>JAVSCE010003647.1:0-16854 GCA_032199065.1 Smutsia gigantea | reverse complement strand
AACAGACTGAATCAACAAATTCTAAAATATATATATGTGGCATAAACTTCAGAGGAAACATGGAAGAATATGTTTATGACACCATGGCAAGGAAAGATCATGTGGACAAGATACAGAAAATACTAATCATAAAATAAGAAAAAATGAATTAGACTTTTTCATAGTTGAAACTTCTATTCATCACATTATACTGTTAAATAGGCAAACCACATGCAGGAAGAAAATATTTGCCTTATATATATTTGACAAAGTGCTTGTATTCAGAATATATAAAGAACATCTATAATTCAATAAGAAAAGACAAAAAAAGATCCAATAGAAAATGGGCACACCCACAGTTAGTTAATTAATCTATGAGGTCTGAACGCCCAGTCCTCTGAAACACCACCCTCACTTCTGACACCAATTTCAAGTTTGGGAGGGTTCCCCAAATGACCTTTAGTTTCAACAATTCTCTATAAGTATACACACAACTCACTGGTAGTTGTTACACTCATAGTTACAATTTATTACAGAGAAAAAAATGCAGAAAATCAACCAAAGGAAAAGTCTCCTAGGACACAGTCTGGGTAGGTTCCAAGTACGAAGCTTCAGTTGTCCCCAGAACATACCAACTTCCCAGAATTTGATGTGTGACAATATACATAGCGTATTGCCCACTTGGGAAGCTCATTCAAACTTTGGGGTCTAGAGTTTCTTTTGGCTTCATTACACAGGTGTGATTGATTGCCCACACGATTGATCTCAGCCTCTAGGCCAACTGACTCCACATGACCCAAAGTATTCACCCTCTCTTCACATGGTTGATCTTTTGGTGGCCTACCCCTGCCCTAAACAAAGACTTCTATCAGGTATGACATGATTACCTCCCAGAAGATAAGCACAAAAGCCAGACCCAGACCTTCTCTTTGGCAACATCAACTTTTTTACTACAAAGAGCAAAAGACCCTTGCATATTGTTCAACATCAATAGTCATCAGGGAAATGCAAATTAACATCACCACAGATACCCTGCAATCCACTTAAATAGATGAACTATAAATGACTTGATAATGTGAAGTATTCTTGGGAATGCAGGCTAACTAGAATTCTCATACATTTACAGTGCAGATATAAAATTATACAACAATTTTTTTATGAAGTTAAAATACATCTACTTATGATCCAGAATTCCACTCCTAAGTATTTACCCAAAATTAATGAGTACATTTGTCTATAAAAATATGGGTAAAAGAGTTTTCATATCAGCTTTAGTTATAATATAAAAACTAGAAACAACCCAAGTGTCCATCAACAAGAGAATGATATTTGTCTTTCTCCACCTGGCTTATTTAATTTAGCATAATATCCCCTGAGTCCATCCATGTTGTTGTAAATGGCAGGATTTCTTTCTTTTTTATGGCTAAATAATATTGCATTGCATATATGTACCACCTCTTTATCCATTCATCTATTGATGGATACTGGTTGCTTCCATATCTTAGCTATTGTAAATAATGCATCAATAAACATAAGGATGCATGTATCTTTTCAAATCAGGGATTTTGTTTCCTTTGGGTAATTCCTAGACGTGGAATTACTAGGTCATATGGTATTCCTATTTTAAAATTTTTGAGGAACCTCCATACTGCTTTCCACAGTGGCTGCACTAATTGACATTCCCACCAACAGTGTAGAAAGGTTCCCTTTTTTCCATATCCTTGCCAATACTTGTTACTTCTTGTCTTTTGGATAGCGGCCATTCTGACTGGTGTGAGGTGATATCTCATTGTGGTTTTTGAATTGCATGTCCCTAATGATTAGTGATGTGGAGCATCTTTTCATGTAGCTGTTGGCCATCTGTATTTCTTCTTTGGAGAAATGTCTCTTCAGGTCCTCCACCATTTTTAAATTGGGTTATTTGCTTTTTTTGCTGTTGAATCATATGAGTTCTTTATATATTCTGGATGCTAACCCCTTATCAGATGAATCATTTATCAATATATTCTTCCATACTGTAGGTTGACTTTTTATTCTGCTGATGGCTTCCTTTGCTGTACAGAAACTTTTTAGTTTAATGTAATCCCACTTCATTTTTTATTTTGTTCCCCTTGCCTGAGGAGATGTGTCCAGAAAAAAATTGCTCATGCTTATGTTCAAGAGATTTTTGAGTATGTTTTCTTCTAAGAGTTTTATGATTTCATGTCTCATATTTAGGTCTTTAATCCATTTCAAATTTACTTCTCTGTATGAGGTTAGACAGAAATCCAGTTTCCTTTTCCTGCATGTTGCTGTCAAGTTTTCCCAATACCAATTATTGAAGAGACTCTTTCCCACTGTATATTCATGTCTGCTTTATCATACATTAATTGAGCATATATGTGTATATATATCAGCTTTCTGTTCTGTTCCATTGATCTATGGATCTGTTCTTGTGCCAGTACTATACTGTTTTGATTACTGTAGCTTTGTAGTATAGCTTGAAGTCAGGGAGCTTAATACCCACAGCTTTGTTCTTTCTCAGGGTTGTTTTGGCTATTCAGGGTCTTTTATGGTTCCATGTGAATTTTAGAACTGTTTGTGTAAGTTCATTATTTGTTTCTGACTTTATTTGTGTCCTCTCTTTTTTTCTTGATAAATCTTGCTAGGGGGTTATCTATTTTGTTTATCTTCTCAAAGAACCAGCTCTTGGTATCATCAATTTTTTTTCTTTTTTTTTCTTTTGTTTTATTTTTCTCTATTTTATTTATTTCTTCTATGATATTTATTATGTTCCTCCTATTACTTTTGGGTTTTATTTGTTCCTTTTATTGTTTCTTAAATTGTGAGGTTAGACTGTTTATTTGGAATCATTCTTGCTTCTTAATGTAGGCCTATATCGCTATGTACTTCCCACTTAGAACAGCTTTTGCAGCATCTCACATATTTTGAACTGTTGTATTTTTCTTTTCATTTGTCTCCATGTATTGCTTGATTTCTTCTTTGATTTGTTCATTGGTCCATTGGTTATTTAGAAGCATGTTATTTAGCTTCTATATGTTCTGTATGTTTGTGCTTTTTTTGAGAAGCACTCCTAAATTGGCAAAGTATGTCGAAAAATATCCTCCATAAAAGGGACAAGAAATTGGCAAAATTTATCAAAAGCAACTTTTTCAGAACTTTGGAAATTAACCAAAGGCTTGCAACAGTCAGAGGAGCATTTATTCAAGAAAAATGGCCAAACTGACAAGAACAAAGATACAAATAAGTTGAAGGTAAAAGAATAGAAAAAAATTTACCATGCAAAACAGTAAATGAGAGTTGGAATGGCTATGCTATTATCAGAGAAAATGGACTTTAAGACAAAAATTGGTGCTAACTACAAAGATGGATATTTTATAAAGATAAAATGGCCAATCCATAAAGAAGATATAACAATTATAAGTATATAGGCACCTAACAACAAATCCCCAAAGTACATGAAGCAAAAGATGACAAAACTGAAGAGACAATAGAAAATTCAACAATAATTGGAGACTTAAATACTCCATGTTAAATATAGAACACCTAAGCAGAAAGATAAACAAGTAAACAGAGGAATTGAAGAACACTATATATTAGACCATAAAACAAGACTTGAAAATTTTAAAGGATTGAAATCATACAAAATATGCTCTCTGACCACAATGAAATTAGGTTAGAAATCAACTCCAAGGAAATCTGGTAAATTCCCAAATATATAGAAATTTAACAACAACTTCCCAAATAAAAAATGGATTAAAAAAAGTTCATAAGAGGAATTAAAAAATACTTTGAAATGTATAAAAATAATGATGCAACATATGAAAATTTATGGAATGAAGTTAATGCAGCACTTACATGGAAATTTATAGCTGTGTTTATATTAAAAAAGAAAAAAGGTATCAAATTAACAACCTAAGCTTCTACATTAAGAAACTAGAAAAAGAAGGACAAATTAGATCCAGATCAAGCAGAAGGAAATAAAGTTAGGCAGAAACATATGAAATGCAAAATAGAAAAATAATGGGAAAGAAAATCAATGAAATCAAAAGTTAGCTCCTATCAATGATCAAAAAAATTGGCAAACATTTAGCTAGAATGGATAAGAAAAAAAGGAGAATTTCAAATTACTAAAATCAGAAATGGAATAAATTACATCCTCTTGACCCCATGAGAATACAAAGCATTACAAGGGAAGAATACATGAAGAATTGTAAGCCAATAAGCCAGATAATCTAGGTGGTGTAGAAAAATCCCTAAAAAAGACACAAGCTACTAAAACTGACTCAAGAAGAAATAGAAAATCTGACAGGAACTTCAACAAATAAAGAAATTGAATTAGTAATTCAAAATTTTCCAAAAGAAACCCTCAGCAACAGATGGCTTCACTAGTGAATGCTATCAAATGCTCAAAGATGAATACAAAATCTTCAAAAAAAAAAATGGAAGAGACAGGAAACCATTCCAGCTCATTCTATAAGGCCAGAATTACCCTTATACCAAAACCAGACAAAGACATCACAAAAAAGAAAACTGTAAGCCAATATCCCTTTTAAATATAAGTGCAAAATCCTCAATAAAACACCAGCAAACCAAATCCAGCAACATACAAAAAAGATTATACTTTACAACCAAGTGGTATTTATCTCAGTAGTGCAATGTTGGTTTAACATCAGAAAAATCAGTAAGTGTAATGTAAATAAAAGACAAAAACTTCTTGTCTGTATTGATGCAGAAAAAGCATTTGGCAAAATCCATCACATTTCATGACCAATAATGCTAAAGTAACTAAGAATAGAAGGGAACTTACTCAACTTGATAAAAGTCATCTATAAAAACCACATGTAACATCTTACTTAATGGTGAAGATAGAATGCTTCTTCCTAAAAACAGGAGGAAGAAGAGGAAGCCTAATCTTGCTATGTTTATTCAGTAGATTACAGGCAGAGTGATTAAGCAAGAAAAGAAGAAATAAAAGGCATCTGGATTGGAAAATAAAAAGTAAAATTATCTCTATTTGCAGATCACATGATCTTGTACATAGAAAATCCTAACAAATACAACATACACAGACACACACAAAACTATTAGAACTATTTAATGAGTTCAGTGAAGTTGCAGAATATAAAATTCAAGTATATTTTTTAGGCACTAGCAATGAACAATTGAAATGAAAATTGAGAAAATAATTCCATTTACAATAGCATCAAAAAGAAAAAAGTACTTAGTAATAAAAGAAGTTCAAGTTCTCTGAACATTAAGAATTACAAAACATTGTTGAAAGATATCCCATGGTAACGGATCAGTAGACTTAAGAGTGTTAAGATGGCCACAATCCCAAAATTCATCTATATATTCAATGCAATTCTTATCAAAATCCCAGCTGCCTTTATTGTAGAGATTGACAAGCTGATCCTAAAATTGATATGGAACTATGAGGTACCCGGAATAGCCAATACAAATATTAAAAAAAAGAAGGAATTGGTGGACTCAAACACCTCAATTTCAAAGTTTGCCATAATGCCATAGGAATCAATACAGTGTGGTACTGACATAAGGATAGACATATATAGTCCAATGCAATACAACTGAGAGTCAAAAAGAAATTCTTACACTTATGGCCAAATGATTTTCTCAAGGGTGTCATTAATGATCAGTGGGTGAAAAGCATAATCTTTGAACAAGCAATGCTGAGAAAACTGGATATCCACATGCAAAAGAATGAAATTGGAGTCCTACCTCACACCATATACAAAAATTAATTTAAAATGGGTCATAGACCTAAATGAAAGAGCTAAATTATAAAATGCAGAAGAAAGCATTAGAATAAATCCTCGTGACCTTGGATTATACAGTATTTTCTTAGATATGACATAAAAGCAAAAGAACCAAAATAAACAAATAGAAAAATTGGGCTTCACTAAAAATAAATTTTTGTACCTGAAATGATACCATCAATAAAGTGAAAGGATAATCTACCATAATATTTGTAAGTCATATATGTGATAAGTAACTTATATAGAATATATGACAAATTATTACAGCTCAACAATAAAAAGACAATCCAGTCTTTTAAATAGACAAAGGATTCAAATAGACATTTCTCCAAAGATTGGCCAATGAGCACATGAAAAGGTGTTTAACACCATAAGTCATGAGAGAAATGCATCTCAAAATGACAAGAATATACAAGGAAAAATAAAAGCCCTAGAGGTAGAGATTTTGATTTACTTATTTGAGTCTATTATAGATCAAGTGAACAAAAACCTAAGGAAAGAGATCTAACAAACATAACTAGTACAGTTGATCCAACTGATAAGCAGTTTCACCTTTAAGGGACCCTGGGGCCCTGTATTTTAAAAGGCTCTGAATTTTTCAAACCCATAAAACTAATTAAAGAACACACCAGAGTTTCTTCCTCTCTGAATCTATGCTCAGCATTGGCACACACTGAATAGGATTCCTAGATGTCCATCTTTTTATTAAACTATTAAACTTTTTATAAAGCTATTCAGTTTCCAGAGAATCGCTTTTCCATCTCTCTTCCCTTAACGTCTTTGAAACAAAAGGAAGCTAAGTCCAAATGTCCTGAAGTTTGGGAGTTGTACTTCATCAAAGGGAGACTGCTTCTGAATGTGGGAGCATCGAGCTGAGGATGCTTAGTTATAAGAACAGACAAGTAATTTGTCAAATTCTTCCTTTTAGACAACATGAATGTTACATTCCTGCATAATGAAGTATCATTTCCCATGGCGCTAAGCAGAGCTAGCTCACACCTGCTCTCAAGAGCCAATTGCTAAAAAGGCAGGAATTTTGCAAGCCAGTTTTTAAATCACTGGTATCCTAAAATCGGCCATTGTGGCAATTGGTAAACACAACTAATCAGGGCACTTCGTCTCCCTCCCCATGCTGGTTTAGCAGCCCACTTCTAGTTAGAAGTAGTATTTCTTTTCTTCTGTTCATGTCCCTATTCACTGTTCTGGAGGTACCCACAACTTAGCCCGGTATTTGCAACAGTTTCATAGGGTAGCCCAGGAACATTTTATAACATTAAATAGTGTTACTACTAAATTTGTATTATATGAAGGTATCTTGTATTGTCAGTGATCATTGAATGTTAAAATTGTGTATATTTTAATTTTTGTGGAAATAGTAAAACTTTAAAAAAATGAATTAAAAGTTAACTATTTTTTAATATGTTAGGGAAATGACCTCCACCTTTTGTAGCTAACTTTGAGCACTCGTGACTCTGGCTTTACTGAGGACTGATGCCACATTACAATTCTAGGAGGTCTGATTGACAATACTGCATGATAGCCCATCCAAAAAATTAATCTGTGTTGGAAACAGTGAGATGCCCTCAAGACACTCAGGCAGTTAGTTCTTTTTCACGTTTTCTTAGAGATAGTAAGGATTACAGCGATTCTCCTCAGTCCTTGGGAAAAGATACCACGCAGACATGAGAGCAGCATCTTATATCTGTATTTTCAGCCGGTCAGCCATCTGATCTGGGAGCTTTAGTTTTCTTCACAATCATACTCAAATGTCAGTTTTGTCAAAAGACAGCATCAAGAAAGGCCATCACAGAGGCATTGTTGCTGTGTGCAAAGCATCTTCCTTTGTCAGCTCTTCAGAAACTCCTTTGGAACCATGGACTTTGAAATAATCTTTCATGTGAACCATTTCAGAATGTCACATTACGATTGTTATTCTTCCAGCGAGGGGTGCATTTTCATGGAGCCAAGAGAGCCCAGAGGAGAAGTGCCTTTGAATGGAAACCCCGAGAAGGCAGGGAGCAATCCTTCTTCATGGTCTGACAGCCATTGCCGTTGGCAGAGACACAGGAAGAGCCTGGCTTGGGCCTGAGCAGGCTCGGAAGTTCCCACACCCCAAAATCCCACAAGAGCCTCCGAGGTGAAATCTCATCTCAAGCTCCAGGCTTCCCGTCTATCATCTCCATGCCTTTCAACCTGCAGCTATAGTCGTGGTTCTTTGACTTCATCAATGGCCTTCATAATGATAAACTGGGTCTGAAGTAAAACTCACGTCCCAACCCGGTCGTTCCACGTCCGCTCCTCCTACCAAGCCTACCCAGAGGTACCAGGTCCCTGCGCACATTGGAAGAATTTAAGAGCTGAAAACCGGAGGCTAGATGCTTTCATAAAAACCTTTCCTCTCATTAATTGTTATCATGAGTGTGTCCATAATGCAGAAGTAGCACAGGGAAAAGACCCATTCCTGGAAACGTGCGTAAAACAAGGTAGCTCTTGAGTCCCAGAGAGGCAGGCTGAAAATCAAAGGAAAGGAAAAGCGTCTGCGTTTGGAGGCCAGGAAAGCATTTGTATGTGTGTGCGTGGTGTGTGTGTGTTCCAGCCGAATTCCATTTTCCTTAGGACAATCACAAAGGGATCGTCTGTCCAATGTCACCGTAAAAGGATGTGTCAAAGTTTTTGAGGTGGATGTCAGCGGGATCACTAAAGAGCTAAGACCAATAAGATGTTGGGTAGCTGCTAGGGTCAGACATGGCAGGATTCCCCCTGTGAACAGGGGCCTGCAAGGAGAAAGGAAGGGTTCATAGAGGCCAGGGACTCCTTCAGAGTGGAGTAAGTAACGTGTAATGTTCTTCACGTAGAGCACAGTAGCTACAGAGCCCTATTTTTGTTTTGTTTCTGAGAAATAACTCGTTGAGGAATAACGACACTGGGTTACTTTTAACATGAGTGTGCCAGTCTACTAACCTTTTACAGGCATTTCCACATCTCCTGAGAACCTCAGCTCTGAGTGGGCTTGAAACTGGGAACCCCTGTGGCAATTGTTTATTCAAATTTGCAAGCTATTGCTGTTTTAAATATATGCTCTACCCAGTGGGAAATGAAACTTCCACTGTGACTTGGGTAACCAGAGTGGTATTTCAAGTCCCAGGGGAAATGGCTGAGGTGAAAAGCTGGGAGGCAAGAGCTTGTAGAATATAATATATAATATATATAATATAGATGTAGTCATGAAAGTGTCTTTTAGAAGACACTTTAATAAAGTCTTTCATATTTTTTTTTCTGACTTTTAAAGGAAATACACCATAGGTTGAAGGTCAGCTCTTCTTGTGAATTTAAAGCTTGTTAGGAAGGGGAAGGACCTGGTGAGTTTGTGAGGCAGCATTTAGCGGGTGACATGCATCCTCACCTGTGTTGAGTGTTGCTGATGGGAGAATGAACTGAATATGGTTTTCCATAAATGATGTTTAGCTTCTTAGGAATTCTAGTCAATTAAGCTCTATATAATTATCCGTATTATAATTTTTTTAATAGACTCAAATAAGTAAATCAAAGCCCCCAAAAAGAAACTGATTCCTCCCAGATTCCTTCTAGAACCCAATTTGGAGGCTTGTTGTACATGTTTAATGAGGATAAGCCATGGCAAATATGAAGACTTTTCAGATAACACCAAGCAATTGGGATAGAGGCCAGGGGGAAAGCATGTAGTATTTAATTTGGACGAACGAAAGGAAAGATGATATAAACTTTGTCTACGTCACATGTGATACTCATACGCACAAACTTCATTCATACACGTCCCTATGGAGGGGTCTTGGGAACAGCTGTCAACCAATCAGTACATTTTTCTAGCAGCCTGAGCCACAGACACCAAGAAAACAAGATGAAAAAGTAAGTCAATGTTGCATCCTTCAACAGTAATGGTTGTTGTGTGTGTGTTTACTTTGTGTCTTTTGCTACCACAAAAAAAAAAAGCAGAAATTATATGAGACTAGTACAATATCTTCTTTCAAAATTTTCTCCCTAGACTTCCGGGAAGATGGCGGCGTGAGCAGGGCGGCAGAAATCTCCTCCCAACACTATATTTATCTACAAAAATACAGCAAATACATCTATTCCTAAAAGAGAGACCAGAATACACAGGAAAGCACACAGCGTGCAGCTACACCCGAGAGGACTCGGCACCCCAAGAGGCGGGTAAGATACGGAGCCGCGACCCGGCGGGACCCGAGCCCTCCCCCACCCCAGCGCACTGGCGGGAGGAGAGGATTCAGAGCCGGGAGGGAGTGGAAGTACACCCCGCGAAGTAGCCAGCCCCGGGGATCTGCGCGGGGAGCGCTGACCCACATTGCGCAGTGCAGCGGAGATTGGAGAGACAGAGGGGCAGGATCTGAGCGGGGAACGCGCCAGGTTGCTTGCAGCCGGCTCCCGGGAAGGAAAAAAAAAGTGCGCGCTTTCTTCAGCGGTCTTAAAGAGACAGGAGCCCAGCGGAGGAGCTGGATCGCCCCAGCACACTCAGCCCAGCAGGCTGGGAGTCCTGGGGAGTTTCAGACGCCTTCGCTGGCGACTGAGGAAGCGTAGCCATACTTAACACTTCTCACTGAGATCAACAGCCTCCTATTCGTTCCCACCCCTGCCAGAGCGATAAAGGGCCCTGCGGAGCGGCACAGTCACAGCTGTGGAATAGTGGGGCAACAGCGCCACCTAGAGCATTCCCACAGAATCTACGTCCGGTGGGCTTTTTTTTTGTTTTTTTTGTTTGTTTGTTTTTTTGTTTTGTTTTTGTTTTTTCTTTTCTTTCTTTTTTTCTTTTTCTCTTTCTTTCTTTTTTTTCTTTTTTTTCTTTTTTTCTCTTTTTTTTTTCTTCTCTTTTTAAAGTCTTAAAGAGCCCAGCTGACATACGTGGCAACTATCAGTGACCAATTCTATAGCCATGAAAAGACAGAGGAATAGGGTTCAGACCAAAATCAACCAGACAACCCCAGAGAGGGAGTCTGAAGGGATGGAAATGCACAGCCTCCCTGAAAAAGAATTCAGAATAAAAGTCATAACCATGCTGATGGACCCACAGAGAAATGTGCAAGAGCTGAGGGAGGAAGTGAGGGAACTGAGGAAAGACAATGCAGAAATCAGACAAGCGATCGACGGGCTTAACAGCAGAATGGATGAGATGCAAGAGACTGTTAATAGAATAGAAAACAGAGAACAGGAGTACAGAGCAGCTGAGGCAGAGAGAGATAAAAGGATCTCTAGGAATGAAAGAATATTAAGAGAACTGTGTGACCAATCCAAACGGAACAATATTCGCATTACAGGAGTACCAGAGGAAGAAGAGAGAGAAAAAGGGATAGAAAGTGTCTTTGAAGAAGTAATTGCTGAAAACTTTCCCTCAATGGGAAGGAAATAGTCTCGCACTCCACCGAAGCCCACAGGTCTCCCAACACAAGGGACCCAAGGAAGGCAACACCAAGACACATAATAATTAAGATGGAAAAGATCAAAGATAAAGACAGAGTATTAAAGGCAGCTAGAGAGAGAAAAAAGATCACCTACAAAGGAAAACCCATCAGACTATCATCAGACTTCTCAACAGAAACCTTACTGGCCAGAAGAGAATGGCATGATATATTTAACGTTATGAAACAGAAGGGCCTCGAAACAAGAATATTGTATCCAGCACGATTATCATTTAAATATGATGGAGGGATTAAACAATTTCCAGATAAACGAAAGTTGAGAGAGTTTGCCTCTCATAAACCACCACTACAGGATATCTTAAATGGATTGCTCTAGATGGAAGCACTCCTAAGGCTAAAAAGCTGTCACCAGAGAAAATAAAATCATAGCAAAGAAAGCAGACCATCCAAATACTAATTAAAGGCAAAGAATAAAACACCTATTATAGAAAGAATGGAGGAGGAAGATTAAGAAGGGAGAGAAATAAAGAATCATCAGACAGTGTTTACAATTACTTAACAAGAAAGTTAAGTTAGATTGTTAGATAGTAAAGAAGCAACCCTTGAACCTTTGGTAATCACGAATCTAAAGCCAGCAATGGCAATAAGTACATATCTATCAATAATCACCCTAAATGTAAATGGACTGAATGCACCAATCAAAAGACACAGAGTAACAGAATAGATAAAAAAGCAAGACCCATCTATATGCTGCTTACAAGAGACTCACCTCAAACCCAAAGATATACACAGACTAAAAGTGAAGGGATGGGAAAAGATATTTCATGCAAACAACAAGGAGAAAAAAGCAGGTGTTGCAGTACTTGTATCAGACAAAATAGACTTCAAAATGAAGAAAGTAGCAAGAGATAAAGAAGCACATTACATAATGATAAAGGGGTCAGTCCAACAAGAAGATATAACCATTATAAATATATATGCACCCAACACAGGAGCGCCAGCATATGTGAGGCAAATACTAACAGAATTAAAGGAGGAAATAGACAGCAATGCATTCATCTTAGGTGACTTCAACACACCACTCACTCCAAGGGACAGATCAACCAGACAGAAAATAAGTAAAGACACAGAGGCACTGAACAACACACTAGAACAGATGGACCTAACAGACATCTGCAGAACTCTACACCCAAAAGCAACAGGATACACATTCTTCTCAAGTGCACATGGAACATTTTCCAGAATAGACCACATACTAGGCCACAAAAAGAACCTCAGTAATTTCAAAAATATTGAAATGCTACCAACCAACTTCTCAGATCACCAAGGTATAAAACTAGAAATAAATTTTAGAAAGAAATCAAAAGGCTCACAAATACATGGAGACTTAACAACACTCTCCTAATTAATCAATGGGTTAACGACCAAATCAAAACAGAAATCAAAGAATATATGGAGACTAATGACAACAACAACACAAAGCCACAACTTCTGTGGGACGCAGCAAAGGCAGTTCTAAGAGGAAAGTATATTGCAATCCAGGCCTATTTAAAGAAGGAAGAACATTCCCAAATGAATAGTCTAAAGACACAATTACTGAAATTGGAAAAAGAACAACAAATGAGGCCCAGAGTCACCAAAAGGAGGGACATAATAAAGATTAGAGAAGAAATAAATAAAATTGAGAAGAATAAAACAGTAGAAAAAAATCAATGAAACCAAGAGCTGGTTCTTTGAAAAAATAAACAAAATAGATAAACCCCTAGCCAGACTCATTAAGAGAAAAAGAGAATCTACACACATAAACACAATCAGAAATGAGAAAGGAAAAATAATGACAGACCCCACAGAAACACAAAGAATTATAAGAGAATATTATGAGAATCTATTTGCTAACAAGCTGGAAAACATAGAAGAAATGGACAACTTCTTAGAAAAATACAACCTTCCAAGACTTACCAAACAAGAAACAGAAAAACTAAACAGACCAATCACCAGCAACGAAATTGAATCGGTAATCAAAAAACTACCCAAGAACAAAACCCACTGGACCTGATGGATTCACCTCTGAATTCTACCAGACATATAGAGAAGAAATAACACCCATTCTCCTTAAAGTTTTCCAAAAAAATAGAAGAGGAGGGAATACTTCCAAACTCATTCTATGAAGCCAGCATCACTCTAATACCAAAACCGGGCAAAGACCTCACCAAAAAAGAATATTACAGACCAATATCCCTGATGAACGTAGATGCAAAAATACTCAGCAAAATATTAGCAAACCAAATTCAAAAATACATCAAGAGGATCATACACCATGATCAAGTGGGATTCATCCCAGGGATGCAAGGATGGTACAACATTCGAAAATCCATCAACATCATCCACCACATCAACAAAAAGAAGAACAAAAACCACATGATCATCTCATAGATGCTGAAAAAGCATTTGACAAAATTCAACATCCATTCATGATTAAAACTCTCAACAAAATGGGTATAGACGGCAAGTACCTCAACATCATAAAGGCCATATATGACAAACCCACAGCTAACATCATACGTAACGGCGAGACGCTGAAAGCTTTTCATCTAAGATCGGGAACAAGACAGGGATGCCCACTCTCTCCACTGTTATTCAACATAGTACTGGAGGTCCCAGCCATGGCAATCAGACAAAACAAAGCAATACAACGCATCCAAATTGGTAAAGAAGAAGTCAAATTGCCACTATTTGTAGATGACATGATATTGTACATAAAAAACCCTAAAGACTCCACTCCAAAACTACTAGAACTAATATCTGAATTCAGCAAAGGTGCAGGATACAAAATTAACACACAGAAATCTGTTGCTTTCCTATACACTAATGATGAACTAACAGAAAGAGAAATCAGAAAAACAATTCCTTTCACAATTGCATCAAAAAGAATAAAATACCTAGGAATAAACCTAACGAAGGAAGTGAAAGACCTGTACTCTGAAAACTACATGACACTCCTAAGAGAAATTAAAGAGGACACTAACAAATGGAAATGCATCCCATGCTCTTGGCTAGGAAGAATAAATACTGTCAAAATGGCTATACTACCTAAAGCAATCTACAGATTCAATGCAATCCCTATCAAACTACCAACAGCTTTCTTCAATGAACTGGAACAAATAATTCTTAAATTCATATGGAACCACAGAAGACCCCGAATAGCTAAAGCAATCCTGAGAAGGAGAAATAAAACAGGGCGAATTACGCTCCCTGACTTCAAGCTCTACCAGAAAGCCACAGTAATCAAGACAATTTGGTATTGGCACAAAAACAGACCCACAGACCAGTGGAACAGAATAGAAAATCCAAACATTAACCCAAACATATACAGTCAATTAATATTTGATAAAGGAGCCTTGTATATACAATGGGGAGATGACAGCCTCTTCAGCAGCTGGTGTTGGAAAAACTGGACAGCACATGTAAGAGGCAGAAACTGGACTACTGTCTAGCCCCCATACACAAAGGTAAACTCAAGGTGGATCTGAAGACCTGAATGTAGAGCCATAAAACTCTTAGAGAAAAACATAGGCAAAAATCTCTTGGACATAAACATGGGCTGACTTCTCCATGAACACATCTCCCCGGGCAAAGGGGAAACAAAAGCAAAAATGAACAAGTGGGACTATATCAAGCTGCAAAGCTTCTGTACAGCAAAGGACACCATCAGTAGAACAAAAAGACATCCTACAGTATGGGAGAATATATTCATAAAACGTATCTGATAAAGGGTTGACATCCAAAATATATAAAGAACTCATGCACCTTAACAAACAGAAAGCAAATAATCCAATTAAGAAATGGGCAGAGGACATGAATAGACACTTCAACAAAGAAGAAATTCAGATGGCCAACAGGCACATGAAAAGATGCTCCACATCGCTAATCATCAGAGAAATGCAAATTAAAACCACAATGAGATATCACCTCCACCAGTGAGAATGGCCAACATCCAAAACACAAACAACAACAAATGTTGGCAAGGATGTGAGGATGTGGATAAAAGGGAACTCTCCTACACTGCTGGTGGGACTGCAAATTAGTTCAACCATTGTGGAAAGCAGTATGGAGGTTTCTCAAAAAACTCAAAATAGAAATACCATTTGACCCAGGAATTCCACTCCTAGGAATTTACCCTAAGAATGCAGCAGCCCAATTTGAAAAGGACAGATGCACCCCTATGTTTATTGCAGCACTATTTACAATAGCTAAGAAATGGAAGCAACCTAAGTGTCCATCAGTAGATGAATGGATAAAGAAGAGGTGGTACATATACACAATGGAATACTATTCAGTCATAAGAAGAAAACAAATCCTACCATTTGCAACAACATGGATGGAGCTAGAGGGTATTATGCTCAGTGAAATAAGCCAAGCCGAAAAAGACAAGTATCAAATGATTTCACTCATATGTGGAGTATAAGAACAAAGAAAAATACTGAAGGAACAAAACAGCAGCAGACTCACAGAACCCAAGAACGGACTAATAGTTACCAAAGGGAAAGGGACTGGGGAAAATGGGTGGGATGGGAGGGATAAGAGGGAAAAAGGGGCATTACGATTAGCAGACGTAATGTTGGAGGGGCACGGGGAGGGCTGTTCAACTCAGAGAAGACAAGTAGTGATTCTATAGCATCTCACTATGCTGATGGACAGTGACTGTAATGGGGTTGGTGGGGGGGACCTGATGAAGGTAGTTTAATAGCCATAATATTGCACATGTAATTGTAGATTAATGATACCAAAATAAATTATATCAATAAAAAAAAGAAGAAGAAAAAAAAATTTTCTCCCCTAACTCTAGGTAGCAAAAGATAGCAAAAACACCCAAAACAAGTATTTGTATCCTCTTCTACTCAGTGGGCTCTTTGTAAGGTGATAATAGAAAAGAGAAAGCTCAGAAAAGCCTTTGAAAACCACACAATGGAATTTCTGGCCTAAATTTCTCTCCTCTTACTTCAGTCCCTTCTCCCTTTCCCCTCTCTCCTCTCACTTGCTGAATTTGATTTATTTCTCTCTTGGTGGTTATTTGTACATAGCAGCATACTGCTTTGCACATTTCTGTTGCAGATTTGTTTCCTTTCATTTTAAAAATCAGGCTGAGAAAACTCTAGTGTGTGTATGTGTGAGCTGCTGGTACATAAAGGGGAGAGGAGAGGAAGGGAGCTGGCGTGGTATATGAATTACACATGGTGAGAATATTTAGCATGGACTGTCTTGAAGCAGATGTGTTTGATGTATTCAAACACGTGCATATTCAAAATCACAAGAGGCGTTAGGAAAGCTGATCAGTTCTCTCCATACTTCCTGCCCAGAATGTCAGAACAAAGGATCACTTGATGAAACTGAAGGGCAGAGATTTATGAGGGGTGGGGTACAAAATGAAAGGAAATTCCACTTCACATTACATTTGTTCGCCCTTTTGAATCCGCTCCTAAGGAAATCCCTGACTCAGTATACTGTAGTTGGATTTTAATAAGGTTAATTTTCTGACTGATTTTACCACTCGTACAAGGTTTAGCTGAGATTATGATATAAATAGGAAAATCTCTTGCTTGGGGTTGTAAACTATCCTTGGAATGATTAACTCGATTCTGTGCATAGTGTTGGCAGAGTTATTTAAGGGGAGGGTTGGATTTATTTTC
>JAVSCE010003646.1:0-305081 GCA_032199065.1 Smutsia gigantea | reverse complement strand
TTTCTCATCCTCTAGAAGACTAGCCCAGATTTGTTTGCATGAAGAGGAAGAGTGCCTATCAGCAATACAACTCCAATCCACAAGTAATTTTCAATCCTCTATCTATTCTGTGTTTGCTAAAGTCCCATTGGCCAAATAACTCACATGACATAACCTAGAGTCAGTGGGGGAGGGGTCTATCTGAGGGTGTGGTTACCCAGAGGCAACCATTTGGAGGAGGCCATTTCTCCGAAACCTCCAGTTCCACGTAGACATCCCAACACCACCACCAGCCTCCTGCTCTCTCCTTAGAACATTTCAACACGAAAAAGCACAAAAAAGGAAAATTAAAATAATCTGTAATTCTACCTTCCACAAATAACTATAGATAATCCAGTCTCCTACAGATATTACCTTTCCACTATTTTTTCAATGCATATATACATAGTCATTTTACAAATTTGAAATCAAATTATATAACACTATTTTCATTTAACAAAACATCCTTAACATTTTCCCATGTTATTAAATAATTCTTCTGAGATGTGGATGATTTTAATGATTTCATAACATTCTATTGTATGGATATACCACCATTTATTTAAATAATCCTTACTACTAAAAGATTAAATTTTTTCCATTTTTCATCCTTATAAATAATAACAAAATGAACCATCTTATTTCACACATTTTCCCTTAATTTGAGCAATTTTTGAAGAATGGATTATTTTTTTTAATAAGTTTATTTTGATATCATTAATCTACAATTAAATGAGTAATATTATGGTGATTACACTACCCCCTTCATCAGGTCCCCCCCTCCAACCCCATTACAGTCACTGTCCATCAGCGTAGTGAGATGCCATAGAGTCACTGCTTGTCCTCTCTGGGTTGTACAGCCCTCCCCGTGAAGAATGGATTCTTAGAAGTAGAATTCCTAGGTGAAAAAATACCACACACTTCAAAGAACTGATTAATTGATTGATTCATTCATTCAACAAGTAGTTACTAAGCACCTATAATGTCCAGATGCTCTTAAAAATACTGCAGTGATACAGCAGTGAGAAAAAAAGACAAAAAAAAAATGCCTACTCTCCTAGAGGAGCTTGCATTCAACTGGAGGGAGGCTTCAATAAGGAAACAATTGTACTATCTAGCACATTAGAGTAATAAATGCTATGGAGAAAAGTAGATTGTGGAAGAGGATGGGGAGTGCCAGGGTTGGGGGGTAGGGCTACAAATGTAAATAAGGTAGTCAGTAAAGGCTTCACTCATGTGACATTTGCTCAAAATATACTGTTCAGTTTCTTTCTTGAGGGTATATAAGTTGTGGGGAGGGCAGGACACTGGAGAGAGGTACTAAACAGGTGACCAAAAAGGTTAGAGTCCAGTTCCTCTCCATCATAGGTCTGCCCTGGGCTATTCTATTTGCCTTCACCTACGAACAATAGCAGAGTTACAACGAGACCCCAGGGGTCCATGGTGAGGGAGTCCCACACTGCTATTCCAGTGGGGATGCGCTCGCGCGTACACACACACACACACACACACACGCACGCACGCACACACACACACAATGATACCCACAAACAAATACAGTGAGAGAGATACTGTGGGTCAACAGTATATTTAAGCATCCTCCTCATAAGTAAACTCTCAGTCTCATTGGGGCGTTCTTTCTGACTGGCCAGAAACCTCCCAGAAGCTACAATTAGTGGCGTTTTTTTTTCTCAGAAAGCTCAGCTACAGATAGAGGCCCTCTTCCACCATTATAGCAATGTACTTACAAATACTGAACATTGAGTATATATGTTTGATGAATACATTAGAAAATTAAATGAGTGAGTGTATTGAATAAAGAATAAAGAAATAAAGGAACATATTTATTTGAGGAAGGTAAGGAAGGCTTCACTATTCACACAGCAAGCCTGTAGAACTGTGGAAGTGGAGTGAGATCAGAAAGACGATACTAGTCTCATGAAAAGAGAACCTTGGTCTATTTTTGAGTCTACCACTGACTAGATTTATTCCTTAGATGCAGCACTGATCTCTAGGAATTGCCTTCTTTTTATCCAGACATGGACAGCACAAAACAGTATACATCTCTACCTTGGAGGACAGGGTCATAGAAGGCACCCAGAAGGATCTCCCAGAAACCATCCCTTGCTGCTACTCACAAAAGCATTCTTTCATTCACCTAACAAATGATTACAGCGTGTCTGTTCTGTGCCAGGCATTTTTCCAGGTGTTGAGAACAACTGTTCTGAGTGTTGGAGATAAACAAGAAAGACCTGTCTAGATCTACACATTCTGTGGGGGGAAGGTAAATGTATAAGTACGTGAATACAACCAGGTGGCAATAGGTACTATAAAGAGAAGTTAAGAAAGGGTGATGTAATGGCAAATGACTGAGGGATTTCTTCCAGTTGGGCAGTCAGCAAAGACCTCTCTGAGAAAGTGACATTTAAGCTGAGATCTGAATGACAAGCAGGGACCAAACATATGAAAACCAGGGGCAAAAATGTGTACAAATGCCCTAAGGCATGCTTAAGAAACAGGACACCAGAGTAGCTGAAGCATGGTGGGCAGTGGGAGAATGGTGTAAGATAAGGGTCACGTAAGGATGCCTAAGGATGTAAGAGTTTGGATTTTAATGTCAAAGCCATTGAAGAGCTTTGAGTAAGAAATTATGTATTTGATATGTGCATGAAAAATGGAGAAGAGGGTTAAGGGCGAGAGTAAAAAATAGAACAGCAAACAGACTACCTCAGGCATCGAGGTGAGAGAAGAAAGATTAGGGTGGTAGCAGTAGAGAAGGAAGAGGTGGACTGATTTTGTTATCTTTTGCATTAGGATTTCCCATGGATAGGGTCTTGGCTTTGGCTAGTGGATGGATGCTGGGACAATTGAAAGAAAAGGAAAGGACTATGAGAGTAGCAGATTTCGCAGTAAAACTCAAAAGATCTGTTTTGGCCTTGTCAGGTTGGAGAATCATACCAGATATCCAATGGAGACGTTGAGTAGACAGTTGGAAATGAGTTCAGAATTTCGGAGAGAGATCAGGTTTGCATGGCACGAGTCTGAGCTGGCAGGACCTGTATGTGATTGAAGGTAGTCTTTCACTAACTCTCCCATTAAGTTGTCAAATGATAAATGAATAAGTAGTTGTAGGGAGAGTAAAGAACACTAACTCAGCCTCATAAAATCAGAATTATCTGCCACTTAACCGAGCAAGTCACTTCCCCTACTCCAATCTTCCTTTTGCTGGTTTCTGAAATGGAGTTAGTAGTGACTCCCACCAAGAAGGTTGTCTTGAGGACCAAGGGAGTCAACATTTACCAGAGTCTAGCACAACTTAGGCCTGTTTCAATCAAGGGCTGTCTACTCTATTCAGCCTGGAAGGCCTTCTAGAGAAATGCAAGGAAAAATATGGGGATCACCCTCAGAAGGCGTCTCCCTCTGCCACACAGGCCCTTTTGTTGACAGCTTTGGGAAAGGCAAAATCAACACCACGAGAGCCCTTGCTTGAATCTGAAGTCAGCTGCTTCTGGGAGAAAAGGGGTGATGAATTTCTCGACAGCCGTGCTGTTTGTCAGCCGATAACATATTTTTTCACAGATTATTAGACTTGAGCCAAGCGAGCAACAGTAAAAATGCATTCTACAAATATTATTACTGCTCTGAGTGGGACTTTTTTTTTTTTTTTTAGTTTTCTCTCTCTTTCTCTCCCTCTTTTTTTTTTCTTTAAGAAAGTGCCTGCAAGGAGCCTATTTTGGGGGCCGACATGAGCTGTTTTCCTGGCGGTACTCCAGGGAGGTTCATAGCAAGGGTTACTCAAGCTGCAGATAGTGATTTTGTGGGCATTTGTCACTGCTTCTAAGTGCCCAGAAGACCTCTAATTCCCACGTCTTCCTACTTCAAAAAGGAGGTGCAAGATTCCTGACTACGAACAAAGAGCGCAGATCCCTGAAATCAAAGGGTTGGAGAGGGCAGGGGGAAGGGCTATTAACTTAATTCCACGGTCATCTGTTCCCTTCTCATGACAGTGGCAATTCTGCACTGGACCCGCTCCAGGATCCTGGTGGGAAAATCTGCAGATGAACCACCCCAGCGAACAGCACCCTTGGGGAGTGTCCCCGTGGTGTCTCTGTCATAAAGGGGTCATTTGTGCTCAAGAGGTTTCCACAAAGGACGCCATCCCACCATGGTATGTCACGAAGAAGGCAGGGGGCATGGGTCTGCTGTGAATGGCGCAGGCTCTCCACACAGGAGGTGGAGGCAAGACTGCTGCACAAAGGCCAGGGGCACAGCAGGACTGGACAACCTGTAAACAGACGCTGTTAATTAGCCAGCTCAAGTAGGTATTTAATTCTGGGTGAATAAACTAAGCCTTGGCATGTTACAGACACAGCTCCTCCTGGAAGCACTGGTCCCAGCCCCCACTCTGATTCTACTGAGAACATTACAACCTCCCTGAAGCTTCCACCTGAATGGAGAGAGCTTTCCCCCAGACTCTTTAGGGAAGGGACATGTTAGGCTAGAAGGTGGGTCTCTCCGGGTGGCAGGAAGTGGGGTAACAGGATTAGGCAGGAATCCAGGAGCCCAGCCACAGCCAAAAGTCATGGGAGCTTCATCCTGATAAAGCGGGTCCCTCTCACATACCCCTTGCTTTCCCCAAGATCCTGTCAAGCCCACAGACTTACTGCCTGGGCAATCCCGTGAATGACAGGGGTCCCGACCCAATCACACCCAGGAAGGAAAGGAATTCCTCACTTTACATTTCTGTGTTGTATGTTGCCCTGAACGAGTCTCCCTGACCTCAGGCAATGTCTGGCAAGCACCAGGCTAAAATGAAAGAGAGAGGTCTGCATTCTCCAACTGGACCTCACACTGAAACCCACTCTGAGGAGACATCATGCATTTATTCAACAGAGAAGGACTTGCACTTCATGCATGTGTCAGAGATTTCCTAAAGGCAGCAATCCAGAGGCAATCCACCATCTGGATTTATGCGTTAATGACCCACACAGATAAGTACACCTCTCTAAGCCTCAGCTTCCCTGTTGAAGAAGTGTAATAGCAGCAACAGGGATCCCCATAAATGGCCAGCAACATAGGAGAGAGTCTCTGGATTGTGGTATAAGTGTGAGAATCTATACAGTGGTCAAAAGGGATGAATTAGAACTACATTTATCAATAAATGTAGTGAATAACATATCAATAAATAAAGTGAAAAAAGCACATTGAAGAATACATTCATTTGATTACTCACATAAAGTTTTTAAATATGCCAAACAATAAATAGATTATGGGTACGCATCTTTGCAACAAAGGCAAGAAATTATTCATGGGGATGACACGCCAAATTTAGAAAAGCAATTATCTGTGGGAAGGCAAGGAGAGGGACTGGAAGGTGTACTCAGCAACTTTTATTTAACCTGAAATGTTTTATCTTTTTAGTGAGATTGTAGGTACGTGGATGTTGTGTTTGTTATATTATTTTATTTTGGGTATGTCTAAAATATATGGAAATAAGATTTTAATACTGCATTGAACTTGCAAAGATAATTTTTTAATCACTATAATCAGTCAATTACGCAGTAGTAGGGATAACCCAAACAACAGATAATCCTAAGTATACCTATTGGGGTCTGTAACATGCCATTCCATTTCTGTTTTTCAAGGGCAGATAAAAGGTCTGACCTTCTGATTGTTATTGATAATTGTTATTATCAGCATTTAATGAGTGTTTACTATGTGCCAGACACATAGTGTGTATTCACTAAGGAATTTACCTTCATTATTACCATTTTAAGAGAGTTGCTGAAGCTCAGAGAAGTTAAGAAACTTGTCAACATCACATGACCACAAGTGGGGGGGTTTAGAAATCAAACCCAGGTCCCTTTGCCCAAATATTCAACAGTGAGAAGCTATAACTGGGAAGTGAACTCCTGGGCAACTCAGCACCCTTCCTGACTTTGGGCCTGACACCAGGCAGGTCCCTCACCCATGCCCAGTCTCCAGCTTTCTCTCACTGGCAGGATACAAGACTAGTAACAATCAGCTTCCACCATGAATGGACTTCCAACTTGAAAATGGCAAGTAAATGGGGCTGTATGGTGCATGAATGGGGAGTAGATGGCAAATTAATGAATGGATAGGTGGATGGATAATGTGTTGTGTACTGTAGAAGTGTAGATGGAAGGTAGAACGGTGGCTAGATAAGAAATGGATGGGTTCTAGATGAAAAGATGATTAGGTAATGAATGGATAATGACAGTTAAATGATAGAGGGCTATATCCTAGAAAATGGAGACATGGAAAGTGAATGGTAGATGGGTAGATGGTGGAGAGATGGTGAACGGATGGCAGGTGGTGAGTGGTATATGGTAAATGGATGGTTTAACACACAGGTGGATGAAGATGGATAGAGGGCAAGTGGATAGTAGATGGATGATGAATGAAGATGCATACTGAATGAGTAGTGAATAATGGGTGGGAGAACAAAAGGAAAGAAAATGTGCAGATCTCTCTGTGGACACTGGACTGAATGAGTGCCATATGGTTACCTATAACGAAATTAAATGAAAGTCTCCTGCCTTGTCCCCGCCTCGGTGCCACTCCTATTTACTTCACCTCATCTTCTCAGCTTGACTCACCTGCTGACATTTCCACCATCAGTTCAGCAAAAGTGAGGTAAGTTCAAAACTGGCTTTATAATGAGGCCATTATATTCCAGATCTAAAATATTTTTCTGCCTGTTATAATTTGTCTTTTATTTACACTTAATTTCCCAGATAACACTTGAATATGTTTTTATGACAATGAAGCCAAATTCTCCATGAAACATTATACATAGCTTCAAATGCTGGGCTCACCTCCCCAGGATTCACAGTTTCCAGCCTGGTGGACATCCTAATCTTTCTCCACTCATTCACACTCACCTGTATTTGTCTATAAAATATAATATGGTAGCATTTATAAAACTTGTATCATGCTATGTCTATCAGTCTAGAGCTTGTGTTTTCTTTTTTTAACTTTTTGTTAAAGTTATACAAGAGTCAACTAGATCAATAAAGTTTATTAAGTCAAACTGGGTCCCTCGCTTCCTCATCCCTGTTTCTTTCTTCCCATTGGCAACCACTTGCAATTCCTCTAGCTGGTTATTTTGGTATTATTGATTTCCTACTTCTGAACAACATGCTGGCTACCTTTTCAGTTTTAGAAATTATCGATTAATTTCCCACAGTAAAAGATGAAGTTTAGCTCTGTAGGGAAAATGGAAGTTCCCATGGCCAGGATTCTCACCTGACCCTAATCTAGTTATGATACAATCGGCCAACAGCTAGGCTACTGCTTACCCACCTGTTGGCAATAAGCCAATATTGCCTGTGTTGCTATATAAAGAGCTCCACCCAGTCCTTGGGGCAGAGCAGAGGCTGGAGGTGAAGGCAGAGCCTGGAGCAGAGAGCAAGGGCTGCAGGGCTGCAGGTGGCAGAGAGGCCCAGAGGCAGAGACCAGATTGCTGCATGCAGACTTGCCCTGAGGTGGACAGGATTCTACGGTTTGACCTGCCACCACGAAAATAAAGCTCAGTATAAACACTTTTACCCCCAACATTCTGTTGTCATTTTTCAATCTCACCAAATCCAGAGTGAACTTGTCTGGGGCTGAAACCCTCAGGCGAGACACGCTCTTCTCTCCGTCCTAACCCATTCTCCCACGTACATTATTCCCATCCCTTCATTCTCCCAATATACTTAGAGCACAGTTTTGATCAAATGAATATTTGGGATACACAATGATGACTGTTCTGCAATTCACAGCTGAGTTGTGCAGTAAGCTAGAATAAAATTCCTTCCCTGAACAATGTCTCCCCCTCTGGATTTAATAATGACCTTTTTTTGCCCCCATTTTCTTTATCTCCTAACTAGCCATGATTAATTCAGCAAATTCATTGCCAATTGCTCAAATTTTCCTTCAGTATATTCCAGTATTTCAGGTACTCTGCTAATTGTATCTTCTTGAAGAAGCATCTCCTGGAGTCTTCTCACCTGCTTCTGTTCTGCTTTATGCCAGATGCTCAGCTTTCATCATAGTATCTCCCTCTACGAAAGTCCTGAGGTTCCCTTCACCTCTCTCCTGTATTGGATCTCCTGTGTCCTGTATCCTTTGTCTTCCTCTTGCTTAGTTTTCTCTGTCAGTTAAATGGAGCACATTCTCTGGCAGCTTCCAAAGAAGGGGTTTACAGAAGGTAAATTGTTTGATACCTTGTCTGAAATGGCTTTATTCTACACTGACCCTTGATTGATAGTTTGACTAGGTATAGAATGCTAAGTTATAAATCACTTGCTTTGAAATTTTTGTGATGCTTTGAAAGTAGTACTCCACTGTCTTCTCATTTCCAATATTGCTATTGAGAAGTGCAAAAGACATTTTGCTTCCTGATCCCTGTCAGGGATCTTCTTTTTGTTTCCAATTATTGGTATGCAAAATACCAAGTCTTACGTGTGCTTCCCTAGGTTTCTTAGCCTCACCTACAGTTAGATTAGGGCCACATGACTAGTTATGGGCAGTGGCCAGAAGTAATACATGCCACCTCCAGGTTAAGGAATTTACAAGTCAGTGTGCCTCCTACAACCCTATTTTCTCCTCTTCAACTATCTCAGGGGGCCCATGATCCAGGTGACATATTTACCAGGTGGAGTTGAACCACATTAAGTACATCAGGCTTTGCATAACTGACAAACTTTGGTTTTCTTAAGCTGTTTAGATTTTTGAGGGTTGTCTGCTGCAGGAGCCAGCATTGATAACCCTGACAAATATACCAATATCCTGAAATTTCATAGGCATGTGCCTTGACGTGTGTCTAGTTTTAACCATTGTGCTAGGTAGTCAGTGGGTCCTGAAAACTCATAGCCTTACGTTCTGAGAATCTTTATTTCATGGCTAATTTTCTCCCCTTAGTTTTCTTGAACTCCTATTATTCAATTACTGGACCTCTGGATGGGTCCTCCAATTTTATACGCTTTCACTTCTTTTTCATTTCTGGATTTTTGCTATACTTTCTGAAAGAGTTCTTCAACTTTACCCCAAGATTTCTATTAAATTTTTAACTTCTACTATCATGTTCTAAACTTTCAAGAGCTTTTTGTATTCTCTGAACACAAAGAGCCCAGAGACTCTTTTCCACATTTGGCATATCATTCCCATGCATAATTTCTTGCCTTTATTGCAAAGATATGTATCCATAATTTATTATTGTTTGGTATATTTTAAAACTTGATGTGAATAACTATACAAATACATCCTTCTGTAACGCACTTTTATCACTTTTTATTCATGTTGATAAATGTAATTCTAGTTCATCCCTCTTGACTTCCATATAGATTCTCACACTTATACCACAATCTAGCAATGCTCTCACATGTGCTGGCCGTTTATAGTGATCCCTGTTGTTGCTTTTACTTGCCATTCATCAGTAAGAAAGGTGAGGCTCCGAAAAGTGTATTTACCTGTGTGGTTCATTAACCCACAAACCCAGAGGGCAGACTGCCTCTTGGAAATCTCTGACACTCACATGAAGTGCAAGTCCGCTGAATAACTGAATGAAATTTCCTCAGAGAAGCCCATTGTCAGATCCAGTCAGAGAATGCAGACCTCCTGCTCTCCAGTTTAGCCTTGTGCCTGCCAGACATTGCCTGAGGTCAGGGAGGCTCGCCAGGGCAACACACACTGCAGAAACCTAAGGTGAGGAATTCTGAATGAGGGCTTTTAACAGCTCCATCTATGATGTTTATTTTTGTCTTCCTTTAGTCTGTCAGTGTTTGCTTCATAAATATAAAAGCTCTGCTATTAAGTGAATATTCATTTGTCATTGTTACATTTCCTGATGAATTCATTATGAAATACCCATCTTGTCATTGTGAAATGGTTCTCTTTTCTCTATTCATACAACTTGCCTCAGAGTATATTTGTGTATCTTCCTTTGTGAAGTACCCATTAAAATCTTTATTGGGTTATTTGCTTTTTTATTATAGAATTATAAGAATTCCTTATGTATTCCAGATAGAAGTCCTTTGTCAGATACATGTAATGCAAACATTTTCTGTCAGTTGTGGCCTGCCCTTTTCATTTTTAACAGTGACAATAAGCAAACGTTTTAATGTTCAGGAAAATTAAATAGTTCTGAACAATTTTTATACCTTAGTTTTTTTTTGTTGTTTTATGAACAAAATTTTCACTTACCCTGAGTTTATAGAGATTTTCTCCTACGTTCTGTTCTAGGAGCTTTACAGTTTTAGCTTTTACTTTTAGATCTATAGTTTGTGTAAGGAGTAAGTTAAATGCTGAGGTTCGTGTTTTCCAAATAGATAGCCAACAATTCTAATACCATTGTTGAAAAAAAGATACTATTCCCATTGAATTACCTTGGCGACATTGGTAAAATCAATTGTCCATGTATACATGGGTCTGTTTACAAACTCTCAGTCTCATCCCACTGATCTTCATGTCTATCCTCATATGAATATCATATTGTCTTGTTTATTGTACCTTCACAGTAAGTTTTAAAATCAAGTCGTTTTATCCTCTAAATTTCTTCCTTCTTTAAAAAGAATTTTGGCTTAAGTCCTTTACGATTTACACTATTAAAATATTAGAATTAGCCTGTATAATTTTTAATGAAAAAAACATGCTGGAATTTTCGTTAGGATTCCACTGCATCTATGGATCAACTTAGGGAGAACTGCAGTTTTAGCAAAATTCAGTCTTCTGATCCAGGAGCATGGTTTAGCTCTAAATTTATGTAGGTCTTCTTTAGTTTCACTTAACTGTTTTTTAGTTTCATTGTGTATATATATAAAACACGTAATTATTAAATGTATCCCAAAGAATTCAAATTTTTTTATATTATTGTAAATGGTGTCATTTTTAACTTTATTTCTTGATATTCATTATTAATACATAGAATTGCAATCAGTTTTTGTATATTGACTTTTATCCTGTGATCTTATTAAACTAACTTACTACTTTTAGCAATTTTTTGTAAATTCCTTAGGATTTTTCATGTGCACGATTATCACGTGTGGCCTCCAGTAAAATGATGAAAAGAAGTAATGATGAGTCGGGGCCAACACAGCAACACAGGAACCTCCCAAACTTACTCCTCCCACAGACACACCAAAGCTACAGCTACAAACAGGACAATTCGTTCTCACTAGAAATTCAGCAACATCACAACTAGAATGGCTTTATAAGAAATATTAAAGAGTTCTTCAAGCTGAAATGAAAGGATGTTAATTAGTAACATGAAAATATATGATAGTATAAAATTCACTGGTAAAGGTAAATATAGAGTTCAGCTCAGAATACTTGAATAGTTTGATGGTTGAGAGTAAATCATTTATAACACTAGTGCAAAGGTTAAAACATGGAAGCATTAAAATAACTATAACTCTAATCATTTATTAATAGCTCCACAATATAAATAGATGTGAATTACCACACCAAAAACATAAAATGTGGGGAGAGTGAATAATGTAGAGCTTTTGAATGCACTTGAAGTCAAGTTGTTAGTTTAAAATAGACAGCTACACGTAGAAGATGCTTTAAGTAAGCTTCCTCGTAACCACAAGCAAAGAGCTAGAGTAGAGAGGAATCCAAGCATACCACTACAGAAAATCATCAAAACAAAGAGGAAGCCAGCAAGACAGTAAGAAAAGAGCAAAAGAACTGCCAAACAGCCAGAAAACAATTAGCAAAACAGCCATAAGTACATACCTATCAATAATTACTTTAAATGTAAGTGACTAAATTCTCTGATCAAAAGACATAGAGTGACTGAATGGATAAAAGAACAAGACCTAACTACATGTTTTCTATATGTTTTCTACAAGGGACTCACTTCAGCTTTAAGGACACAAATAGATTGAAAGTAAAATAACATATTGCATGCAAATGGTAACCAAAAGAAAGCAGGAGCAGCTATACTCACATCAGACAAAACAGACATTAAGCCAAAAACCATAACAAGAGACCTAGAATGATCAAGTGCTCAAGTCATGAAGAAGATATAATAATTGTAAATATTTATGCACCCATCATTGGAGCAACTAAATGGACAAGGCAAACATCAACAGACTTAAACTACACGTGAAACCATACAGACCTAACAGACATGTGCACGTTATTCCATCAAAGAGCAGCACAATGTACATTCTTCTCAAGCACACATGAAACATTTCCCAGGATAGATCATATGTTAGGCAACAAAAAAGTCAATAAATTTAAGAAGATTGAAATAATATAAAGCATTTTTTCAACACCGTGTTTTGAAAGTTATATGCAGCCTTTGGGCTCCCCTTCTGCAGTTCTCCTTTCCAGGATTTTCTCCCTAACTTTGCAATCACTTTGGCAGCCCCAAACTCTGTCCTTTGACATTTCATGGCAGTAATACTGGAGCTTTCTGTTTGAGTTCCAGCCATCAGGCACCAGCAGACTAAGTAGAATGCTAGAATGTGAAAATCTCATTTAGTTGCCCTCTTTCATGGGTTGACATCCCTCCCGTTTATACTCTATTTTGGTCATTCTCCAGTGCCCTTAAATTGTTCATTTTTAACATTTTAATTCAGTGTGTATCCTTGTTACCTGTAGGACGGTTAATATAATTTAAGCTACTGTACTATTACTAGTAGCACCCTCCTTTATAACTCCTTTTAAACTACATTAATCAGATTAACCTTATTTTTTTAATTACACACCTGAACAATTTTCCACAAAAATGCAATATACTTGGTGATTTTATATTTGGTTTTATTTTCTAACATACTAGAAAATATTCTTACTGTATAATTTATGTGTTTTACCACTTAAGTAATAGAAGTACCTTTACAAATGAGTATGCTTTATCTCTGTTCGCTCTTTGATCTTTAAATTAAATTTAGCTAGGTACAAGGTCATTTTGAATTTTCATCTTCTTTATTTCCCAGTGTTATGTGTAGCTGACATGTTTCTGGTTTTTTGAGTCAACCAACCTTGAAAACAATTTATTCTTGAGACTGAGAATTACATTGCTGATATTATATAGATGATGAGGAAACTATGGCTTTTAGGATTTTGTGGTGAATAAGAGATTATCAAAGAACAGATGAGATGGGAATTATTTCAAAAGTCTCGGCACTATTTCCTTTTGTAATTGTCCTTATATCCGGGGAAGAATGGAAAACTGTTCCCACACTTTTGGACTATTTCCTTAAGGATAAAACCTGACCCATCCTAGCAGCTTCTGCCCCCAGGCAAAGGACTATTCCAACTAGAATGAGTTCTTGTAAACTATTGTGTCCCTTGAACCTGAATATTTAACATTCTACATTCTTCATTTAATCATACCAAAGTATACTTTTTAAGGTCTTGGCTGAGCATGGCTCTGTACCCAGGCCACATGTACATTAAGTACATGCAGCCTCTGTTGTCAACACAGAGAACATCACGAAGAAGGAATACAGAGAATTTGACATAAACACTGAATGATGATTCCTTTAAGTCTGTGGTCTATGGTGCCTACAGGATGCCAAACATCTGGATGGAAAATGAAACATTCCTTCAGGAAGCTCACTGTTCCCCCAAATAATTGAACAGACTTTTATATGAATTGTATAAACCTAGCATTTATAATGGTCATGCCATCCTATATTTCCAGAATGACTTACAACTGCAGGATCCATGTATGTTTAAGTAAGTGTGTATAGAACTTCATTTAATTACCATATCCTTACAGAATAGGCTTGATTATCCACTTTTACAGATGAGAAAGTTGAGAGCCCTTATCAAGCATGTATTGATCTCATATTCTGTACCAGCTGCAAGGCCTACAAAGGAGAAATAAAACAGTCTCTGCCCTAAAGGTCCTCCCAGATCAAGGGAGGAGTTCAGAGTTGAATGAACTTGATTTACCAAGGTCACACACCTATTTACTGTAACACCTCCAACTTTTCTGGCACCAAGTTCAGCATTCTCTTCACAGCTGCCTCCTGTAAAGGGCGGATGAACTTACAGAGAGGTGAGCAGAAAGGGGAAGGAGAAGGGACCGCGGTGCCACTGGAGTTGGAAGAGTCTTGTTATTAATGCTGAGATCAGAAATGAAGCACAGGTCATTAAAACTACAATTATGAAGACCATGACCAGACGTTGGAAAATGCTTCTGATGTAATGTTGGTTTAAAAAAAGGCAGAAAACAAATGTCATGTCTGCCCACATCCACTTGGTACACATATAGGCAGGGATAGGACAAAGACATGAGCAACTTTAAATAGCTGAATTGTTTTCATGTGGCAGGGTTGTGGCTGAAATTTCCCTTCATTCTTTCTTTCATTCTTTTTGCTATTGCTTTGTAGTATCATTGATGTTGCTACTATATAAAGTGTAAGTAGGAAAAAAGAGATAACATGGAAAGATTAAAGCTTTCTAGCCAGACAGACCTGGATTCAAATCCCCTTTTTGCCAATGACTAGCTCTATGATTGAGGGAAAGTTATTTAACTTCTCTGTGCCTCAGCTTCTTTGGCAAAGAATAATGTTAACTTTGCATGGTTATGCTGAGTATTAGTGATTATGTGTTAAAGCACCTAATACACACAGAGCAACAACTCCCCCTGTAATTATTTTTATCACTATTATCACACAACGTAAACCAAGACGTGTGTTGGAGAACAGGCAGGGTACGGCACAGGTTTGGCCAAGAGTCTACAATCGCATCTTTAATGTGGAATCATCCTCTGTAGCAGCAAAAACATATATTGAGCCAAGCCCTCTGGATACAAATGCATAAAACACCACCTGTCCTAAAGGAATTCACCATCAATCTCTTTACCCACTCAATAAACATTTATTACACACCTCCTGTAAGTCAGAGATGAAAAGAAGAACTAGTTGTGTAAAGATAAATAGGACTTCACCCCTGCCATAGCTCATGAGGGGAGAAACAAGCATGAAAACAGAGGAATACAACGTAATATAGAAAGTATAATCACAAAGGTAGGCACTTAGGAGCACAAATAAACACCTACACCAAATCCGAGCTGGTAAGGGAAAAGGAGGGAAGTCTAGGAAGGATTTCTGGAGGCATTGGCCCCAGTTAAGTGTGGGCAGGGCTTAGTTAGGGAAAAGGTCCTGGGTAGGTGGTAGGAAAGCTTCCCTTGCAGAAAGAAGATAAAGGACCGTGTATTAGGTAAGCACGAGAGGTTTTGTGTTGCCACACCACAGAACTTGAAGCAGGGGATGAGACTGGTAAGGGGGGTGGGAACCAGCTCACCTGAGGTTTGCACACTTCATCCAGAGAGCAGTGAAGGATCTGAAGCCAGGCAGAGAGGAGTCGAGGTAGTCAGCTTTACATTTCTGACAAACATTCTAGAGCCCTGTAGAGGGAGGATGTGAATGGGACGGCCCCATGGCAGGTAGGAGTCACCTCTAGGGGTTCAGGAGAAAAAGAGTCTGCATCGGGACACTGGTCATGGGCCCAGAGCTGAGGGCAATGCAAACCAGACAGCAAGACAGTCCCTAACCATCCCAAGAGCCTAGTGAGAAGTAGAAAAGAAGTAATTACTTACATCTTGAGAAAATTTTTGTTACGATCTGGGAAATCTTCATGGAGAGGCAGGACATCAGCAGCCCTTTAAAGAGGACATAGGTGGAGAAGAGGGAATGGAATTTAAAAAACCAAAGAAGCAATAATATGTAGGTTGTGTTCCCAGCAGAAATAGATGAGTCTACAGTAAGAATGTGTGATCTTTGACACGCCCTCTACCTTGTAAATTCTCATCCCCATCATAAGGAAAACATTTGTGCAGGATAGATTATGTTTTCTCCCCAAATCTCCTGCTTTCCTGAGACCAGGCAGAAAGAAAGGCTACAATGGACTCAAGGTAGAGAAAGATTCATTTACAATTTCTTCTAGACTGTATTCCAGAAAAGAAAAGACAGGCTCTCTTCTGATGGCATGAAAGTTTGGTGGTCTTGTGGTGACTCCAGGCTATGACTAGACACTGAGAGAGCCTCTTTCCCCTGCTCCTGAATTCTCACACCCCACTCCTTGCCGTCCAGAGGTAGGCAGAAGTGATTGACTGACCAGCTGTGCCCAAGAGAAGAGAAGAATATGATGGGGGAGGGCAGAAAAGAAAGTGTTAAAGTGACCAAGGGGTCCACGGGGCAGGGGAGAAAGACCATGTCCAATGTGAGGGGTTCCCTTGCCAACCTGAATGCCATAGAGTTGCCTAGGCTTAGAGCAGGAGCCTGCAAACTTGACTGTAAAGGGTCAGATAGGAAACACTTAGGCTTTCTGGGGCATTCACTTGTCTCAACCACTTACCTCTGCCATTGAGCACAAAAGCAGCATAGACAATAGGTAGGTGAATGAGCAGAGCTCTGTTTCAGCAAAACTTTGTTCATTTGAACTTTATAAAATGTTCACATGTCACAAAATATTCTTCTTTGATTTTTTTTTCAACCATGTACACTTCATCCAGAGAGCAGTGAAGGATTTTTCAAAAATGTAAAAATCATTCGTAGCTCACATACAAAGACAGGCAGTGAGCTGGGTTGGGTCTGTGGAGAGTAGTTTGCCATTCCTCGTTTAGAATAAGGGTCTCATGATAAAAAAAAAAAGAGGATCGACTGGCATAGAGACGCTGCTCCCAAACCTACATTCCCGTGGATTCTGGACGGTTGGGAAATCGAGCTGAAACTGAAGAACAGAGCTGGACTGCATGGGTGCCTCGCTGGCTAACAAGTTGTTTAACAATGGAGTCTACCACCCCTTTTCTCATAATTAAGGATGTAGTGGTAGGGTTTTATATCAATTAAATTTTGAAGTACTGCTTCCTATATTTCTATAAACTATCTTAGTATTCAAAAAAACCCAATAATTTTTTTTTAAATCCATACATATATTGGTTATAATATTACTCCTCTGGCTACCAAAAACGACAGGTAACACCTGTGGCCGTGCCTGTGAGCAGCTGGACCTCCCTGTGGCCTCAGTTGCCCATCCAGGAAATGGGCAGAAACTCCTAAATAGCCACGAGACTTGCTCTTGCCCAACGGGCTGCTCCAACTTGAAAGGTCCTCAGACCTTCTTCAGACACAGAGTTTTATTTAACCTCCCAAGTCTCAATCTCTTCCCGCACTGGGTATGAAATGATCTTTTCTAGTTTCCAAAGATTTATGTCATCTTGCTTAGAAAATACCTGAGAGCCCTCAGGCTTTGTCTTTTCTCCTAGCAGCATAGCAGAGGGGCAGGTGTGCATTCAGAATAGGATGATTGGGAAGACTGACTTTTATAAGAGTCTTGGCAAAGAACCCAACCATTTTCCTTGGCCTGGGCAAAAGTCTCCAGATTTCCTTGATTTTGACCATCAATATCATGTCAAATTCAGCCTCTGAAACCACTAAATCCCTCCTCTCTTCAACCATGGCCCCCAGAATAAAAGGATTCATGTTGAGGGTTATCCTTCCTTATTAGACAGAATGTTTGGGACAGTCCCACCAACCTAGTACCTCATCTATGCTCCAAGACGTCTAACTTCCTGGTACCTCCCCAGACTCCACCTCCTTCTCTGACACTCATAGTCCTGTAGAGGCGGGTATAAAAGGAAAGGGTCAAGGGGAAAAGAAGCCTTAGAGAAAATAAGGATGCACGTTGAGGGCTCTTGTTCCTGGTGCTCCTTCTGCCCTTAGGTGGTCCTGCTGACCCAGAAAGGAGCAGCCGCTAGATCCCCCGAGGACTTACAAAGCGCATGACCCCCAGAACTCAAACATGGCACACCCCTGCCAAAGGGATACCACAGAACCAACCATGACAAGCTGTTGTATACATTTCCACCAAGCCGAAGCCCACAGGACTTTCCTGGCTCTTAGTAGAGAGCCCTCCCCTCACGGCTGCACTGTGAGGCAGATGGCGGCACTTTCCCCAACTCCAGAGCTCCAGTCAAAACCCACTTTCTGCCATGAGGCACAAGGCTGGTTCGGCTGGCTTCCCACAAATCTGGTTCTGTAGGAAGCAAACAGCTCCGCTGAAAATACATTCATCCTCTTCTCTCATTTGATCTTTCTTCCACATGCCTTTTGGATTAATGCTGGCATGTTGTTTCCATCTGTTTTCAACTGTTGGTTAGAACATACAAGTCCGGCTCCAGCCCTCTCCAGGGCTGGGCCTCCTCCGCAGGGTGTTGCTCCAGGCAGGGTCCACGGAAGATCAGATGCCTGTCTTATTTCAAATCAACGAAAATTTGAGTGAGCACTTCAAATGTGCCAGGCTTTGTGCTATCTATTAGGAACTTGCAAGATGCAATGCCATGCCACTGCTCAGCATTCAGCACAGGCTCCCATTTCACTTGGATTAAAGTCTCAAGTCATTACAATTATCTACAAGACCTAAAATGACCTGCTTTCCCCACCCTACCCCCCAACTCTGACCTCATCTCTTGCAACTCTCTCTCTCTTATTCCCCATCCTGGCCTTCCCTTTGCCTGGCTGTTCCCTCTACTCCACCCAGAATGCCCTTTCCCCACAGCAGCTAACATCACCTTCTTCAAGTATTTGCTCAAATATCACCTTTCAATAAGGCTTATACTGAAAATTCTGTTGGAAATTGCAACCCTTCAATAGCACACCTGATCCCCCTTCTTACCGTGCTCTAGATTTTTCTTTTCTGCAGCAGTTACCACCTACTGCCTTAGTGCAATTCCCTAGAAAACACAGCTTAAAGGAATGCAATTTTAGAGAACCAGAAATGAGGGAAAGAGGGAGTAAAGCATAGAAGGGGGGAGGGCAAACCTAAGTGAGTATATGTTTTCCAATGACCACAGTGTTGTAACAAGTGATGGGTCAGTCCCATAGTACATCTTCAGAGGTGCTGAGTTTTTCAAATCTCCAGACAATCGGTCCAGGGAAGGAGAAAAGAAAATACCTTCAGTCGAAGTCTGCCCCATGGTGTTAACTTGCTCAGACTTCCAGGTGATGAGACAGCAGGTTCACGCAAAGGAAGTGCCTCACCTTAGCAGCCCCGGAGAAGCCCCAGTGAGGAAGGTGGGAGATGGGGATGCAGCACAGACAGCAGGTGGAGGCTGGGGGCACGTCGTGGGCTCTTGGAGGGACAGTCCTTGCAGGGGCCCCTTAGCCTGTAGGAGTGGCTGTGGAGGTGGAGGTGCCAGTGGTTCCGCAGTTGTAGGCACAGACCAGCCATTGCCAGGGCTGCTGCAGCCAGGCAGGTCCATGTGCAGATCTGGACTACGTAAACTGAAGCCTGTATGACCTTCCACCTCGTACCCATCTCCCCCGAGCTAGAAGATAAACTCTACAAGGGCAAGATCTTTGTTTGTGTTCCCTGATGCATCACAAGAGCCTAGAAAAAGGCTGGGTAATTTACTGTTAGTCGGTTCAGGCCGCTGTAACAGAGTACCATAGACTGGATGACTTTCAAACAAAAGAAATTTATTTCTCAGAGTTCTGGAGGCTGATGAGCCCAAGTCAAAATGCCGGCTGTTTCGGTGTCTGGTTCATAGGCAGATGTCTTTTAACTGTGTCCCCACAAGGCAGACGGGATGGGGGAGCTCCCTGCAGTCTCTTTTATAAGAGCATTAATCCCATTAGTGAGGGTGGACCCCCTACTCACCTCCCAAAGGCCTCACCTCCTAACACCAACCCCTTGGGGGTTAGGATTTAACATATACATTTGAGTGGAAGGGAAACAAATATTTAGTCCATAGCATTTACATACATTGTCTTATTTCATTCTTATAACGATTCAAAGAGAGAGAGATGATGCCCCATTTAATAGACATCCAGTTCAATAAACTGAACCCAGAAATGTTTGATGAACCTACCCAAGTTCACCTGGCTAAGGAATGGCAGGGCCAGGATTCAACCTTGCAACTTCCTCTGCCACAGTCGAAGCTCATGATCACCTCCCTCTAGCACTGTACGGCTCGGTCTCAGTGCCCTCTTTTGTAAAATGAAAAGGTTAGAGTACATACCCTTTAAAGCCCTTTCCCATTAAGCTACATCCTAACCATGTCAAGGCCAAAAAAGTGATCCAGCCCAGACCTGATGGGAAGTGACTGGATATTGTCCAGGACAAATACACCTACGGTGAGCAACAGGCCTGACTCACCAGCAGCCTCCTTCCAGCCCCCAGACCAGTGAGCACGAGTTATGTGAGGACACGCACAGATCAGCTTGACCAGGGTAGAGGTGCCACCTAAGGTATCATGATGTAGGATCACGAAGACACACACAGAGTGGCCTCTGCTGTTCCAGCTTATGAACTGTGATTGATGGAAGCCCACCTTCTCACTCGCTGCCGAGCGTGAAGGCTGGAGGGCTCCCGGGACGAGTGCAGTCAGAGCCCGTGACTCAGGAAAAGTGATGGAGGGCCTCCCTCATTGGTCTAGATCTCCACTGTCCAACAGAAATGTAAAGTGAGCCACGTATGTCGTTTTACATTTTCTAGTGGCCACACTTCAAAAAGTAAAAAGAGAGGTGAAATTAACATCGAGAATATATTTTGTTTAACCCAGTAGAGCCAAAATATTATCATTTCAACATGTGATCCATATAAAAGTTCACTGGGTTATTTTGCATTCTATTTTTTCATACTAAGTCTTTGAAATCTGCTGTGTATTTTACTTAGAGCACACCTCAATTCAGAAGCCGCAGTCCAAGCGCTCAGCAGGAATCAGCATGAACCAAGGGCTCGCATATGTATCGTGCCTGCTGAACTGGACAGCATAGGCCTGGTGCCGGAAGTGCTGACGGAGGACACACACATGCGTAGACACAGTCGTACCAGAGCAGCGCAAGTGACAAGGGACTTTGTCAAACCCCTGCAGCATAAGGACCAGCAGGTAACATAAGCTACAGCCCTGTGCCCAGGCACCTGGATGCTGCATTGGGACAAGACAGAAGCCCGAGGGAAATGGCTACCAGCTTGAACTCATCCCTTGTGGGGGTAAGACGACATCTGGCTCGCCGTCCTTTGAAGTTCACCTTCTAGTAGCAAGAGTAGCGAGAAAAAATACTGCCTCGAAGCAGCTGAGGCAAGAGGTCAGAGTTCCTTGGTCAAGTTCCTTGAGAAATGAGTTTCATATGAGATTCGGGAGAGAGGAGAAAATTATCAAAAATTCATAAAGTTAACAATTTGTGTATTTAAATGGTGTCAAACCACAGGAGCCTAGAGTCCTAATACATTAATGAAAGCCTCAGCCCCAAGCTCACTGAAACTGAATTAAGTGCTGCTTGAAACAGATCCACAGAAGCAAGGGGGTAGCAGAGAAGATGTGTGTTTTTCAAAACTGCAGGACTTGGAGACTGCTGGGGGGATTGTGGTTTTTCCAGGAATGGGATGGATTGAAATGGATTTTTAAAAAAGGAAAGAAAACATTTCCAACTCCCCTTTGTAGCTCTGCCACACCAACCAAACATGCAAAGCAAAGGGAGGGTGACTTCTCTGCCACCGGAGAATGGGCTTCCCTCCCTGATAGGCACCTCTCAGCGCAGACATTCCTGGGCCGTCCCCCCAGCCACGCCCCTCGCAGGAGTGAACCTTCTGCGGGAAGCTTCAGAAGTGCGCTTGGGGAGTGTTCCCTTGTTGCATTTGTGAGGTTGAGACGGGAGCCACATGGAAGGCAGATGGGGAAAATGTTCTGTAATACTCTATGTTTATAATTTCTGATAGAAGGATGGTAGGATAGAGGATGGGATTGATCGAGTTCCAAACCCATTTCCTGGAGTTCAATTTAAAGAGAGATGTTAAGGGCAAAATCTCTAACAATGTGGGTACGTCGCAACAAGTTACAAGTTTATTTCTATTGGTGTTTGTACAGTTTTTTAAATCTGTTGCTTGTTTCTCACATGTACTAGCCCACCCCCCGCCAAAGCTTACAGAAGTCTGAAAACTGCCTCCTGTGATATGCTCATATCAAATTCAGAAAATCTGATTTTCTAAGAGTTCATTTACAGGACAATAGTCCCCTTTTGCTGTTACGCCTTTATCATTTTTTTTATCGTTATTGTTCAGCTTTTAAGTGTTACCATCTAAAAATCTTGTCCATCTTCAGTGATGTTAAATATCCATGCAATCATAGTGTTTCCAGATTTATTCCTGGACAACCAAAACTTACAGTGGGTCTGTTCCCATTCCCTGGTGCATCCATTTTAAGACCTGAGTCGTCTCTTCAAAGCCTCTTGTCTGAGCTGGCCACTCGCCTGGAGCCTCCTCTGAGTCACTGCTTCCCATTGTCTCTCTCAATTAGGATAGGATGTTTTACAGCTCTTGCTGGGAAGTAGGTTTTCTGCGCTCCCTAGCATGGCATTCAAGTTCGAGTCACATGCCTCAGGTAGGAAAGCTGTGTGAGGCAATGAGGAGAAACAGGTGAGCTGGAAAACTAGCTGTAAGAATGACTAAGAATAATTGCTACCATCAGCACAGCACTTCACAGTTTACAAAATGATTCTGTGCACCATACCTCACTTAACCTCACAATCACCCTGTGAGACAGATTTAACCTTCTTTTTTATAATGAGGAAACTGAGGCTGGTTTGCTGACACACCTCACCTCAGGTCACACACGGAGCCCAGGGTGGAGCTAGGAATTGGGGTGACTCTTCAGACAGGAAACCAGCCCAGCCCCATCCACGTATCATTTTCTACAGACATCAGCAAATCATCCCAGATGGCAGAGATGTTCCCGTAGCCTCTCTCAGTCCAAACTTGAGTATGGGAGACGTGCTTAACCATACATGAACACGCCTCTTCTACCTGACACATTTCTAAGTCTCTTCCTTCGTTAGGTAAACAATTCCAATGTTCATCCACAATGAATATAATGGAAGGAAAAACAGCACATTTCAACCCGATACTCACTGAGGGTCTCCTATGTGAGAAAAAACATGATGTTTACTCTCAAGAAACCATGTTGTTTGAGTAGAAAAGTCACAGGTTGTTGAGGGGCGGGTGTCGACAAGGGGCACTGACACAAGCGCTGTCACCATTGTCAAGGCGGGAGCCGCCCCTGGGCCGGGGAAGAGCCTCGGAGACTTGGTGCAGGAGGCCCGCGAGCCCCCTAAAGACGAGGCAGCAGGAAGGCCTGTGAAAAACATGGATTCCCGGACAATCCTGAATCATGATTTCCAAAGGAAGGCCTGGAAAACGATGCGTTTAGCCTGCGTCCCAGGTGGTCCTTGTCCTAAGGCAGGCTGGGAGCAGCGGGGAGCATGAGTAGGTTCTCGAGGCCCAGGCGGTCAGCTGTGGAGAGTTTCTGTGTGCTGGGGGATATGGGGAGCCAAGGGCGGGATGGGGTGGAAGAGATGGAGGGTGGTCAGACTTACAAATTAACACAAACACCAAAAGAAAGCTCAGTTCCAAAATAAGCGCAGGGACAGCAAGAAGTCAGCAAGCTGCAGAGCAGGTGGAGGGGAGGCTCAGGAAAGGGCTCCCAGCTCACACATCCCCACCCTGGAAGTGCCAGGGGCCGCGCACGGTAGTGGGCAGTGAGGCGGGGCCCTGCCTTCAGCACCTCACCTGCCGGGCAGCACCCACCTGTGCCTCGGAACCACAGCCAGTCCTTGTCCGGTTTTCAGCCAAGGGTCAGGCAGGGTGGCAGAGAGACCTGAGTTGCTAAATGAATTTACATTTTTGCTCAATACCTGAACTCCTTTTTCTTTTTCAGCCAGATGTTTCCAGGGGAATTTGGTCCTGAAGGAAGCCTCTAGCAGCCATGGTGCAAATGGAAAGGTTCTGGGTTCAAACCCCAGTTCCGCAAGAAACTCACAGTACAAAACGATGTCTTTGGTCCTTCCTTTCTTCCTCAGTTAAATGGTTACACACCACCTACCCCTCACATAGTACTTACTACGTGCCCAGCACTGTTCTCTATCTTTTTTTATTCCCACAACCACCATGTAAGGAGGATTCTTATGTACAGATCAGAAAATAAGTAGCTGACAGGGGTAGGGGTCAAACCCAGGAGTCTGGCTCTAGAGCCTGCAGACTCAACAGTGTCCCCTAGCTGCCCTCTAAGAATAATATCTGGCCAGCACAAAAGGGACAGGTGTGTGTGTGTATATGTGACAGCGTCAGTGTGTATGGTGGAGGTAATCTACTTCAGTGAAATGAGAGATGTCGTGGTGAACGGTACCACGATAGATCTGACAGAAGATGGTTCTGGGCTAGGGTGGGTTAGGAAGCCTTCGTGAGGAAGCCACCACCTAATGGAGAAAGCCCAGAGAGTGAAGAAGATCCATATGGATAAAGACTGGGAGAAAGAGAATTTTCTGAAAATGCTTAGCAACCAGTGTATTCATTCATTCAGTTCAAAAGCTGTTTACTGAGTACCTGCTCTATGCCAGGCCCCACTGGGACACCAGAGAAACAGGGACGAGCACACAGACAACCTCCCTGCCTTCACGGACCTTACAGTCTAGCAGGGGAGATGGACAAAACGAAAGCCAACAAATGAATGAAACCAGGAGAAAATTGACAAGTTGCATGAAGGAAACATCTGGAGAATAACATTTGGGTGACTGTTTAAGCCAGACGAAAAGCCTGTCCAATGAGAGATCATCTCAGCTGAGAGCTGAAAGAGCAAGGTGGGGTGCGCAGAAGGAGAGCCAGTGCAGTGAGGGAGCTCGGGCTGAGGCAGAGGAGACACATGGTGAGGGCAGGGACAGGCGGCGCCCCTCCAGGCCACCAGCAGGAGGCTGACGTGCGGCATGGGGGAAGGCACTGACGGGCACCATCCGGTTTAGGCTTTAAGAGAAAATTCTCTGGCTGACTGTGAGATAGCTTACAGGGACCCAGTTAGGAGGGTGTTGCTCTGGTCCACGCAGGAGAGGGTAGCGGCCCAACAGTTGGCGGCTGTGGGAGCGGAGAGGAGCATGACGTCAAGTGTGTGTTAGAGGTGGAGTCGACAGGTGCCCATGACTTCCTTCCCACCACCATCAAAGCCCAAGCTGCAGAGACAGCAGCAGGATTTAGACCTCAGGGGGACACTATTAGCCAGGCACAAAACCCAAGGAAGAGGGCAAGAAGGACCACGGACTTGCACAACCTGTGCCAGTAGGAAGGGCAGATGGACACAAGGAGATGCTCTGTCCTGGGAGAGGTGGTTCCTGCCCTCCAGGTATATAAAATTCTGAAGTTGAAAGTGGGAGCCAGATGCTTTCAAATGCTTTCGAGTGAACCCACCTTTAGGGCAAGGATCCAAACAGGAACAATGGCTGTTCTGTGGAGAGCCGACTCTGTCCCCACATTTGGTGCCCACAGTCGGACAGATAGCTGCTCGGAGACCCCGTAGTAGCACACAGACTCACAGAGCTTGGGCGAACAGGTGTCCCACAGGGACAGCTCGGCCCCCGAGAGCATGCCCAGGAGACAAGCACTCGGGGCGCAGAGGGGGACGGGGACACAGGTCAGGGAACCCAGGGGGCGTCTCAGTGTCTGTGGCCAGGGACAGGGCGTGCTGGAAGTGGAGTTAAACTGCCCCTGGACTTTGACATCTTAGTACCTTATTTCATGTTTTAATAGACTTTTTGCTTTAAATAAAACCAGTAGCATCCTAGTAAATTATTCTGCTAGCTTCCTGACCCTACTCCTACATTTATTTATTAAATACGTGACTACTGACACGGTATTCTAGAAGAGGGCTTCTTCCCCTTTAACATGCACGTGAATCACCTGAGTATCTGGTCAAAGTGCAAGTTCTGGTTCGGCCAGTCTGGGGTCTGAGTCTTTTATTAGTTCCCCTGTGACGCTGCTGATGCTGGCCCTGGGGCCACACTTTGAGTAGGGAGACGCTAGCCCAATTAGATGTTTCGTTCTCCTGCCCTTTGGTCCATTTCTCACTCCACTTTGACTTTAAAATAAAAAGAGTTCATTCACTATTTATTAGAGTACATGCTACACATAAGGCAATGGGTTGGGTGTCCAGGGAGATACAGAAATAAATATGATACCATGTTCCCTTTAATCTGCAGTATGTCTGGGGGTAGAGATGAGTACTCACAGAGAGTATAAGGCCTGCCTTGGGCCAGGCCGCCTACAACCTTGGAATTATAACATATGGCCCCCTTAACCCCCACGACATCCTGAAATAAGGATTGTCTATCTTGCAGAGAAGGAAAATCAGGCTAGCAAAAGTTAAGTAGGTTATTTCAAGCTTACACAGCCTCCGAAAAGTTAGATTTTTATTTAAATCCGGGTTGGTCTGGCCCTGAAGTTCAAACTCATTCCATCAAGCCATTCTGAGAACGTAGATTGATGTATAAATACCCCAAACACTGGGCATTTTGTAATGTATACAAGATGAAAAGTATACACAGCTTGTTGGAGGAGTTCAGCCGGTGGGGTGGTAAGGTAACAGACACATGGAACTATAGTATATTTACTAAATTTGATAGGTTCACTAGAAAATAGCAGCCATGAGGACTTCATGTTGAAAACATTTTTTTTTTCGTATTGCAGAAAAGAGACCAGTTTCTTTGTTTGTTCATAAATTCTCCTTTTATGGTCTGCAGTTCCAAAGTTCAGGAAGCCACTTACCCAGCCAAGAGAGGCTGGCATCTCAGGTTCATGGCTCCAGACGCTAACAGACATTTTGTCTGCAAACACCCAGAATGAGGGCTTCCCATCCCAGGAGCAGTCTTCTATTTCATGTCTGCCTCAGTCTGAACAGAAAGCAGAGCTCAGCCTAGAAGTCCAGGATGAGAGCATGCTTATTATCTGGCATTATTTGGCCAAATCCACACCCCTGTCACAGTGAGGTTTTCTTCCATTTCACTTTTGGGAGCCCCTTGCTCTGAGTTTTGCCCTCCGGCTGACACACAGATGGCTCCCTCTCCACTCCTGCCAGCTACCGCCTGGACTGACCACTAACGAGAAGCCCCCGGGGCAGCATGTCTGGGATTCAGAAATGACTCCACTTTCTCTGCCGCTGAGTCATTGTTATTGGGACTTAGACGGGAAGACCAAAACTTAAGAAAGTGCCAGTCTCAGTCACCAGGGCCAGTCCTTCGACTGCCACACTCGGGCTCCACCTGAGCCCGGTATTCCACTTCATATTTGGAACAGAAAGGACAAAGTGAACCAAGACAGCCTGTCACTAAGCGCCGAAATACCCGGACATCAGCCCCCCACCCTGAGACCTATGAGAAGATTTTAGTCACATTCTCTATTTAACGCAGGCTTTCTATTTTCTACATAGGACACAGTGAATTGAAACACATGATTTAGGGAAAGGTTCCCTCCAAATACTCCCAGAAAGGCATCACTTGCCAAAAGCACAGACCTGTCCTATTCCTGATTCCATTCCCTTCTGGGGACAGAAACTGCACCAGATCACGATGCAAAGGGCAGCTTGTATGGAGTGTTCCCACATGCTGGGTCTGCCTTGAACCCAAATAAGGGCCTCACACAGACACCCAGGTGACAACAGTGTCTTCTGTCATTAAGTAGACGTGGGAGGGACCTGAAGGCACCAACATTTCTTTTGCCAAAAATCATGGAGACAGTTTCTGGAATCACTGAAATCCCATTTCTTTCCACCAGCTACCGACTACAGGGGCAGCATTCAGCGGCCAGGGATGACACTTTAATACAAACGAAGCCCCTTCCATAATGAAATGAGCTGGATTTAGGGGTGATTTGTTTAAAAGCCACATCATAAATCAGCTGTCAGTTCTTCTTTGTCCCAGGCCTGGCAGGCTCACCTTTACACAGAATTAATCGCATCTGAAACTTGACCTCCCAGCCCCAGAGCCTGCTGGAAACAACATGTACTCAATGACTTCCAGTCAAAGCAGCAAGAACTTAAGTTGTTCCACATTTTTAATAAATGAGCCAGGAACCCATGGGGGGGGGGGCGCTCCCACTGACCTGGGTGCAGAGCATATTGATCAGATGAAGAGGACAGAGACAGGTTTACAACACCCGGACTGGGGAGAACACTTACTAAGGTCGGCAGACCAAGCCTAGACAGCACCAGTTCATGTACTCAAGTACAACCAGAAAGAGTGTCAGTTGAAGAAAAGCCCAGAAACATTACAGTAATTGCCAGTAACAGCTCAGCTGCGTAGGGCTGAGGGGGTGAGGGAAGGGAGGCGAGAAGGGGGGGCACATGGGACCACCAGCCGGGGAGGGTGGAGGGAGCTGAAGCTTTCTGGAAGGAGCTGAGCTGTGGGCCTCCCTCTGGCCTCTTGGTTCTCTGATGCTAAAGAGCAACCGGATTGCTCAGGACAAAGTAGCTCTGGCACTCTCTGGGAGAGGCCTGGGACACTATAAGTTGGCCTTGGGGAGAAGCTCCTGGGAGCGCCTGGGAATTAGGCCCTCTCCTCCAGGAGTCAGCCTTCCGGACTGGGAGACAAACATGGAAATAGATCTGATGGTAAGAAGATGAACGAGTGCTCTAGGCTGGCACTAGTTCGGGCTCACAATAAGGAATATGACGTACAGCCCAGACGCACCCAGTCTAATGGGGGAGACGGGTGCGGAAGCAGAAAGCAGCCACTCAGTGTGATGGGGACCATGAGAAGGCACCAGGCATGCAGAAGCCCATGGGAGGACCACCCGGGATGGGTGCATGGCGCTGCCCTGGGGACAGAGGGGCGGGGGCGTGCAGTGCTGCACGGCGGGGGTGGGCTGGGAGGGGCGACGGGGACCAGGACCTGGGAAAGCTCCGGGGTGAGACGGGGCATAGCAGGCTGGGAGCCTGAGGGACACGGCAAGGCTCCGGTCTGAGGGGTCGGGCGGGGGCAGGTGGGGGATAAAGCTGGCCAGCAGGCAGGGCCTTGGAGTATGGCACACAGCAGGCCTAATGGAGGCATGACAGGAGGGCTTGGGGTGCGCAGAGAAGGGAGAGCCGTGGAATTTGCTGAGCATGGCTCCAGGAGGCTTTGCAAAAACAAAGAAAAAAGAAAAGGAGCCTCCTGAGGGGTGACTCGGCATTTACCAGGAGAAATGGGAAGACCACTGCAGGCAGAGGGAACGGAGTGGGCAAGGGCATTTCGGCACTTTGAAAATTAATCCTATTTTCCTCCCCCCAGTCCCAGGTGGTGTCTGAGATGAACAACTCACCATGTATCAAATTCTGTAGGGTCATATCAGGGTGAGCAATATGAAGACCCCAACTCCAGAAAATTAGAAGGAACTGGCAGTAAGTAATATTTGCTTCCATAGGCCAGACTCCTTTTGCCCAGGGACCCTCTTACTGAGAACCTACATTTCCAAAATCAGAAACAAAGGCCAGCCAATTGGAAAACTTCAGGAAGGAATTCCAGGGAAAAAGTTCAGGAAGAATCACCTCTTTGAGGAAGAAGTTAATGCCTCATGAAATAGAAAACCACCCTCAAAACAAGGACCGTCAGAAGTTATGCCAATTTAATAAGCAACATTTACTATGTGCCAGGCACTGTGCTAAATACTCCATAAGCATCACCTCATCTAATCCTCTGATCAGTCCAGGGAAGTGTAAGTGTTCCTATTACTCGACCATGAGAACACTAAAGTTAAATAAGTCTCAGGATGGTTGGTAACTGGCCGACACGGGAAGGACGAGGACCCTCTGGGCCGCCTTCCCACCACTCTGCCCTGCTGCTCCCCATGGACAGGTTACAGCACACCACGTCATCTCCCCGTCCTGCCGCCAGAGAAGATAGCAGAGACCAGCAAGAGAAAGACTGTTTCACAAACGCGTTGTTCCAACAGCCCTGCAGTGCGTACCTGCAGGTAAGGCCTTTGTCCACTCTCAGGCGATAACTACCAGCCAGCTCCGCTCAACCTAGGAAAGGTAAAGCTGCCTCTTCCACAGGCATCTGGGCTGTCTCGCATGCAAGACCCTTTCATTCACCTTTTCTTGTGTGGTCCCCAACATGCCCATTTTACAGGAGGGGAAATCAAGATTCAGAGCTGTTAAGTTTTGTTTCCAAGGTCTCAGTGCTACTAAAGTGCTCAAGCCAGACCTCCAACCAGGTTGTGTTTGACTTCAGGAACTAAGCTTTTCCATAACACCACCACATCATGACAGACTAAAAAGGATTCATGGATCGTCCCAGCAAGAGATTTCTCAAGACCAGAGAAAGAAAGCTAAAGACCCACTGGGCAAGACCTTTCACTAAGAAAACATGGGCTTTACAAAGATGCTGACATGTCTATTCTGGCAAACACAGGTTCTTCAGTAAAAGGAAAGAAAAGACAAAATGAAATCAGCTATCAGTGCCAAAAGAGAAAGAGAGAAATCTCTGCAGATGAAAACAATGCCTGCTCTTCCAGCCAAACTGATGGTTAAACTTTCCACTCTCGGATGCCATTGTTGGAAAGGGACTCTTAAGCTGCAGATCTTCATAACAGAAGACAACATAAATAAAGTATGAGGGAGGATGTGCCCCGGCGGGTCTGGGGTAAAGGAGCGAGACAGGTCTCTTGGAGAGGGGAGGCCTGCAGAAGGAGGCCATCTGTGTAGACTTGTACAGATGAAAGCTTCAGTGTGTCTCGTGCCCAAATGCACAGACTCCAGAGCTGCCTTTAATCTTGTCAGAGTGCTGAAAGCTGACGTCAGACAGAAAGCACTAGACAGCAAGGAGACCTGGGTTCAAGTCCCAGCCTCGCCACCATTCTGGGAGTCACGAAAGTGCCTCCATCTCTTACTTTCTTTGTAACATGAAGAAATTGGACTGAGACCTCCTCTAGCTCAGAAGTATGCGTTCATGATGCGAGCACCTTTCTCTTCATATTCCTGCTGGGGCCACAGAGGTAGGGCCAACCAGAGAGTAGCCCATGTCACCAGGACTGTGAGAAGCGGGTGCGGCCTGAAGATGAACTCTGTCCACACCACAGCCTTGCCCAAAAGCACTCGACAGCCCAGTCACAAGCCCTCGTACCAGACTCACAAACACTGAAACCCCCACTTTTTGTATCTACACCCACCTACTGTCACCTACACCCTGTCCCTTTCTCCTACTACCCACCTGTGCCTGCTGGGCCAGTAGGAGCAGGACATCTGGAGAGGCCAGAAGACGAATCCCAAGATGAAGGAGTACCTGAGAAGGCAGAGGATTCACCCTGGGGTTGAGACAACATGGGTGACCATGGAGAGCAGCAGGTTCCGGGTGAATGAGGCCTGTGTCTCACAAGCTGGGTGACCTAAGGGCTTCCAGTTCTCTGAGCCCAGGCTTCCTGACATACAACATAATGATGACGATACAACTCGATGGCACACAGCCTGTCTCATAGAGTCGTGATTATCAAATTACATAAAAAATGTAAAGCTCAGTAAACGAACCAAGTGCTGCTTCCAGGGCAAGTTCACGGGCCATGGCCAGGAGTCTAGGAGCAGGGCTAGAGGCTATTGTACGTGGGAAGCTCAGGACACACTCAACTAGCCCTTAGCCTACATCCCAAACTGCTCCACACTTGGAGGAAGAAAGGAAATCACTGTCTTCAGGTGGCAGGACATATGAAATGAGTACACAGGGGAGGAACCAGGCACTCTGGCAAGACTAGGGAACCCACCGGGCACCACCCAGAATCATGGGTCCTGTGGGGCCATCAGGAGAGAGGAGTTTGAGAGGTGTATTTTTCCTGACTGAACCAACTTCTACGGAAAGTGAGACAGGACCGTCCCCAAGAGGAGACTGCAGCTCCCTGGGGCAGGGACGATCCCCTACACCTCTAGATCCCAAGCACAGATCATGGAGCCACCTCTGTGTATGCTTATGAAATATTTATTGACTGAACGAATGTTTAGAAATGGAGAGGTTGACGGAACAGAAATCCCAGTGGGCAAATGAAGTAGGGGACTGAGGATCTAATGTGGCTGGATTGGCCCCCAGATCAGGGCTGTCCTAGAGGTTGGGGTGACCTGGAGAACTAAGGATAGCACTTGGAAAAAAGCAGACCAGAGAGACGGTCAGTCTGTGAGTCACCTGTCCTTCAAACCCAGGACCTGTCTGAGGAGGGAGCTGAGGAATATAAAACCGTGAGTCAGCGGGTTATCTCTGCTGCTACGTTCTGAGTCAGGCCTGACCACCTGTGGGCCTCTTGCGTTGGGGGTGGCGGAGGGCGTGCAGCTGTGTGTTTACATCTGTACCCTCACTCAGCAGACATCCAGCCAGGATGAGTCAAGGTTTTCGCTCACGTTTTATTTCAGCTATGTCACTGGGCTGTCCTGTCAGTGACTCATTGCTTACTTGCCCTCCCCCAGAAGTGCCTTCCAACGGAGCAGAAGCTTGGCATGCCTCATGGTGTGTCAGGGACCATGAGGTCTGCTCATTAGCCAGGTTCTGTCTGTCTTCAGGAGCCACATGTTTCCAGCCTCTCTGTGAGCACCCTGGGAGATAATGCCCAGGCCCAAGACAGAGCACGGTGCCTTACCGCAAGCTCCACCAGGACCTCTCTCCTCTCCTCCAAAAGCCCTCTAGTCTGCCCCTCTTTTCCCCTTACTGCTTCTCTCTCAGCTTTTAGAGATGATTACAGAGACAACAGCAGCAGCTCTCCAGATGGTAACCACACTTACCATGGTGAGCATTTAATAATGTGTATAATCAGTATCACTAAGTGGTTCGTCTGAAATCAATATAGTATTTCATATACACTATCTTGCAATTTAAAAAATGTAAAAAAAATAATAATAAGGAAAAAGAAAAAGACAAGGCAGCTCCCTTCCTGGCTATTACAATCTGTTATTAGAAAACTCCTGAAGGCCCTAAAACCTCCCCAGTCCCCCTCCCCGACCCTGCTTAAAGAATTTCTAGTAAATCATTCTTCCTGTCACTGAAGTCATTCCTGACATTATTACAGATTAACCCTCGTCAGATGCAGTTCAGAGCTCAACGACTCCCATCTCACGCAAAAACAGTAAAAACATCTCAGCCAGCCCTGTATATCCAGTGTGTTGCCAGGCACATGTAGGGGGACAGAGCAGAGCTCCAGGCAGCCATGTCTGCACCACGTGGCCTTTGCCATGGCTGAGTGTCCAGGGGCGAGTCCCTGACTTTACCTGGGCCAGTCTGATCTCTTGCTAGGAATCTGAGTCTGAATAGAGACTCAGACTTTAGTCTGGACCAAAAGCTCAAAATATAAACACTCAGGAGAGGTGGGGGTCATTTTTCCCATGATGTGACCAGAAAAGCTTAGACAGCAGGTGCACAGGGAGAGCAGGGTGAGGCGGACCCACAGGGAGGATAGGACGGGAGAAAAAGGCATTGCCAGAGCCCCTCTGTCCCCAGTTCCCAGGGCCCAGTGCTACCCAAAAAAATATTTTCCCCAATTATAATACATAAACATGGAGGGCAGCAGATAAAATAGTTAAACATACACTTATAATTTAAAATTTAATTAGAAAAATATTTAAAATCACATCATATATAAAATAATATTTTAGAAAATTTTTTACACATGAAAGAAAAAAGAAAGAGACAAAGAGAAAGAGAGGAAGAGAGAAGGTGAAAAGGAGAAAGGGAAGAAAGGAAGCTATTTCTAGTGTCAGAAATAGTATGTTTTCCATTCTTCTCATAGATGATTATTCATAATCTAAAAATGATCTTCAAAGGGCTTGTTTACAATTACACCATCACTTGCAAGTGGAAAGCCCTATTTCCAGGAAGAATCACTTAATCTCTATTGAATGTATCTGCCTTCTTTTCCCCTTAATTTCTATCTAAAGAACTCTAAAGCATCTCCAAAGGGCATTCATTAACACTGTTTCAAGCTGGGCCTTAACCAAACATCACCCTATTGTTCAAAACAAAGTAATTGCGAGAGTTCCCTGTAATAGGAGAGCCTTTGTGTGGCCTCAAATATAAGGTTGTTCCCATGGAATCATTTGGATAAACCCTCACATATATTCAGGCCTATCCATAACTTCACCTCATTTAAACTTCACAAGTTAAGTAGATCAAGTATGATTATCTTCATTCCATAGGTAGGGTGATGCAGGTGGTCATGGGTAAGAGAGGCTCCCCAGGACCCAGTAAAGCTAGTTTGGAAGTCAAGGTCTGCTCTAGCTGGGAGGAGAAGAAGGTGGGCTCTGTATCTAAGCTGGAGGGGACCTTCTCTCGCACCTCTCAATCAGGCCACCTCGGCAGTCACACACCAACTTTATTGCTGGTCCTGAGCGCATTGCCTCACAGGCAGAAGAAAGAAGATTGTTAGCGAACCTGATAAGTTGCCTCTAACTCGAGTCAAACTATTCAACACTCAGTTGATCTAATTTTCCTAAGCACCTGGGCCAGGAGTCCTGCTTCGTTCTATCATTACAATGTCCAGTATCAGGTAGACATGAACCACATGGGAAGAAAAACTATCAGAAAGGCTGGACATCTGGGCCTTAGGAAGGAGATGGGGTAGACAGTGTGGGGAGGGAGATGAATATGCAGCCTCCGGCCATAGCTTCTTGAGGGAAAGGCAGGAACTTGTAGGCATATTAACCTACTCAGTGCATTTAACTTGACCTGGGAAACTTAATAGCAGTTCATAATTTTTTAATTGACATTGAAATTTTTACATAGGTATTTTATGCCTCAGAGCATGAGTGACCCCAAAACTGTTTTACTACAGACAAATAAGCTCCCAGCCACGGTGAGAAGCTCTCTCAAAGAATCCGTGGTTTCTCAATCTCTCTCTCTCTCTCTCACTTTTGGTTCCTAGGTGTGGAATCCTGGAATGAAAGGGAAGTGGGGGAAGGCAAGAGAAGGGTAAGAGGAAAAATGGGCATTCTCTGTAAAGTGCTTTTACAATAGCAATTTAAAAGCTAGCATTTATTGAGCATTTCCTATAGGCCGCCAGGGCTTTACGAAAGTTATCTCATGTACGTCTTACAGACAGCCTAAAAGATAGGTATTATCCTCACACTTCCACAGAGGCAGAAGCCGGGGTCCAAAGTCACTGAGCTAGGAAGTGCAGTCACCAAGTTCAGAGCCTGGCCCCTAATCTCCAACCACACGGACTTGCAGAGCCCATCTGGATGTTGGTAAGAGGAGCTGTGACCGAATCATCAGGCCTGCCCCCATGAGCCAATCCAAACTCTGGACCCAGTACTGGGGAAGTACCAAGAACCACTGCGATTTGGGACGAAGAGAAAGCACCATCCCACCCTAAACTAGAGGCACTGTCTGCCAGCCTCCTCTGACCGGGATCCTGAGCTCTTGAGTTCTCAGGAAGGTTCCAAAGGAAAAAGGAGCTGTCGACCAGGTGAGCGCTCCAAAACCCTTGGCCTAAACATAAATGGCTTAAATTGCTCTTGAAAGGTCAGAAACCAAAAAGACAGGGTCCCCCTCATCCTCTGTTCCCAGAGGCCCTTTAACATCCCCAGGGGGAGCAAAAAGGAGCCACTGCACTGAAGCATCTTGTTTTGACTGCACTGGAAACCTCCCAGTCACAGCACAGACCCCATGAAGATGGACAGGAGTGTTCTGCGCTCTGCCGGCGGGACGCCCACAGCTGAAGGGAGAGCCTTCCTGCTCTCTGCACCCGAGGGTATGACAGCCAAGAATGCTTTCATAGTTGCGCTTTGCTGCTTGATTCCTTCTGGAATGCATGGACTTTGTCCCTTTGATCTTTAATATGGCTGCTCAGAGGGGCCAGAATCCCAGCATTTGCAGCTAGTTCTGTCTTCATTTTCTACCATTTTAACTCCACCCCAAATCTTGGACACAGTTCTGCGACTCAGAGTTCAGAAGCCCCTCCTCCTTCCCTCTCATCTCAGCCCACTGCTGAGAGCAGGCCCTCAGCTCCCAACCCTTAGCCCCCTGCCTCCCTGCAAGGGGCAAACCTTACCATTATGAGCTTCCTCAGGCGAGCCGGGGTAAAGGGAATGTTCCTCCTCTTCTCAAGACAACCTCCTCACTCTTTCCTGCACCCCGCCAAAACAAGGACCAAACATCTAGATGCTTAGAAGCAAGCATCTGGTTAATTGGCTGGGGGTTTTGGTTTGTTTTTTGCTTTTCGTTCACATGCTAGTGTTATGCAGACCCTGCCCAGACATCCTGTAGCCACAACTAGAAGCTGTGTTTTCTATTATAGTTCAGAGTAACCCATAACAACTAAAGAAGTGAGGTGCTGTTTGTCGTTTTCAGCACCATAGTGGCCCAAGAGCAAGACCTGGGGTCTTAATCTGCTCAAAGAAATGTAGCTGCAGACATACTACTCTTTTTAAAGGAGCAAAAGAGTAGGGGGGCAAGGGGATAAAGATGTGAAAACAAGATTCTGGAGTCTGGTTACAGAGGGCTGAATGGTGGCCCCAGAGATACTGGGTCCTAATCTTGAACCTCTAACATCATCTTGTTTGGAAAACGTGTCTTTGCATATGTGAATAAGTTAAAGATCTTGAGATAGAGATGCCATCCTGGATTATCCAAGTGGGCCCCAAGCACCACATCAATCCTTATAAAAAAGAGGCAGAGAGACTTCCGGGAAGATGGCGGTGTGAGCAGGGGGGCAGAACTATCCTCCCAACACTATATTTATCTACGAAAACACAGCAAATGCAACTATTCCTAAAAGAGAGACAAGAATACACAGGAAAGCGCACAGCGTGCAGCTACACCGGAGAGGACTCAGCACCCCAAGAGGCAGGTAAGATACGGAGCCGCGACCCGGCGGGACCGGAGCCCTCCCCCACCCCAGCGCACCGGCGGGAGGAGAGGATTCAGAGCCGGGAGGGAGAGGAAGTGCACCCCGCGAAGTAGCCAGCCCCGGTGATCTACGCAGGGAGCGCTGACCCACATTGCGCAGTGCAGCGGAGATCAGACAGACAGAGGGGCAGGATCTGAGCAGGGAACGCACCAGGGTGCTGGCAGCCGGCTCCCGGGAAGGAAAAAAAAAAAGCGTGCGCTTTCTTCAGCGGTCTTAAAGAGACAGGAGCCCAGCGGAGGAGCCGGATCGTCCCAGCACACTCAGCCCAGCAGGCTGGGAGTCCCGGGGAGTTTCAGAGGCCTTAGCTGGCGACTGAGGGAGTGTAGCCATACTTACATTTCTCACTGAGATTAACAGACTCCTATTCGTTCCCACCCCTGCCAGAGCGATAAAGGGCCCTGCAGAGCGGCACAGCCACGGCAGCGGAATAGTGGGGCAATAGCGCCATCTACAGCATTCCCACAGAATCTACTCCCAGTGGGTGTTTTTTTTTGTTTTTTTTGTTTTGTTTTTTGTTTTTTCTTTTCTTTCTTTCTTTCTTTTTTTTCTTTCTTCTTTTTTTCTTTATTTTTTCTCTTTTTAAAGTCTTAAAGAGCCCAGCTGACATATGTGGCAACTACCAGTGACCAATTCTATAGCCATGAAAAGACAGAGGAATATGGTTCAGACCAAAATCAACCAGACAACCCCAGAGAGGGAGCCTGAAGGGATGGAAATGCACAGTCTTCCTGAAAAAGAATTCAGAATAAAAGTCATAACCATGCTGATGGACCTACAGAGAAATGTGCAAGAGCTGAGGGAGGAAGTGAGGGAAGTGAGGAAAGACAATGCAGAAATCAGACAAGCGATCAACGGGCTTAACAGCAGAATGGATGAGATGCAAGAGACTGTTAATGGAATAGAAATCAGAGAACAAGAACACAGAGCAGCTGAGGCAGAGAGAGATAAAAGGATTTCTAGGAATGAAAGAATATTAAGAGAACTGTGTGACCAATCCAAACGGAACAATATTCAGATTATAGGAGTACCACAGGAAGAAGAGAGAGAAAAAGGGATAGAAAGTGTCTTTGAAGAAATAATTGCTGAAAACTTTCCCTCGCTGGGGAAGGAAATAGTCGCGCAGTCCACAGAAGCCCACAGATCTCCCAACACAAGGGACCCAAGGAAGACAACACCAAGACACATAATAATTAAGATGGCAAAGATCAAAGATAAAGACAGAGTATTAAAGGCAGCTAGAGAGAGAAAAAAGATCACCTACAAAGGAAAATCCATCAGACTATCATCAGACTTCTCAACAGAAACCTTACAGGCCAGAAGAGAATGGCATGATATATTTAATGTTATGAAACAGAAGGGCCTCGAACCAAGAATATTGTATCCAGCACGATTATCATTTAAATATGATGGAGGGATTAAACAATTTCCACACAACGAAAGTTGAGAGAGTTTGCCTCTCATAAACCACCACTACAGGATATCTTAAATGGACTGCTCTAGATGGAAGCACACCTAAGGCTAAAAAGATGTCACCAGAGAAAATAAAATCATAGCAAAGAAAGCAGACCATCCAAATACTAACTAAAGGCAAAGAATAAAACACCTATTATAGAAAGAATGGAGGAGGAGGAATAAGAAGGGAGAGAAAGAAAGAAACATCAGACTGTGTTTACAATAACTTAACAAGAAAGTTAAGTTAGATTGTTAGATAGTAAAGAAGCAACCCTTGAACCTTTGGTAACCACGAATCTAAAGCCAGCAATGGCAATAAGTACATATCTATCAATAATCACCCTAAATGTAAATGGACTGAATGCACCAATCAAAAGACACAGAGTAACAGAATGGATAAAAAAGCAAGACCCATCTATATGCTGCCTACAAGAAACTCACCTCAAATCCAAAGATATACACAGACTAAAAGTGAAGGGATGGAAAAAGATATTTCATGCAAACAACAAAGAGAAAAAAGCAGGTGTTGCAGTACTTGTATCAGACAAAATAGACTTCAAAACGAAGAAAGTAGCAAGAGATAAAGAAGAACATTACATAATGATAAAGGGGTCAGTCCAACAAGAAGATATAACCATTATAAATATATATGCACACAACACAGGAGCACCAGCATATGTGAGACAAATACTAACAGAATTAAAGGAGGAAATAGACAGCAATGCATTCATCTTAGGAGACTTCAACACACCACTCACTCCAGAGGACAGATCAACCAGACAGAAAATAAGTAAAGACACAGAGGCACTGAACAACACACTAGAACAGATGGACCTAACAGACATCTACAGAACTCTACACCCAAAAGCAACAGGATACACATTCTTCTCAAGTGCACATGGAACATTTTCCAGAATACACCACATACTAGGCCACAAAAGAACCTCAGTAATTTCAAAAATATTGAAATCCTACCAACCAACTTCTCAGATCACCAAGGTATAAAACTAGAAATAAATTTTAGAAAGAAATCAAAAAGGCTCACAAATACATGAACACTTAACAACACTCTCCTAATTAATCAATGGGTTAACGCTCAAATCAAAACAGAAATCAAAGAATATTGGGAGACTAATGACAACAACAACACAAAGCCACAACTTCTGTGGGACGCAGCAAAGGCAGTTCTAAGAGGAAAGTATATTGCAATCCAGGCCTATTTAAAGAAGGAAGAACATTCCAAATGAATAGTCTAAAGACACAATTACTGAAATTGGAAAAAGAAGAACAAATGAGGCCCAAAGTCACCAGAAGGAGGGACATAATAAAGATTAGAGAAGAAATAAATAAAATTGAGAATAAAACAATAGAAAAAATCAATAAAACCAAGAGCTGGTTCTTTGAAAAAATAAACAAAACAGATAAACCCCTAGCCAGACTCATAAAGAGAAAAAGAGAATCTACACACATAAACACAATCAGAAATGAGAAAGGAAAAATCACGACGGACCCCATAGAAATACAAAGAATCATAAGAGAATATTATGAGAATCTATAGGCTAACAAGCTGGAAAACATAGAAGAAATGGACAACTTCTTAGAAAAATACAACCTTCCAAGACTGACCAAGCAAGAAACAGAAAAACTAAACAGACCAATCACCAGCAACGAAATTGAATTGGTAATCAAAAACCTACCCAAGAACAAAAAACCCCGGGCCTGATGGATTCACCTTTGAATTGTACCAGACATATAGAGAAGAAATAACACCGATTCTCCTTAAAGTTTTCCAAAAAATAGAAGAGGAGGGAATACTTCCAAACTCATTCTATGAAGCCAGCATCACTCTAATGCCAAAACCAGGCAAAGACCTCACCAAAAAAGAAAATTACCGACCAATGTCCCTGATGAACATAGATGCAAAAATACTCAACAAAATATTAGCAGACCGAATTCAAAAATACATCAAGAGGATCATACACCATGATCAAGTGGGATTCATCCCAGGGATGCAAGGATGGTACAACATTCGAAAATCCATCAACATCATCCACCACATCAACAAAAGAAGAACAAAAACCACATGATCATCTCCATAGATGCTGAAAAAGCATTTGACAAAATTCAGCATCCATTCCTGATTAAAACTCTCAACAAAATGCGTATAGAGGGCAAGTACCCCAACATCATAAAGGCTATATATGACAAACCTACAGCTAACATCATACTTAATGGCGAGACACTGAAAGCTTTTCATCTAAGATCAGGAACAAGACAGGGATGCCGACTCTCTCCACTGTTATTCAACATAGTACTGGAGGTCCTAGCCACAGCAATCAGACAAAACAAAGACATACAAGGCATCCACATTGGTAAAGAAGAAGTCAAATTGTCACTATTTGCAGATGACATGATACCGTACATAAAAAACCCTAAAGACTCCATTCCAAAACTACTAGAACTAATATCTGAATTCAGCAAAGTTGCAGGATACAAAATTAACACACAGAAATCTGTTGCTTTCCTATACACTAATGATGAACTAACAGAAAGAGAAATCAGAAAAACAATTCCATTCACAATTGCATCAAAAAGAATAAAATACCTAGGAATAAACCTAACGAAGGAAGTGAAAGACCTGTACTCTGAAAACTACAAAACACTCCTAAGAGAAATTAAAGAGGACACTAACAAATGGAAATGCATCCCATGCTCTTGGCTAGGAAGAATAAATATTGTCAAAATGGCTATACTACCTAAAGCAATCTACAGATTCAATGCAATCCCTATCAAAGTACAAACAGCTTTCTTCAATGAACGGGAACAAATAATTCTAAAATTCATATGGAACCACAAAAGACCCCGAATAGCCAAAGCAATCCTGAGAAGGAGGAATAAAACAGGGGAATTACACTCCCTGACTTCAAGCTCTACTACAAAGCCACAGTAATCAAGACAATTTGGTATTGGCACAAAAACAGACCCACAGACCAGTGGAACAGAATAGAAAATCCAAACATTAACCCAAACATATACAGTCAATTAATATTTGATAAAGGAGCCTTGGATATACAATGGGGAGATGACAGCCTCTTCAGCAGCTGGTGTTGGAAAAACTGGACAGCTACATGTAAGAGAATGAAACTGGACTACTGTCTAGCCCCATACACAAAGGTAAACTCAAGGTGGATCAAAGACCTGAATGTAAGTCATGAAACCATAAAACTCTTAGAAAAAAACATAGGCAAAAATCTCTTGGACATAAACATGAGCGACTTCTTCATGAACATATCTCCCCGGGCAAGGGAAACAAAAGCAAAAATGAACAAGTGGGACTATATCAAGCTGAAAAGCTTCTGTACAGCAAAGGACACCATCAGTAGAACAAAAAGACATCCTACAGTATGGGAGAATATATTCATAAAATGACGTATCTGATAAAGGGTTGACATCCAAAATATATAAAGAACTCATGCACCTTAACAAACAGAAAGCAAATAATCCAATTAAGAAATGGGCAGAGGACATGAATAGACACTTCTCTAAAGAAGAAATTCAGATGGCCAACAGGCACATGAAAAGATGCTCCACATCACTAATCATCAGAGAAATGCAGATTGAAACCACAATGAGATATCACCTCACACCAGTGAGGATGGCCAACATCCAAAACACAAACAACAACAAATGTTGGCGAGGATGTGGAGAAAAGGGAACCCTCCTACACTGCTGGTGGGAATGCAAATTAGTTCAACCATTGTGGAAAGCAGTATGGAGGTTCCTCAAAAAACTCAAAATAGAAATACCATTTGACCCAGGAATTCCACTCCTAGGAATTTACCCTAAGAATGCAGCAGCCCAATTTGAAAAAGACAGATGCACCCCTATGTTTATCGCAGCACTATTTACAATAGCCAAGAAATGGAAGCAACCTAAGTGTCCATCAGTAGATGAATGGATAAAGAAGATGTGGTACATATACACAATGGAATATTATTCAGCCATAAGAAGAAAACAAATCCTACCATTTGCAACAACATGGATGGAGCTAGAGGGTATTATGCTCAGTGAAATAAGCCAAGCCGAAAAAGACAAGTATCAAATGATTTCACTCATATGTGGAGTATAAGAACAAAGAAAAAATACTGAAGGAACAAAACAGCAGCAGACTCACAGAACCCAAGAACGGACTAATAGTTACCAAAGGGAAAGGGACTGGGGAAAATGGGTGGGAAGGGAGGGATAAGAGGGAAAAAGGGGCATTACGATTGGCAGATGTAATGTTGGGGGGGCACGGGGAGGGCAGTACAACTCAGAGAAGACAAGTAGTGATTCTATAGAATCTCACTACGCTGATGGACAGTGACTGTAATGGGGTTGGTGGGGGGCACCTGATGAAGGGGTAGTTCAGTAACCATAATATTGCACATGTAATTGTAGATTAATGATAATAAAATAAATTATATTTAAATAAATAAATAATAAAAAAGAGGCAGAGAGAGATTTGACACACATAGAGGAGGAAAAGTCCATGTGACGGTGGAGGCAGAGTTCAGAACGATGCTGTGGCTACCGGAAGATGCAAGAAGCAAGGAGGGAGCGTCCTGAGGATCTGTGGCGCTCTTGACTTGCTTTTAGACTTCCTGGGTTCTAGAACCATGAGAGAATAAGTTTTTGTTGTTTTAATCCACCAACTTGGTGGTAACTTATTACAGCAATCACAGAATACTAATGCAGTGCTTATTTCCAAGAGCCAATGCAGACAAGCTGGGAAATGGGGGTGAAAGAGGAAACAATTAGCACTAATAAACTGTAAGAGCTTTTATACGTGGGAGGTCTCATTGGTGACTGAGGTTTGCATCTGTCCGGGTACATTCAGATTAAAGAGCGACTGCAGAGCAGAAGGGAAAAAACACCTTCAAAGAGGAGGAATCAGGGTGGGGTAGTGGCTCTTAGTTGGGGTCCTGTCAATGAGCCCAGCAGTGCTCAAGATCTGCTTTGACTCAGCCAGCCCTCCTCCCTGTGAGTTCCTAAGAGAGATGGGAGGACAAGGAAAAATAGCAAATATAAAACCAACATGCCTCTGTCTAACCATCGAATTTGGTCTGGGCCTGAAACTCCGCTGCAAAGCTTCCTGGTAAGCTGAGCTGACCCAAGTGTCCCAGCTAATGACTGAAGGATTTTACCACCTCCTAGCCAGCAATAGACCAAATGGATGGGCTCCCACAAACCTGTGTGGGCTGGACGCATACCAGTGCATTGTCTTTCTAATCCTACTCACTAGTACGTATGGCTCTGTGTCTTGGATTGCGACTAATCTAATGAACAATTTAACCTTCCTGTCAGACCCAAGAAGGAAAGTGGGAATAGAACTAAGCTCCTCCCTCTCCTACAAATAGGAACAATTTGGGAACCACAACCTGCCCAAGACTGTTGATTCCAATCTCTATTTGGGAACATAGATGATGTGAGTGAATCACACCTTCTGCACATTGCAGCTTCCTTCTCTCCTCTCCACCAGGCAAAAGAGACAGAGCTAACTTTCCCTGGGTGCAGCCATGCACTGTTCTAGGCACTGGGGGTAGAGCATTAAAAAGACATAGTCCCTGCCTCCACAAAGGACCATAAATTCTTTCCTGGGCCCTATGAAGCCTTCACTCTGAAACTCAGTCCAAAAAAGGACACCCCAAGTTTAGTCCCTCCCCACACTCACTACCCTGTAGTCACACTTCCCACCCAGGGCTTGTCTGAAACCCGAGAACTACAATTCTTGAAAAACACATGTCTTGGACGTATGAGAGTCAGATGAAATAAACCCCTTTGAAGAGAATGAAACACTGTAAAAAATATAAGGCATTTTTAATTGTAATCTATAATTAGTTTTAGGTCAGAGAATCTGAAAATTGTGCCACAGAGGTCAATACTTTGTGGTCTCACTAACTGCATTTATTCTCATTTATGTCCTGGACTTAAACCCCAAGCAGCAGATTAAGACCAACAGAAATCATGTGACTCCCATCTATTCTCTTTGAGGATCAACCAATAGTAGTGATGCCAGGGTTCTTGTTCACGGAGCCGAAGAATGAACTTTGCAAACAGTCAAGGTAGGAGAGCAAGGTACAGGCTTTTATTTAGAGACAGAGTGAAAGGAAAGACAGAGCTCCTGGCTCACGCCAGGAGGGGACAAGAGAGTCCGGGGTGGTGCATTGTCTAGGGGGGTTTTATAGGCAGTTGAGAGACAAACAGCTAGGGATGTACACCTGTTAAGTGGTCCCAAATACTTTTGAAGAAACACAAAGTTTCTTATTAGTCTTCCTGGTTATTTACAAGAACTTTACTGATCTGATTTCCTCCCAGGAGAGCAGCTTGCTGGTCTGGGAGCATGTCACTCAAGGCTGCCGGCTTTGCTCCCAAGGTGGGCTGAGTCATTGTTTTACTTTTTAGCTAACTGGGTTTCAGGATGGAATCTTTCCTGTTTTTTTACTATGTTGTTTTGGGCTTGCAGTAGTTTTGGGCTTGCTTGCGATATTGCCCAAGTTGCAACAAATCATTTGTTTAGGGCTGGAGGAAGGAAGGCAGCACTTGGGTAAAGTTAGAAAAATAAACTGGGCTCCCCAGCAGGCCAAAGCAAATCTCACAATGGTTATGTTGTTTTGTTTTTTCCAGAGGGCCTCACCCTACTCTAAGCCCATGGTCCCTGTCTCAGCAGTAGCTTCCTTTACAGAGGATGACATGTTATTTTTGAAACATGAAGAAAGAACAGAAAAACGATATTTTGCTAAGGGCCAGGAAAATCTAAGTCCACAAATAAGCAAGCTACATATCTAGAGGTGAAGAAGGAGGAGGAGGAAGAGGGGCAGGAGGAGGAGTTGAAGATAGAGGAGGAGTAGAAGAAGGAAGAGAAAGAGAATATTTCCAAATGTGCAAATGTCTGTCATGATGTAGAGATGCGAACTCTGTGGGTGACCATTAAAGAAGACTTTGCTTTTTATTTGATAACCATATCCATGAGCAAACACTAAAACTCAAGCTAATGGAAACCAAAACAATAATTCCAAAATGATGAAATTGGGGAATTAAGCCTAATTGTTTAATGCTTGTAAAAACAAGTCAGTTTTGACTAATTCCATGGGAAGTAGCACAAGGCTTTCCTGTGCAGGATCTGTGGTTACCTGGGTGGCACACATCCAGAACCAGCCGTCTTTGTTCTCCTGTGTCTTCAGTCCCAGCTCATCACTAACACACAAGAAACTTCCCACTAGACCACAACACATTAGGAGGAATAACCATTGTTTGGGTCAAGTTGAGTAGAAAGTGCGCCACAATAGAAGAAACAATAATAGAGAGAAAAAGAGGAGGAAAGAAGAGGAAGTGACAGAGATAAAAACAGAGCAGGAACATGTAATTTGAAGAAGAGAGTGGGAACACACCACTTTAGAGGTTTGGTTGAACTGTATGAACTGAAGACAAAGTCCAGTAAAATGTTTCCATTACCCTTGGCTTCAGCTGGGTCAGTTGTGTCCTTTTGGAGCAGCTCATCCAAGAGTTCACTTTGGTATTTCACAAACAGTCACTCATTCGCTCGCTCATTCAACAATTACTTGTGAAATGTGCAGGGCCTTGGGCTTAGTCTAAGGAGGCAGACAGGTGAGCACAAACCTGAGGGTAGAATCTGGTAGACATGAGACAAAATCGTAAAGGTGCACAATGCTAGTGTGACCTTTGCACAGGAAGAACAGAGCTTGGAGTGTGCATTTTTTTTAAACAAACTTTTATAGTATTTTTAGATTTACAGAAAACTTGTGAAGAGAGCACAGAGTTCCCATACAACCCACCTCCAAGTTCCCCATTTGTAACATCTACATCAGTGTGGCACGTCTGTCACATTAATGAACTAATACTGAATAAGTACTGGTAACTAAAACTTATTCTTTATTCAGATTCCCTTAGGTTTTACCTAACATCTTTTTACGGCCCCAGGACCCATCTATGACACCGCGCTGCGTTTAGTCACCATGTCTCCTTAAGCTCCTCACGACTACGACAGGTGACCACATGCATTTTCGTAGCAACTTTATTTTTTCTTCTACTGTCTCTTCAAACAGGCTTATTGGACCAGTCATTTCTCTATGTTTAGATGAAATCTTGAGCTGGTCCCAAAACTTTTTCAGTCTCAGATTAACATGTCTTATTCAAACACAAAATTACTATGTCCAGTATATTGTACTAACTGATCAAAATTGAGGGCAGGAGTCAGTCGAGTAATAACCAGAGAAGAAATAAGCAGAAAAGCTTGAGAACCCAGGAAAGTAGAGTATGATGGAGGCCGAGAAGGAGAACATCCTAAGAAAGGAGGCATCAGATGCTGAAGACAGGAGGAGAAATGGATTCGGCAATCTGGAGTTCCTTTAGAACCTTCAAGAAAACTGCTGCATCGAGTGGTGACGGTGGGAGCCACAATGGAATAGGATAAGGGGTGACTATGTGGCCAGAAAATGAAGGCCACAAATATACACTTCTCTCCTGAGAAGCTGAATATAAATGTATGGAAAAAAATAGGTTAGCACCTTAAATGGGTAGCGGCAGGTTTGAGAGAAAGGCTTCGGGGTTGGGGTATAGGGCAGCCAACTTCTAAAAGGTTCCCAAAAATCTGCCCCCCCCCACCCACAGTATTCACATCTTTGTTTAATCCTTTCCCCTCGTGGGTGGGCGGGACTAATCACTCACTTCCACAAAGAGAATACAGCAAATGTGATGGGAGGTCATGTCCGAGGTCAGGAGATGAATGATGATGACTTACTTGACTTACACTGTCATTCTCTGGCTTTTCTCAGTCAGTTCACGCTGGTGAAGCAAGCTTCCATGCTGTGAGCTACCCTGTGGTGGAGCCCACACAGCAAGGAACTGAGGGTGAGCTCCAGCCAACAGCCAGCAGGACCGACTGGCCTCAGACCAACGGCAGTGGGGACCTGAGGGCTGCTAGGAATCACGCGAGTACGCCTGAAAGCAGATCCTTCCCTGACAGAGCCTTGATGCGAGCAGCGGCCTCAGACAACGCTTGGCCGTACGTCAGAGACCCTGAAGCCAGGGCTCAGCTAAGCCACGTGCTGATTCCTGACGTACAGAAAACTGTGACATGAGAAATGCTGTTTTAAGCCACTGAATTTGGGGATGATTTGTTACACATCAATAGGTAGATAACACAGGATAGTTATTTTTGATGAGAGATCTGTCCGTGATTCTGGTTTGAAAATTTATTGTCCTTAAGAATTATCTTGGAGTCTGCCAAAATGCATACCCTGCACACCATACCTGAAGAGTTTTATTTAGGCACTGAGGATACACACTAACTGGACAACACTCCAGGGAAAAGGAGACACGAAATTGCATTTCTGAAATACTTTATATGATTCTGATGCAGATGAGGTAGGAAAACTTGCATCCAGTGAAAAGGAAATACCAAAAGATGCAACTCAGAGATGCGGGTCTTGAAGTCCTAGAGCAGGCAGACGGGACAAGAACCCAGGGGCCACGGGGAAGTTGGCCTGGAAGTTTTGCCTTCTTTCTCTGAAACAGCAGGGAAGAACAAAACCATGGGGAAAGATACATAGAAATTTTGAAATAGAAAGAAGGAAAATCCTCAGTCATCTCTGAAAGGTGTACATGGAGCCATCTACAAAGCCTGAGTGGGTAGCACCATTGTTCAAGATTTAAAGAGTGAAAAAAGGATTTGAAAGAAAGAGACTTCTTGAAGAAGCTTTGGTGAATCAGCAAGAATTTTGAAAATAATGGCAAAATGACTGAAAGGGCCAGAGAATGACTAATGAGCATGATTTGGAAGAAAATGAAGGTGCCCACTCTCCTCACCCTCTGCCCTCCCTGTGCCATTGGGAGTGAGAGAAGGAAAGTCTCTGTTGGAGAAAATTTCAGGGTCAGCATCTAGGGAAAAGGCAAGTTTCTGTTGTGATAAGGAGGCATGTCGCATAAGGAAAGGTGAAGGAGTTTGTTCTCAACACAAGGGTCCTACTGGGTCCAGTGGAAGAGCCCCATAGAGGGGAAGCAAGAGTGTCCTGGTGGAAGTGGGCCTAAACTGGGGAGAAAGAGAAGAGGGCAGGACTAGATCACAGTGGGGAGGAGGCAGTGCCAGAGGAGGCTGAGAGTTGAAGATGGGCTATAGATTCCTGATCCATAATGGGAGGACAAAGCAGATACCAGTTAACTTCATTGCATGGACTAGCTCCAAAAATTTTAAGTCAAACGTTGATCTGCCATCAGCATCATCTACAGCTCCTCTGAAAGCAGGTCCAAGATGAGGTCTCACAGTGCAAGCCTCTTACAGGGCTGCCTCTGACAGCTGGCACCGAGTGAGGGTCAGGGCCCAGGAAAACAGTGGGACATGTTCATTCTCAAAATGTTTGAAGTCCTCTCGTTGTCCTTTACTACTTCTCCACTCATCTGTTTCAGGAGTTTGCCTTTGGCTAACTTGACATAGAGGAAAATTCCCCAGGCTAAGCATTCGGAGACCTGGGTCCTTGTTCCAGCTCAACCACAACACTATGTGACCTCAAAAAGCCATTAACCTCTCTGACACCATTTGTAAAGTGAGGGGGCTGAGCCAGATGTTGCCTCAAATCCCTTCCAGCTCCGACATTCTAAAAGCCTGAAAACATGCAACCCTACACCAGGTCTAGGGATCGTGTGGTTCAGTTCTTTGGTATTTGGCTTCAAAAAAAGAAGGAAAGAATTCCAGCCCTTATCTGTAACCTTCTGGAGACTTCCTACCCATTGATAGGATTCCCTGTGGGAAATGTTTTGAAATAATGGACATTCCATGAAATGAAATTCTGGGGTTTAATATGCAATGAGGGCTGAAAATTTTCTGAGTGATTTTTTCCCAAATGTATGAGAAACCTTTATTCAATTGGATGTGGGGCAGATTCTTTTCTGAAGCATCCTGTTTGCATTCTCAAGGCAGGGTTTGGTAGGAAAAAGCGCTTAGGCCCAGATATCTTGCCACTTACTCATAAAGTTGTTAGAGAAGATGCGCTGACAACGACTGATGAATCATGTCTAGGTCATTTCATGTCTAAGGTTTTAAACTGTATCCAAGTATTGCCACACACACACATCCGCATATACCTCACCACCAGAACCCTGAGGCAGGTTGTGAAAGAACTTGGGTCACACGAATGAAGTGAAAGTGGGCTTTCTCCTGGTTCCTGGCATCCCTGAGGAATACTCTCTCTCTTCACCACTTCCTTCCCTACGGGAACCCCTGAGGTCGTTTAGTCCCATCTTACATTTTGGAAACTTAGGATAACCTAACAGATGTCTCAACTTGCATGCCCAAATTTACATGAAAGAGAAGGGATGAAAAACAGACATGGAAACTCCTTTTGATTTCCAAATGCAGGAATTTTGATCCCCCTGGCCAGGCACTTGAGGCGTCTGCTTACTTTTTCACTACATGTTGCCAGTAAAAAGAAAAACCCTCTTAATGGTGGCACACTGTTTATTTTAAATATTCTGTATTTTCTTTTCAATCATTCAACAAATGTGTATTTAGCACTGTGCTAGGTGCTTGGAGGGAACTCAAGAGCTAAGCTATGAATTAACTACAATGCAAAGAAATAAATTCTCTCAAGTGACATATCAAAAGGGGGATGTAATTAATTCTGCCTCAAGGTAGGAAAGTTGAGGAAGATGAGTCTTAAATGATGCGCAAGAATTTGAAGATGAGTAAGAGGTAGCCAGGTGACGATGAGATTTGAAGGCTATTCAAGGCAAAAGGAACAGGGGGAAAAAAATTACAGAAATGTGAGACCACAAGAGTATTTGGTGATATACCAGCAGTTTAATGTGGCTAAAGTATAGGATCCTAAGCTAGAAAACAAAGGGTTGGAGAGGTGGAGAAGCAGACTTGGGCCAGCTCGTGAAGGGACAGATTGAGGACAATGGTCTTCATTTTTTAGGCAACAAGAAGACAAAGATGATCATGATCAAATCTGTATTTTAGAAAGGTAATTCTGATAGCAATGAAGACAATGAATCAAGAAGAAAAGAAAGGCAGAGAGGTCAAGATATATTGTAATAGCTAGGAGAAGAAATTGATACATGTAAAACATATCACATTGTACAGGCATTCTTTGTTTTTGTCTCCTTTCCTACCCCCCACATACAGATAAGACATGGACAGGTACCATGTCTTGTTCATCAGTGTAGCCCAGCACGAAGCAGAATGGTTGACCGAGTGTAGGCATGCAGTAAATGCCATTCATAGGTGAATGAATGACGACTTAAGTAGGGCCATAGCAATGGGGATGTAGAGAAAAGGACATATTCAAGAACTATTGTATGGGTTGGATTCTGAAGAACTTCGTCTAAGGAAAATGGAAAACTCCAAAGTTTCCATGCTAAGTAACTAATAAGGTTTTTAACTAAGACTTTTAAATATAGAAAATAAGGAGACCAAGCAGATTGAGAAAAAAGGTAACAAGCTGAGTTAGGAACATGTTGAGTTGGAGGTATCTGTGTGTCCAGTCGACAGCTGGAAATACGCAACCGGACCTCAGAAGAATCCACAGCTGATTGTTACTCATGACCATTCATAGGCACAGGTGAACCAGATTATTCAAAATCTAGCTTTTTTAACACGTACTGAAAATCTTATTTCCAAAGAAAAAAGTAACCAAGGGAATGAAAACTGTCTTCAAGGATCCCTGCTTCATCACTCCAGAAACAAAACCAAAGATGAGAGAAAAAGCCAGGGATAATCTTCTGCTCTTTGATTTCTGAATTTGTCACAATGAAGTCTTCATAGCTTCAGAATCCCAATGGAAAAGTTCCCATAAATGGTATTAGTTGTCCAAACATCTGTTAGGTTAATTACTGCAGAACATAAAAACAATATTCTAGCAGAAAATCCTAAGATTATTCGCTTTATTTTCTTCTCACACACCACCACTGAGAATTCTCAGGTAAGAGATGCTTTCTTAGAGCAATGGAACATAACAGGAAACTGAGGCCATATGGTACCTAGAAATTGCAGTGGATTAAGAGATAGGAAAACTGGTTTTAGTCTCTTCTCTACCACTAATTGGCCAAGTGACCTTAGTTAGGCAAGTCACTTTGCTGTTCTGAATCACAGCTTCCTTATCTGTAGTATAAGGTCAGTCTAGATTTTCTGAGTACGTGTGTGTGTGTTTACTTTCTTAAACATTTAACATTGATATAGATTCTTCCATATTTGGTAATCCTTAATTCCTCCAAGGCCCCTACAGTTTTGCAGATCTGACTCCCACTAACTCAGGAACTCAAGAGGGAGCCAGATGACCATTCCACTAAGAGAATGCCAAATCACTTCTCCTTTATTCCTGTTCTTTGGTATGTTAGACTGTCCCCAAGAAGACCTAAAAATACCTTTTAGTGGTCTAAATGGTACAAATTTTGGTGCTTGACTATGTAGTGCTGCCATAACAAAATCATAAAACGTAGGAGTAGTGTTGGAACCAGTCAATAGGCAAAGCTGGAATGGCTATGAGGACTTAATGAGCATTAATGAAAGCCTAAATTACCAAGAACAGACTGTTAGAATCAGACTTTGAAAAAGTTGCTGGTCTTAAATGAAAGTGAGGAAAATCTTGTTGGAAACTTGAAGAAAGGGATCTTCATTATGTTACAGCAGAAATTTTAGCAACACTCTCTCCTGCAATAATGCGAAAGGTAGAAAATGTATCTAATGTACTGGGTAATTTAGCCAAGAAGTTTTCCAGCCAGAGCATTGAAGATGCCACTCATTTCTTGTCATTGCTTATATTAAACTGTGAGAGGAGAAAATAAGCTAAAACGAGGAAGGACTGTTAGACCAAAGGAAGATGGGGCTTGCTGGTTTTGAAGATTCTGAGGCTCCCCAGAAAGTAAACAATACTAAACTTAAGAAATTGCTCCCATGCAAAGACCAAATCCAGGACACTCTCAGGAAACAATGTTCTAAAGGTAAAGCCAAGGGTGTAACTATAAAACACTTCGCTAAGACCTCAGACAGTTAAAATATGGTTTGTCAGAGTACATTCAGTCAAACAAAATGCCCTCTAAAGAGTTTATAAGGACTTCCGGGAAGATGGCGGTGTGAGCAGGATGGCAGAAATCTCCTCCCAACACTATATTTATCTACAAAAACACAGCAAATACATCTATTCCTAAAAGAGAGACAAGAATACACAGGAAAGCGCACAGCGTGCAGCTACACCTGAGAGCACTCGGCACCCCAAGAGGCGGGTAAGATACGGAGCCGTGACCTGGCAGGACCCGAGCCCTCCCCCACCCCAGCGCACCGGCGGGAGGAGAGGACTCAGAGCCGGGAGGGAGTGGAAGTACACCCAGCGAAATAACTAGCCCCGGTGATCTGCGCGGGGAGCACTGACCCACATCGCGCAGTGCAGCGGAGATTGGAGAGACAGAGGGGCAGGATCTGAGCGCGGAATGCCCCAGGGTGCTTGCAGCCGGCTCCCGGAAAGGAAAAAAAAAAGCACGGGCTTTCTTCAGCGGTCTTAAAGAGACAGGAGCCCAGCGGAGGAGCCGGATCGCCCCAGCACACTCAGCCCAGCAGGCGGGGAGTCCTGGGGAGTTTCAGACGCCTTAGCTGGCGACTGGGGAAGCGTAGCCATACTTACACTTCTCACTGAGATCAACAGCCTCCTATTGTTCCCACCCCTGCCAGAGCGATAAAGGGCCCTGCAGAGCGGCCAGCCATGGCTGCGGAATAGTGGGGCAACAGCGCCACCTACAGCATTCCCACAGAATCTACTCCCAGTGGGCGTTTTTTTTGTTTTGTTTTGTTTTTTGTTTTTTCTTTTTTTCTTTCTTTCTTTCTTTCTTCTTTTTTTTCTCTTTTTAAAGTCTTAAAGAGCCCAGCTGACATACGTGGCAACTACCAGTGACCAATTCTATAGCCATGAAAAGACAGAGGAATATAGTTCAGACCAAAATCAACCAGACAACCCCAGAGAGGGAGCCTGAAGGGATGGAAATGCACAGTCTTCCTGAAAAAGAGCTCAGAATAAAAGTCATAACCATGCTGATGGACCTACAGAGAAATGTGCAAGAGCTGAGGGAGGAAGTGAGGGAAGTGAGGAAAGACAATGCAGAAATCAAACAAGCGATCGACGGGCTTAACAGCAGAATGGATGAGATGCAAGAGACTGTTAATGGAATAGAAATCAGAGAACAATAACACAGAGCAGCTGAGGCAGACAGAGATAAAAGGATTTCTAGGAATGAAAGAATATTAAGAGAACTGTGTGACCAATCCAAACGGAACAATATTCGCATTATAGGAGTACCACAGGAAGAAGAGAGAGAAAAAGGGATAGAAAGTGTCTTTGAAGAAATAATTGCTGAAAACTTTCCCTCGCTGGGGAAGGAAATAGTCGCGCAGTCCACAGAAGCCCACAGATCTCCCAACACAAGGGACCCAAGGAAGACAACACCAAGACACATAATAATTAAGATGGCAAAGATCAAAGATAAAGACAGGGTATTAAAGGCAGCTAGAGAGAGAAAAAAGATCACCTACAAAGGAAAACCCATCAGACTATCATCAGACTTCTCAACAGAAACCTTACAGGCCAGAAGAGAATGGCATGATATATTTAATGTTATGAAACAGAAGGGCCTCGAACCAAGAATATTGTATCCAGCACGATTATCATTTAAATATGATGGAGGGATTAAACAATTTCCAGACAAACGAAAGTTGAGAGAGTTTGCCTCTCATAAACCACCACTACAGGATATCTTAAATGGACTGCTCTAGATGGAAGCACACCTAAGGCTAAAAGATGTCACCAGAGAAAATAAAATCATAGCAAAGAAAGCAGACCATCCAAATACTAATTAAAGGCAAAGAATAAAACACCTATTATAGAAAGAATGGAGGAGGAGGAATAAGAAGGGAGACAAATAAAGAAACATCAGACTGTGTTTACAATAACTTAACAAGAAAGTTAAGTTAGATTGTTAGATAGTAAAGAAGCAACCCTTGAACCCTTGGTAACCACGAATCTAAAGCCAGCAATAGCAATAAGTACATATCTATCAATAATCACCCTAAATGTAAATGGACTGAATGCACCAATCAAAAGGCACAGAGTAAAAGAATGGATAAAAAAGCAAGACCCATCTATATGCTGCCTACAAGAAACTCACCTCAAATCCAAAGATATACACAGACTAAAAGTGAAGGGATGGAAAAAGATATTTCATGCAAACAACAAAGAGAAAAAAGCAGGTGTTGCAGTACTTGTATCAGACAAAATAGACTTCAAAACGAAGAAAGTAGCAAGAGATAAAGAAGAACATTACATAATGATAAAGGGGTCAGTCCAACAAGAAGATATAACCATTATAAATATATATGCACCCAACACAGGAGCGCCAGCATATGAGACAAATACTAACAGAATTAAAGGAGGAAATAGACAGCAATGCATTCATCTTAGGAGACTTCAACACACCACTCACTCCAGAGGACAGATCAACCAGACAGAAAATAAGTAAAGACACAGAGGCACTGAACAACACACTAGAACAGATGGACCTAACAGACATCTACAGAACTCTACACCAAAAGCAACAGGATACACATTCTTCTCAAGTGCACATGGAACATTTTCCAGAATAGACCACATACTAGGCCACAAAGAACCTCAGTAAATTCAAAAATATTGTATTCCTACCAATCAACTTCTCAGATCACAAAGGTATAAAACTAGAAATAATTTTTAGAAAGAAATCAAAAAAAGGCTCACAAATACATGGAGACTTAACAACACTCTCCTAATTAATCAATGGGTTAACGACCAAATCATAACAGAAATCAAAGAATATATGGAGACTAATGACAACAACAACACAAAGCCACAACTTCTGTGGGACGCAGCAAAGGCAGTTCTAAGAGGAAAGTATATCGCAGTCCAGGCCTATTTAAAGAAGGAAGAACATTCCCAAATGAATAGTCTAAAGACACAATTACTGAAATTGGAAAAAGAAGAACAAATGAGGCCCAAAGTCACCAGAAGGAGGGACGTAATAAAGATTAGAGAAGAAATAAATAAATTTGAGAAGAATAAAACAATAGAAAAAATCAATAAAACCAAGAGCTGGTTCTTTGAAAAAATAAACAAAATAGATAAACCCCTAGCCAGACTCATTAAGAGGAAAAGAGAATCTACACACATAAACACAATCAGAAATGAGAAAGGAAAATCACGACAGACCCCACAGAAATACAAAGAATCATAAGAGAATATTATGAGAATCTATATGCTAACAAGCTGGAAAACATAGAAGAAATGGACAACTTCTTAGAAAAATACAACCTTCCAAGACTGACCAAGCAAGAAAGAGAAAAACTAAACAGACCAATCACCAATGACGAAATCGAATTGGTAATCAAAAAACTACCCAAGAACAAAACCCCCGGGCCTGATGGATTCACCTCTGAATTGTACCAGACATAGAGAAGAAATAACACCGATTCTCCTTAAAGTTTTCCAGAAAATAGAAGAGGAGGGAATACTTCCAAACTCATTCTACGAAGCCAGCATCACTCTAATACCAAAACCGGGCAAAGACCTCACCAAAAAAGAAAATTACAGACCAATATCCCTGATGAACGTAGATGCAAAAATACTCAACAAAATATTAGCAAACCGAATTCAAAATACATCAAGAGGACCATACACCATGATCAAGTGGGATTCATCTCAGGGATGCAAGGATGGTACAACATTCGAAAATCCATCAACATCATCCACCACATCAACAAAAAGAAGAACAAAACCACATGATCATCTCCATAGATGCTGAAAAAGCATTTGACAAAATTCAGCATCCATTCCTGATTAAAACTCTCAACAAAATGGGTATAGACGGCAAATACCTCAACATCATAAAGGCTACATATGACAAACCCACAGCTAACATCATACTTAACGGCGAGATGCTGAAAGCTTTCCATCTAAGATCGGGAACAAGACAGGGATGCCCACTCTCTCCACTGTTATTCAACATAGTACTGGAGGACCTAGCCATGGCAATCAGACAAAACAAAGACATACAAGGCATCCACATTGGTAAAGAAGAAGTCAAATTGTCACTATTTGCAGATGACATGATACTGTACATAAAAAACCCTAAAGATTCCATTCCAAAACTACTAGAACTAATATCTGAATTCAGCAAAGTTGCAGGATACAAAATTAACACACAGAAATCTGTTGCTTTCCTATACACTAATGATGAACTAACAGAAAGAGAAATCAGAAAAACAATTCCATTCACAATTGCATCAAAAAGAATAAAATACCTAGGAATAAACCTAACGAAGGAAGTGAAAGACCTGTACTCTGAAAACTACAAGACACTCCTAAGAGAAATTAAAGAGGACACTAACAAATGGAAATGCATCCCATGCTCTTGGCTAGGAAGAATAAATATTGTCAAAATGGCTATACTACCCAAAGCAATCTACAGATTCAATGCAATCCCTATCAAACTACCAACAGCTTTCTTCAATGAACGGGAACAAATAATTCTAAAATTCATATGGAACCACAAAAGACCCCGAATAGCCAAAGCAATCCTGAGAAGGAGGAATAAAACAGGGGGAATTACACTCCCTGACTTCAAGCTCTACCACAAAGCCACAGTAATCAAGGCAATTTGGTATTGGCACAAAAACAGACCCACAGACCAGTGGAACAGAATAGAAAATCCAAACATATACAGTCAATTAATATTTGATAAAAGTGCCTTGGATATACAATGGGGAGATGACAGCCTGTTCAGCAGCTGGTGCTGGAAAAACTGGACAGCTACATGTAAGAGAATGAAACTGGACTACTGTCTAGCCCCATACACAAAGGTAAACTCAAGGTGGATCAAAGACTTGAATGTAAGTCATGAAACCATAAAACTCTTAGAAAAAAACATAGGCAAAAATCTCTTGGACATAAACATGAGCAACTTCTTCATGAACATATCTCCCCGGGCAAGGGAAACAAAAGCAAAATGAACAAGTGGGACTATATCAAGCTGAAAAGCTTCTGTACAGCAAAGGACACCATCAGTAGAACAAAAAGACATCCTACAGTATGGGAGAATATATTCATAAAAAACGTATCTGATAAAGGGTTGACATCCAAAATATATAAAGAACTCATGCACCTTAACAAACAGAAAGCAAATAATCCAATTAAGAAATGGGCAGAGGACATGAATAGACACTTCTCCAAAGAAGAAATTCAGATGGCCAACAGGCACATGAAAAGATGCTCCACATCGCTAATCATCAGAGAAATGCAGATTAAAACCACAATGAGATATCACCTCACACCAGTGAGGATGGCCACATCCAAAACACAACCAACAACAAATGTTGGCGAGGATGTGGAGAAAAGGGAACCCTCCTACACTGCTGGTGGGAATGCAAATTAGTTCAACCATTGTGGAAAGCAGTATGGAGGTTCCTCAAAAAACTCAAAATAGAAATACCATTTGACCCAGGAATTGCCACTCCTAGGAATTTACCCTAAGAATGCAGCAGCCCAATTTGAAAAGGACAGATGCACCCCTATGTTTATTGCAGCACTATTTACAATAGCCAAGAAATGGAAGCAACCTAAGTGTCCATCAGTAGATGAATGGATAAAGAAGATGTGGTACATATACACAATGGAATATTATTCAGCCATAAGAAGAAAACAAATCCTACCATTTGCAACAACATGGATGGAGCTAGAGGGTATTATGCTCAGTGAAATAAGCCAAGCCAAAAAGACAAGTATCAAATGATTTCACTCATATGTGGAGTATAAGAACAAAGAAAAAAACTGAAGGAACAAAACAGCAGCAGACTCACAGAACCCAAAAACGGACTAATAGTTACCAAAGGGAAAGGGACTGGGGAAAATGGGCGGGAAGGGAGGGATAAGAGGGAAAAAGGGGCATTACGATTAGCAGATGTAATGTTGGGGGGGCACGGGGAGGGCAGTACAACTCAGAGAAGACAAGTAGTGATTCTATAGCATCTCACTACGCTGATGGACAGTGACTGTAATGGGGTTGGTGGGGGGGACCTGATGAAGGGGTAGTTTAATAACCGTAGTGTTGTACATGTAATTGTAGATTAATGATAATAAAATAAATTATATTAAAAAAAAAGAAATGTACGGTTCCTTGAAAAAAAAAAGAGTTTATAAGTTTGCTTCACACACCTATAAATAAAATAATGAGGGTCCTAAGAAGCTTTAGGGCTTTTCCCCTCAGCTCTCTTAGCAGAAGCCCAACTAGGAAGAAGCAAACTGAGAAAACCACTCAGCTGCAAACACATGATACCTTTCATGAAAAAAGGGGGGTGATTCCAAAGGTGGGCCAAGATCCCAGAGGACAGAACAAAGAATTATGGAAAGTCATTTCCAGGCAGTGGTAGGACTGCATCCTAATCAAGGAACTTCTGACATTTGTCTGGCTGAATTTCAGAATTGCTATGAACCAGTGGCTCCTCTGTGCCTCAGTTTCTCCCTTTTTGAACAGGAAGGTCTGTACGGATTACCTCCTGCTGTGCCAGCATCACACATTGTGCAGGCAGGAGACAGACAACTTGTTTCCTTAGTTCATACATCTACAAGTTGAAAGAAACTGTACTTATGGAGCTGTACTCAAGGATCTATACTGAGAACCTGGATCTGCTTTAGAAGATAAGACTCTGAACTTAGATTTGATGCTGTAATGGGACAAAACTTTTGTGGGCCTTGGAAGGGAATGAGTATATTTTGCATGAATAGGGCATATGAATTATCAAAGGCTAGAGGACAGACTGTGGTAGTTAGACATCAAAATGTTCCTAAATTATTTGCGCTTCCTGGTAATCACATCCTGTCCCTTTCCACACTGTGGAAAGGTTTGTCTGTATGACCAAGAGCCTATGGCAGAAGTGATAGCACGCCACTTCTGAGATTTAAGTTAAACTGCAACTTCTGTCTTGACCACTCTCTCTTGCTCTCGTATCATTCACTCCATCTGCCATGTCATGCACGACTTTGTAGAGGAGCCTGTGTGATAAGGAACTGAAGCCTCCTGACAACAGCCACATGAGTGACTTTGGAAGATCATCTAGCCCCAGTTGAAACTGTGGATGAGTGCAGCTTTGGCCAACAGCTGACTGCAGCTCATGAGAGGCTCTGAGCCAGAATTACCCAATGAAGTCATTCCTGTATGCCTGACCTTCAGAAACAGTGAAATTATAAATGCTTGTCTTTTTAAGCTGCTACATTTTGGGTTAATTCGCTACACAACAAAGTAAGTAATGAATAAGGTCAATATATAAAAATCTGTTGTATTTCTATATTATGGCAAAACAAATGGAAAATGAAATTCTAAAATATGATTTACGATAGCATCAAGAAATGTAACTCAGGAAAATTTGAGGACATGTAGATTATACATTGCTAAAAGAAAGTAATAAAGATTTAATAAATGGGAAGATATACATATTCATGGTTGGGAAGACAATATTATTAAGATGTCGATTTTTCTCAAGTTAATCTATATATTCAACAAATCTCAATCAAAATCCTTGAAGACATTTTGTAGAAATTGAAAATTTTATATGCAAATAACTAAAACATTTGAAGTGAATAAACTTGGAGAACTTGCTCCACCTGATTTCAAGACTTATTATAAAGCCTCTGTAATCAAGACCATGTGGTAGTGGCACAAACTGACAAATAGATCAAAGGAATAAACAGAGTCCAAAAGCAGGCCCATACTGTATGGTCTAATATTTTACAAAGGTGCCAAGTCAGATGAATGGGAAAAGGAAAAATCTTTTTTTTTAATGATGCTGGAAAAACTGCCTTATGAATGTTTGAATAAAACCCTCCACATATACCTAAAAATTAATTATAGATGGATCATATATCTAAGGGTAAACTAAAGCTATAAAAATTTTGAAGAACAAGATAGGAAAAGATCTCTACAAGGTAGGTAACAGTTTCTAAGGAGCTAGAAATCAGTAACCATAAAAGACAAAAATAATAGATTAATTTTAGCAAAATTTTAAACTTTCCTTGTCAAAAGTCATTACTAAGAAAATGAAAAACAAGATATCAACTGGAAGAAAATTTCCTAATGCATGTATCTGACAAAGGACTTATATCAAGAATATATTTTTAACACACTTACAATTCAATAATAAATGAGCAAGAGACTTGATAAACGGTGATATATAAATGGCAAGCAAATTCATGAAAACATGCTCAAGATAATTAGTTATCAGAGAAATAAAACTAAAACCATAACAAAATACCAATACATCTGCTGGAATAATTAAAATTAAAAAGAATGGCAATACCAAATATTGGTGAGGATGTGTAGCAAGTGGAACTTCAGACATCACTCATGGGACTATCATATGGTACATCCACATTAGAACTAAGTCTGGTGGTTTCACATAAAGTTAAGCATATACCAATAATATGATCTAGCCATTTCACTTCTAGGTGTTTCCCCAAGAGAAGTCAAAACATATACTCACACAAAGACTTATACAAGAATTTTCAGAACAGCTTTATTCATAATAGCCAAACAGTAGAAATAGCCCAAACTTTCATCAACAGAAAAATGGAAAACTGAATTGTGTTATATCCATTCGATTGATATAAAGCTATTAAGCAATATGTGAACTACTGGACATGCAACAATACAAGTGAGCCTGAAACTATATGCTGAGTTAAAAGAAGCCAGATACAATGGAATACATTCTGTACTATTCCATGCGGCATTTTGAACAGGCAAAACTAATCTATGATGAAAGAAATTGGGACAATAGAATAGTGGTCACCTCCGGTGCGAAAGAGTGGTTGACTCAAAAGGAGAAAGGGAATCATTGGGGATGATGGAAATGATCTATATCTTGGGATAGATGGGTGTACACAATTGTCAGAATTCATCTAACTGTACACTTATGATATATGCAATTTACTGTTTATAAATTAAATCTCACCTTTAAAAGGGGGATGCCATTTATAGAACCATTAAAAATATCATATACTTAGGAATCATTCTAATGAAAAATATGTGAACCTTTCAAAGAGAAAAATACAGAAATCATCACTGAGATAAACTGAAGAACACCTAAATAAATGAAAGAATAGTCTGTGTTCATGGCTTAGAAGAACAAGTATTATAAAGTTATCAATTCTCTGTAATTGATCTATAAATTCAACACAGTTCCAGTAAAAATTCCAGTAGTTTTTTTTTGAGAGAGGGTCAGGGTGAAGTTTAATAAGCTAATTCTAAAATATGTATGGAAACATAGGGGCCAAAGATAGCCTAGACACTCTTGACAAAGAAGTTTTTTTCCATATGTCAAACTTATCCTAAAACCACAAAAATGAAGAGAGTGGTTTTGTGCAAGGATAAACAGACCAATGGAATAAAATAACAGTTTCAAAACTGCTACATGCAATACCATACATACATGGTCACAAAGATGGCACTGCAGAGAAATGGGAAAAGTATGATTATTTTTTATAAGTAGTACTCAGTTGATTGGATATCCATATGAGAAAAAGAATAAACTGAACTCTTATCTCACACCATACACAAAAGTCAATTCCAGAAAGAATATAGCTTTAAATGTGAAAGGCAAAATGAAGATTCTAGACATTAATATACAGAATATTTTCACAGCTGTAGGGAAGGATACATTCCTTATATAGGAGGTAAAAGTGCATCAGTTATAAACAAAAAGATTGATAAAATGGAACACATCAATATTAAAAATATTAAGAATATTAGTGTTCACCAAAAGACACAATTAAGAGAGTGTGAAGGCAAATCACAAAATAGAAGAAGGTATAGGCAATTTATGTAATTGACAAACGGCTTGCATTCAGAAAATATAAAGAATTCCTATAAATTAATGAGAAAGGGATATAAAACCCAATGAAAACTGTGAAAGAGATTTGAACATGCACTTTACAAAGGATAATACACAAATAGCCAGTAATAGGAAAAGTTGTTCAACCTCATTAGTCATCAAAAAAATGCAAAATAAAACCACAGTAAGGTAGTTCTACATTTCCACCAGCATGGCTAAAATTTTTTAAACTAAAAATAATTGTGCTGGTAAGGATTTGGAGCAAGAAAATTTCTCATACTGTTGGTGGTTGCATAAATGGTACAGTTACTCTGGAAAACAGTTGAACATTCAGTATTAAAGATAAAGATACTCATATCCTGTAATCCAACAGAAATGCATGCATATGGGCATCAAGAAACATGGTCAAGAATACTCATAGCAACTTTCTTTGTAGTAGCCAAAACTGAAAACAACCCAGATGTCCATCAGCAGTAAAAATGTATAAATAAATTATAGCGTATGTATACAATGTAACACCACACAGGAATGAAATTTATAAACTCCAGGAACATTTAACATGAATAAGCCACAGAAAACAGACACAAAAGAAAAATTATAGTTCTAGTCAGACAACCTTCAAAACAGGCAAAACTGAGCTATAGCATTAGAAGTCAAATAACAGTTAACTTTGAGGGAGTTGCTGGTGTGGAGACAGAAGAGTGGGCATGAAAGAAATGGTGACAGTGGAAGAGAGGATTCAAGGTGGTGGCATGAGAGGTGAGACAGAGAACTCCTCCCAAAACCACATATAACATGAAAATATAGTTAATACAACTAATCCTGAAAGAGAAACAGGAAAAAAGCCTGCACCAGACTGCATACAACTGGAGAACAGAGCAGACCTCACAAAACAGGGTAACATACCAAAGCTTTGGTCCAGCAGGACCCAAGCTCTTTCCTGACCCCCTTTCCCCAGCTCACTGGTGGAAGGAAGAGAAATGGAGGAGGGAGGGGGTGGAAGCCTAGGACTGCTGAACACCCAGCTCTGGAGATCTGCTTTGGGAGCACAAACCTACATTGCATGGTGCTCTGGAGATTAGTGGGGTTGGAAAGCTAAAACAGGCAGAATACTTGGAGAGACTGAGATTCCAGCCATTTCTGGAGGACAGGGATCCACATCCGGCTGCTCTGGGACAAAAGAAAGAAGGGCAGTCTGAGAGGCTTCCTAGCAGGGAGAGGGCTGCTGAAGGGGTGGGGATTGCATGGAGCTTGCTGCACAGGAGAAGGGATAGGTGGACAAGGTTGGCTGGGCGCGCTCTGCACAGCAGGTTGGGAACTTTCAGGAGCATCAGGTGCTCCATCCCCCTGGCTGGCTACTCAGCTCCGAGGCCCCCCACTGTGATATGCAGCCTGCTTTGCCTTCCTCCTGGCCTGCCAGCAGCAGCTGGCAAACTGGCAGTCCCTGCCCTGGCATCAGGCCAGGCAGAGGTAGGCCCCACCTATAGCAACTACAGACGTAAAGCACAGAGGCTTACACCTGTGTACTCAACCCACTGGTTCTGACAGTGGAGACAGGCACTGCAGCTGGGAAGCAGGACACAACACTTTCCTCCCCCTCAGGCACCAGTGTCACTCCCCTGGGCACTAGAGGGCACCACATACAAATATGAAATGTCTAAGGAACCTGATTCAGACCAAAATCTCATAAACACCATAAAAAGGCCCAAGTGAAACTGAACTCACCAATCTTCCTGAAGGAGAGTTCAAAATAAAAATCATAAACATGCTCATGGAGGTACAGAAAGATATTCAAGAACTCAGCGACGAATTTAGGGTAGAGATTCAATCATTAAGAAATTCCATATCTGAAATGAATCATACAATGGAGGGATTTAAAAGCAGATTTGATATAGTAGAAGAGACGGTAAATGGAATAGAAATTAGAGAAGAGGAATACAAAAAAACTGAGGCACAGAGAGAAAAAAGGATCTCTAGGAATGAAAGAATATTGAGAGAAATGTGTGACCAATCCAAACGGAACAATATTCGCATTATAGGGGTACCAGAAGAAGAGAGAGAAAAAGGGATAGAAAGTGTCATTGAGGAGGCAATTGCTGAAAACTTCCTCAATCTGGGGAAGGAGATACTCTGTCAGGCAATGGAGGTGCACAGATCTCCCAACACAAGGGACCCAAGGAAGACAACACCAAGACATATAATAATTAAAATGGCAAAGATCAAGGATAAGGACAGATTTTTAAAAGCAGCTAAGGAGAGAAAACAGATAACATACAAAGGAAAACCCATCAGACTTCTCAACAGAAATCTTACACGCCAGAAGGGAGTGGCATGATGTATTTAATGCAATGAAACAGAAGGACCTTGAACCAAGAATACTCTGCCCAGCAAGATGATCATTTAAATTTGAGGGAGGGATTAAACAATTTTCAGATAAGCAAAAGCTGAGAGAATTTACCTCCCACAAACCACCTCTACAGTGCATTTTGGAGGGACTGCTATAGATGGAAGTGTTCCTAAGGCTAAATAGCTGTCATCAGGGGAAATAAAGCCACCATAAAGAAAGTAGAACAATTAATTACTAAGCAGATGCAGAATCAAATCAACTACCCCCAAAGTCAAATCAAGGGATAGAAAAAGAGTACAGAATATAATATCTAATATATATAAAGAATGGAGAAGGAAGAAAAAGGAGGAAAAAAAAAGAACCTTTAGGTTGTGTTGGTAATAGCATACTAAAGTGTATATCAATGATACCTTAATAAAAAATAAATTAAAAATAAATTAAATGGTGACAGCGTTCTCTTTCTTGACCTGGGTCAGGACTACACAGGTATTTGCTTTGTTATAATTCATTGAGCACATTTAGCTTATGTGTGTGTGTGTGTGCATCTGTATGTGTTATGTTTCTTAATTTTAAAAAGTTAAAGACGAACAAATTAATTAAAAGTGCCTGTCATGTAGTAAGCACTTAGAAAATAGTTCCCACCATTATCCTCTCAGCATCCCTTTCACCCCTGAGCACACACACAGACTTTCTTCTCCCAAAGGGCTCGTCAAGCAAAATTACAAGCTGTCACAGGCAAATATTGACCTTCCTCTCCCTCTCCCTTTGGGACCAGATTATAGATAGGAAGGGACCCAGAAGTAGAGTCCTTCATTGCTCTGCCAGACCCAGACTAAGGCAGGACTCTTGTGACCATCCGCACATGCCCTGCCTTCTGCTCCACCACTTTGTAAACTGGTGCAGCCAGTTTGGAGGATAAATAGCCCTGCTAGTGAAGTCGAAGGTTCACGTTTCCCATGCACAGTTCCACTTCAAAATATATGACCCAGAGGTGCTCTTGCACAGACACAAAGGTGTTTAATGTAGCATTATATGTAATAGTAAAGAAAGAAAAAAGAGAAGGAAAGAAAAAACCTAGAACAACCTAAATATCCATCAATACAAGCTTGGACAAATAAGTGATGGAGGAGTCACCCAATGAGTTGTTACAACGAATGAACTAGATCTAATGTGTTAACATGGACAAATCTCAAAGATATACAGATGCATAAAAAAACAAAACAAGTTGTAAAAGATATGTACAGAGGATGCCATGTATATACATTTATGCATACAAGACAACACATGTTACTTATGAATGTGGAACAAAGTTATGGAGTGATGACATGCTTCAGGAAAGTGGTCACTTATGAGAAGGGAGTGGAATGGGATTTGGGGGAGATAGCTGTAGCTGAATCTCTATATTTTATTTCCTGAAATAAGTATCTGAAACAGATATGGTAAAATATTAACAATCTCTTAAATCTGGTGGTGGGAACATCGGGTGTCTACTACACTACTATTGTGCTTTTTTATGTTTGAAATATTGTCTAGCAAAAAAAAATGATGGCTATAGATTACCTCCCTTCAAACATTCTCCAGGCTCTTGCCTCTCTTACAAAGGATAAACTGTCTAATTCTGACAGATTTTCCTCCTTCTTTGAGATGCAAATGGAAATTTATTATTTAAAAAAGAAAGCTGTCCATAGGGTCACCAGCTCTCCTCCAGGCCGTCCCTGCCCAGTAGCCTCTGAGGGTGGCAGAGCCCCGCACCCAGCCCTGGGCCCCGGGAAGCTGCCCTGCAAAGACAACAGGCTCCTTGCCTTCTGACTTCTGATGGAGTTTGGCAAACGGGAGGCAGACGCAGAGATGGCTGGACAGGAAGTCAGAAAGGAGTGGGTATTTGTCCCCGGGCTTCCTCCCTGCTGGCCTGCGGGTTAGAAATGGCTGCATTTCTCCACTCCCCCTAAATGCCGGCCTCCCCAGTTCCCCTGGGGCTCTCTGCAGGTTGCAGCCAGTCCCTTCTTCCAGCTGCTGCTTCAGGCCTAGGGTTGGGTAAGGTCTCCCTGCTGTAACTGGGCCCCAGTGCCTCAGTGTCCCTTCTGGTTCCTCTTCATTCCGACCCCATCTTTGTTGACAGCACCCTTGTAAAGCATTCCTTAATTTCCCCACTTGGCGGCGCCATCTACTTCCTCCTGGTACCCTGACCTCATGGAGCACGAGGGCAGAGCCTGGAGTACATGAAGTGCCACCGTAAGAGACCAAGCAGTCAGGGAAAGCAGCAGAACAAAGCCCATTGCTGAGCAAAGCCTTGAAAGAGGAATAGAAGATGGTCACCTGCTCAAGGGTTACGATAGGGGGTGTAGGGAGGTGACAAGAGGGGCAAGACTGAGGTAGCAGCTTCAACAAAGCCTTTTGTTTTAGGTTGACCTGATGAAATTGCCAAGTTTAGACCATTTTTTGACATACCAAAAAAAAAAGACAATGACCTTAATGAGAAGGAGGCCTACAGAGGCAGGAAGAATGAAAGATGACCCTGCCCCTACAGGGCAGGTGTCAGGAAGGGTGGAGATAACACTAACCTGAGAGGAGGAAAATCAGCTTTGCAGAGAGGGATGAAATGGGTTTTCTACATTTTATTTCTATTCAAACAGAACCACAGATCTCTTTATGTTCTCCTTATATCTGAATCTGCAATCTAGTTCTTACAAAGCAGATAAATGCACGCAGGTCTCCACAACTTGAGACATAGCATTTAGAGCGAGACAGATTCTTAACATTCCACCCTCTCATGTCAAATATTAAAAAGTAATGAGGTACAGGGGTTAAGAGTATTACCCACTTTCACCCAACTATATGATCTTCCAATTCGATATCTTGATAACGGAAAACTTCTAGAAGGAATGAGCTTCAGAGGATTCCAATGACACAATTCTGTGGCGCGGGGTGAAGTTCACTACAAGGAAGAATCAAACCCTATCAGGCAAAGGAGTAAAAATTGCATGAGAACGAGGAGGCTGCGCACAAACTGGCTTGGCTGGGAGAGCACGGAATGCGTATGGTGAACGATTTCCCTTTATGGATCTTATCCTGCAAATTAATCTTTTCCTATACCGGTTAGGCTCACCAAATTTATTATCCTTTATAAGCCTTCCCAGGTTTGGGAAGAATTAAAAGATGTCTGATATATTTTTCCTGAGATCATTCCCAGGCCCATAGTGCCATTTCTCAAAACTAATATTTTGGCATTCAGTAAGCCAGGAAAATTAGGCCATGTACTTGACATTAGCCTATTTTTAAAGAAGCTAAGTAATATTTAAAGTTGGACTTGTTTTGATCTCATCATTTCTGTCCTGACATTTGAATTAATATATACTCTGGAACCAGATTTTCAGAAGCCTGTGTGGTGGGGATAGCCTCCTTGCCTCCCACAGAGTTTGGTGAGCTTATCCAAGGTCCCGAGCTCTATCTGATGGTCCAGGATGGTGTTGTCCACGGGCCTTTTGAAGTGCAGCTCAGAACATTATATAAACAAAGACTGGAGCAGAACTTTGGGCTTGGAGTAAAGCAAAAGGTGAACTTGCAGGAACAGGGGATGGGGGCTGCAGCGGGCAGCCAAGTCCTGGTCCAGGTTGGGGAACATGCAGACACACTCGTCTTGAACAGCCGTCATCGTCAGCATCATTCCAAGCTGGGAAGATCGGCGAGGCAGATTAAAGTCCTCCAGGAGTACAGACCTCATGTGCCTCTGTCTGTTGGCTTAGCAGAAATTAGCAGGCCCGTAACAGTGTTTATTGTCTCAAGGACCCATATTTACAAATAAATTATGGAATTACTTATTTCATAACTAAATTATCAATCATCAACCCAACCCTAAGCCCTTGGGCCATGCTGGAAAATGACCAAAAGTCAACAAAACGATCAAAGAACTGTCCCCTAGAAGGGATTTGGGGTGCTGACCTAGTTTTTAATTATCATCCTGACAATGAGAAAACAAAGGCCAAGAGGTAGGTAATGGCCTGCCCAATGTCCCATAGCTACTAAGCACAGTACTGCATTGATCACAAGTCTCTCACGCACTGGCACCAACTCCTGACCCTCCCCCACCGATAGTCCACCCTCTCATACTGCCTGGAAAACTCTTCTCCATCCTCTTCTTCTATACAAATATTTTCCTCCCCTTTGATCAGTTATTTCCGTTTCACGACTTTGTTGTCTTGAAAGAGATGCACGCATCTTAAAAGTATTTCAATCTGGTGTTACCTCAGAATGCTTCACTGGGGTCTGTAAGCACCAGGCCTTGTGCGCATGCCCAGCGCTCAGCCGATACGCAATGACTGGACTATAACCGGCAGGTCATTCGAGCAGCAGCCCATGGGAGAAGAGGGAAAGCGGGGGAGGGTGGTGGGGAACCTGGCCGCGCTGGCGCACTAGTCATGACGCAACAGGGTCCTAAAAGAGGATGTGGGCGTGGTAACAGGAATGAAAATCACAGGGAAAAAACGTGGAATGCGTTTCAGAGCAGAATTGAATGTCAGGAGGGGGGAAAGAGAGCACTGAAAAGAAAATTTTATTTTACGTATTTCAAATGTGAGATACCGATTGGAGGAGTCCAGCAAACAGGGTAAAATGCATAGGTGGGACTCAGGTGAGAGCCAAGATCAGACTCTGTAGAGAGGAGACGGTGTAGGTTGTGTAGGCAATGATTGTCTTTCTAGAAGGAGACAGTCTCTTGGCTAAAATTTTCCTACTGCTTTGGGATATTTGAACTAGACCAAGGACTGGTAAAAATAGTAAAAATAGAAAAGTGAACAGGGCAAGACCAGAAGCCCGCACAGGCTACCCCAGGGGCAAGGCCAGTCCTTGCCCTTCTGCTCAGCTAGCATTCCTTCTACCCGTCTTTCCAAAGGCCCCTCCTGTTTTGGTAAGATGAGAAAAACTAGCTTACCTGCCTCTTCTCCCCGATTTGGGCGTATCAGTCATCCCTATGTTTCTTAGTGGCATACATGGGCGCTCGGTGCTAATTGCTTTCCAATGGTACTGCCAGTTGCTACAATGTCCATCCGAACATCTCCCCTCCATGGGTGCCCATTTTCCCATTCTGCCCCCTCCTTCAGCCCTCACTCCCAATACCCCTCCCCTGCAGGCTTCTCAAAGCTCTAATCTACCATACCCTTACATGTTCCAGCAAAAATCTGAATTCTGTAAAACAAAATTTTTAAAAGGGATCCATGTCACAAAGGGGAAACCTGTTTAAAATAGACTTTGGCTTTGTAAATATTCCACGTAGGTTAGAACTACTCTCAAAATGCGGAAAAGATCTCTACTTGATAAACCTCTAATGCCATCTCATTGTAAACATTTGTAAAATTTCCACCAGAACAGGCAACCGCGACTGGTGGCAATGGTGAATCAAAATAGAAGCAGGGAAATTGGATAAAAACAGCAGACCACTAAGGCCACCCTGTGAGGAAGCCAAGCCACAGAGGCCCAGGGAAGGCCAGGGGCAGAGCCCTCTGGGAAAACCTTCAGCTTTCTCTTTTCCAGAACAAAAATGTAGTCATATGGTGACTTATCTGATCATGAAATGGGTCCCCAGCCCAAATACTGGAAGGGCGGGGGCTTCATGCACTGCGCCCCCAGAGCACCACCATTTGCCACAAACAGCGATGGGACTGATCATCCATAGTCTTTCAGAATGCCCAGACCTGCAGTAACGTCACCACTCACGGCCCATCACTGGTGCCAGAAGAGGGAGGGCCTTCTGAGGATGAACTTCAAACCTGAATCTCATGGCCCATGACTTGAGGAGGTTTCCTCCTGCGTGCTTAGCATTTCCCGTTGGAGCCATCACACCTTCTGTGTAAAAGACTGAAATGAGCAAGTTAAGCCATTTCAACCATTTTTGGCTTGGAGTTTACATGAAGATAAGGAAAAATTCCCTGCAGAGCATTTCCTGCCACGCAGCTAACAATAGCATCTTGTCTCCTAAGGCAGCCCCTCTAGTGAGAGCCCAGGCCAGCCCCCACCACACCCAGGAATGGGAACTGTGCTGACAAATGGTTCTCATCTGAACCCAATCAGTTTATAGGGCAGTATACAGAGCTACGAATGTCTTCCATATGGGCTCCATCTCTGGGACTGAGGCCTCAGCCCCAAACCAAAGTCAAATTACTACTATTGTTGTTATTCAACATTTGTTCTTTTTACAAGTGCAAAGTAAAGTGCAATCATTTTATTGGTATGCTGTCGTCTGGAGCCCAGTCCCTGTTTGCTGCAGAGACTAGCAGGAGAGGTGAGTTGGAGAAATACGTTGGCACTGTTGCGGCCCACCGAACCCATCCACCCATCCTTACCATCTAAAGGAAGGGATAGGCTGGAGGTCAACACAATATACTGTTAATAGACTTGCCCTTGTGGATAACAGTGCAGCAGAAGCGGAGAGAGCTCTGCTCCTTCTAAACACTGCGGGAATCAGTGGCGGTCAGAAGGCCCTAGAGAGGAATGATGCCAGGAAGAGGCACCAGAGCGCTCTCATTCTCTCTGGAGGAAAATGTTTGCAAATTGGGGAAAATGATGGTCTGTGAGTCTGTGCCTACCCCCACCTATTTCTAAAATTCCAGGCAAGTAGTACCTTCCCCACCCCACCCTTCTCTAGCACACTCAGGCGGGGTTCATAAGTCCATCATTGCCCTTAAGCATTCCAGTTTGATAGGAACCTAATCTAAAAGGACATGGGAGATGAATTTCCTGCCTGCAAAATGGTAGGCAATGTCTTTCAGAGCTCAAAAGACTAGATCCATACTTGGGGCGGAGACTTCCCCCACACCACCTACACCCACCATTCTCATGGTGACGTGTCTCAGTACTCATCAGACTGATGTTTCAGTGCAGGCTGCCACACCGGAGGCATGCTTAGGGAGTGCACTGCTTAAATCATATAATCGCAGCTTTCCCAATGCACTGAAAAAATGTGAACAAATACACTTTTCTCAATTGTAGACATTTCTCCCATAAATTTTTGTTTGGCCCTCGGTGCCTGTTACCACTTGCCTGTTAGCCAGAAGGAGCATAAGACAAAATGAATGAATGAGTAGAAACTATTAACAAACCTCAGGAACAAACACATAGGCATCCTTCAAAGGCTTGCTTCTTGTGGCGCAGGCTTTCCTTGTTTGTGGTTTAATCAGATCATTTGTTTGCTGGGGAAGTCATTCCTTGCTCACTTGAGGGAATTCAATAGATCATATTTTATGGTATTTGTAAAAGCCCTCACAATTCTCAAGGCCCCTGCCTGGGTGGACTCTATGACTAGGCACTGTGAAAAGGGAATCCGAGCCAGGTCTGGTTCCCACCTCTGGGCACGTTCTTCAATGGACCTGACCTCCCCAACCTCCAGTTTCTACATCAGCAAAATGAAAATAACAGTAAGCACTCCATGGAGGAGCATTCTGAGAACTAAACATGATCATGTGCGTAATGTCCCTGGCATGAGGTGGGCACTCGGTACATAGTAGTGATTGTTATGTCCAGGGCTAAATGAACATACACTTTAAATATGCTTAGCCCAGTTCCTCACATTTGCAAGGTGGTCCACAAATGCCTCACCTCTTCCTTCACCTGCAGTCACTCTCTGATTTCAGCCTCCCAGAGAGCTGTTACTCCACAGCTGCTCTGCCCTAAGACCTCGCTGACCCTAGGAATTGGCTTCTGCCCCTGCTTTACAGCACTTCGCTTCAAGGTCATGTGTTATCTCCTGCTCAGAGTCACAAACAGCCCCCAGGAAGCCCCTGGAAGCTGAGGTTCAGGCAAAAACGAAGCCAGAGAGAGAGAGAAGGTATCTGCACCTGCAACCGAAGAGGGTCTCTCCCGCCCAAGCCAACCACTGCTGTTTCCTCAAAAGAGAGCCCAGAGCTCTCTACATGTGGTCCACCCAGGCCCCAGGTTCACCCTCTCACAGCTCTGCCTGGACCGGGCCCAGGAGTTTTAATCAGATGCAAAACAATGTAAAAGGTTCTCCCTTAAACAAAGAATGGTCTCTGCAGAACCGCAAACCCTTGGAGATGCACAACCTAGTGTCTCATCACTAGGTGATAATCAGTTGACAGAAGAGCATGGATGCGAAAGGCTCTTCCTGAAGAAAAAAGAAAAGCTGGCTGGGCGGGAGGGCTGGCCCGGCCCCCTCCCCAAAGTCGTTCCGTTTTTGGAGCTTCCTTAAGATGCATCTAATGGTTTAAACAAGATTAAACAAGCCTGGAATTTGAGACGGAGAAGGAAGACATTTTTTAAAAAGCAAGAGAATTTTTCTTTCCAAAGATCCAAAACAAATCTGAACTGTAAGAACAGCTTTAGCTCTTAGTGGCTTAAAAAAAACAAAACCTTGCCAGGCTGAAAGTGTCCAAGGAAAATTAATTTCCTGGGGGTCAATGTAATACATATGAACTACAAAGGAACCATGAGCCCAGACTCAACACCTTCATTTTGCTTTAGAAAAAAAACACAGAAAGCTTTCCGGCCTTAGTGCACTTAGAGCACCGTCATCAGCCACTATAAAATGAAATAGCCATGCGCTCTGTTAGAGCCCTGAAAGCCTCACCACAGACCCACACAGAAGGATGCAAGGTCAGACTTCTTGTTCATACATTCATCAATGTAGTCATTCAACAAACATTTTGCGGACATCTCCTTCATTCTGGGTACCATGTTAGGCATGCGAGCTACAACCAGGAACCAGAGAACAATTATGCGTTCCTTCCATGAGCTTGGAGACTCTGGGGGCAGGAGCCTTGCAAGCCTGCCATACCAGATGTTTCCCAAACAGGGAGGAAATACAAGCGGTCCTGCCCAGAGGGGTCACTGAGGTAACAAAAACTGCATCAACTGAGAGGTGACATTTGCTCTGGACCTTTAAGAAGTAGGAGTGCTTTAAGAAGAGAATCAGGAGCTTTTAAGCGAGGCACTGAAGTGTCCCCAGGCATGCGGTGTGCTGGAGAGCCCCCTGGGAGGGAAAGGCAGCTGAGAAGACTGCCAGAGCTTTATTTACCATTCTGCAGAGCGCCGACATTGCCCTGTGGGTACTGGAGTTTCTGAGAATATAGAATGACATCATGAAGAGAGCACTGGATCAGGAACCAAGAAACCAAGGGATCTGCCATTTCCTAGCTGCGTGACTTTGTGCAAGGAGCTCACTCGGGGCCTGTTCCCTTCTTTGTCAAGTGAGAAAATTGAACTAAATGGTTTTTTTTATTACATGAGAGGCAAGAGAGACAATCTGAAGACACAAGCATGGTTTAGAAGCAAATTGAAAGGCTGTCTGCCGAGGAAGGCCCCCCATATGCCTGGGCCTTCCAATTAACTCCATCTGGATCACATACACCAGTATACGTGCATTCACATGAGTACACATTCAGTGTCGCCCCTCCAATCCATCCTCTCTTTGCTCACCGGAAGGTGATTGGATTAAAATTCTTCTGGGATCCAAAGTTCCTGTAGAATAAAGCTAAAGCAGCTTGGCACGGAGGAGAAAGACCTTCCTAACTCCGCAGTCTCCTATCATGAACTCTACCCAGGGCTTTGGCCGTGCAACTGCCTCCTGGCCCCAGCGCCCTTAATGCACCATGTGACCTTACAGATTAGCTCCTTGGCCCCTGGGACTTCTTCTACTTGGAATGCCCTTTGCCCTCTTGCTCACTTGGTAAACCTCTGTTCACTCTTTAAATCTTGCTCAAAACTGACCTCCTCAGCAAAGCTTTTCCTTATCTCCCATCATCCCCCTCGCGCATATGTTTATCCATGACTGGGACACTTGATACAGCCTTTGGCTTACCCATCTCTCCCAACAGAAGATGAACTCCTCAAGACCAAGGACTGTGTCTCAGTGACACTCACATCCCCAGCTCCTAGGACTGTCCCAAAACTTAGAATGCCTGTGGCAGGTGTTTGCAGAGCTGACCACTGGCGTTTTTATTTAACAGTTCTTATTGTAAGCACAGTCATACAGGATAATCCTTCAGTGGTTTTTTGGAACCAGGGTCCCCTAGAGCTAAATTAGCTGCCAGAAAAGAACTGTCCAGCATAGGTTGGAGGTGCATCTCCTCCATATATATACCCAACTTTTCATAAACTCCACATCAAACTATGGGAGGAGAGGTGGAGGAGGGGGCCTCCAACTTGACTAAACATTTGTCATCTTCAGGTTACAGATTCTCAGAATTGAAAGGAATCCTAAAAGCCATTGCAACCTTCCACCCAAGGCAGAAGCCACCTTCACACAGCACAGCCAACTGTCGCTACCCAAACTCAGCAGATCTCCCCACATCATGAGGGAGACGGTCCTGTTCTTGATGGCTTATCAGAAAATCCTTCCTCATTTAACCCAGATAATCCCCGAGTTCCTTGTGCTCCTGTCTCAGGAACATCTCATTCAGAGAATAGGTGGAGAATGCAATTCAAAAATGTCCTGGAATCTCTCAAAGATTATTAAGAGGCAATTAAGTAACACACTACTGGCAACTTCTCACAATTCTTTCTCCATTTTTCTCTTTTGATCTCCTACTCAGTGCAGAGACCCCAAAACCCTCTTTTAGCCATTCCCAACCTAACCTGCAAGGAGACTGCGCCCTCTTTCCTCGGAGCCCCAACCGCACTTGCCCTCTGATTGTACAACTCTCATGGATCATCTTGGCCTCTGTAGCTTTTTAATTTTCTGTTGTTTTCTCTCTTACCCCGTTCCCAATCTTTGCACAACGAAGGAAGACCCAGGAGCTTCCTTGGTATTGAAAGCATTTACTTTTTATTCCTCTATTATGTGTTGCTGGAAACAGAAGCATGCATGTGACGTGAAGCCACTGCAGGGTCCCTACACCTTTTCTCCTCCATTCTGCAGAGCCCGGACATCTTCATCTGACCCTCAGGGGGTACAGTTCCCAGAGCCTCCACCATTCTGATCACCCGCCTTTTGCCATTATCCTTGGGTACTTCCCATTGTCTTTAGAAAGGGGTGCTCATAACCGAACACAGTAATTCAAGCGTGGCTTTACAACACAGAGCCCTCTGGAGCTTTCCACAAAGAAGAGACCTCATTAATGAAGCTAAAGAATGCATTACTTTTACAACATTTTCTAAAACACAAAAGTACGACCTTGTTCAAAACGGAACACTAACTTTCCAGGGCACTGCCCACCGTCCGGGAAGGGCGTCGTGAGTGATGCGCTGACGGAGGTGAGCCTCAGCCCATCAGCCGGCGCTGTGGCGGGACCTGAGGGGCTCTGAGGACGTCCCCAACCCTCACACCAAAATAGCCCACCATCAACACATATAACATGTGCCTCGAAGGCATTAAGGGCAATTGTTAAGATGAAACTATGTCAATAGGAGGATGACACCCTCAGATATTGTTGTAATTGGTGTCTTAGCTCAAGTAATTTAAAACGTTATTGACTACCACGCAAGGAAGGAAGGAAGGTCTGAATTTGCCACCATCGAAGGTGGTGCACACTGGGGGGAGGGGGAACGTGCGTACTGTGCGTAAGGTGAGGGAGAGGTAATGAGAGATATAAAGGATACAGCGAATGGGCCTGGCAGGAGCCTTGGAGGGGGCCGGCCCGAGACCAAGGGCCTCTGGGCAGCACATCTCCCAGCGCGCAGTCGGGCTGCTCCAGACCACAGGAAGGTCGCTCCCACGGAGGGCTTGTCCGAGGCGGACCGTACTGCGCTCGGCCGCCCGTGAAGCGCACGGCGAGAGTGCCCTCTAGCGGGAGGAACAGCGCTCACCACCCCTCAGGTCTGCGAAGAGCAGCGTGGTTTTAAATGTTCTGTTACCTTTCGTCATTCATTCAACCAATATATTCCCCCTACGTGCTAAACACCATGATAGGCGCTATGGAGACATGTGAATAAGACGTGCTCACTCTCTCAGGAGGGTTTCAGCCTGGTCGAGGACACCGGGCGAATCTCAGCAGATGTGCGTGTCAAGGGCGCGTGGCTTCCCAGAGGTAGAAGTGCTGGGTCGGGCAGGTCTGCCCGGGAGAGGTGACCCTGGAGCTGGGATGTTTGCCCAGTAGTGGGAGACAGGCCTTCCAGACAGAACAGTACAAATCAGGGGTGTCCTAGTCCCGTTTGAGGAAGAGAGAAGGCGGGGTTCATGGCCAGAGAGGAAGCTGGAGAGGGGTGAACTGGGTCAGCTCGTGGAGGGCTGGGCCTTCGGCCTGAAGGTGACAGAAGTCAGAGAGGCATGAATCAATATTACAGATTTAAAAGGATTGCTCTGGTAAAGGGAGGAGAAGCTGGACTACGAGCGAAAAACAGGGGCCTAAACTGAGGATGAAGACGTCAAGGAGGCAGAGATGTGAGCGGAAGACGGTCTACAGGCTTGGTTACAGATTGGGTCATGGAGGATTAGGAAATAGAGGAGTACAGACTAATTCCAAGCTCCTGGCTTGGGAGGATAGATTGATAGTAATGGCATTCGTCAAACCAGAAGTAAAGAGAAGGAGCAGATGAGCTCGGTTCTGAGCATGTAACATTGGGTGGACCTGAAGGACAGCCAAGAAGACATTCTGGGAGGTGGCGGCTGGTTGGCTATTTAGCTCTGGGGACTGGTTTGGGGTTGCGAGTAATCTTTGGCATTGGAAGGGAAAACGTCTTTTAAGGTGAACAGTCAATGTGGAGAGAGAAAGAGCAGAGGACAGACTCTTCGGGAAAGCTACTGCTTAAGGGACAGGTGACAAAAGAGCTGCCCCCAGGGAGGCTAAGGGGAAGGACTGAGATGGAAGGAAAGCCAGAAAAGAACTGAAACCACAGAAGGAAAGCGTCAAGGAGGGTGTGATGATGTTACAGATGCTCAGCCTTATGTGCTCCTCAACTTGGATTCTGACAATACCAGTGTTGTTTCCTTCTGCCATTCAGCATCCAGGACCACCCAGGGAAGAAGTTCCTCAGGGAGTCTCCATGGTTCTCCACGATGAGCAGCAAGTTAACAAAAGCCCAGTTTCACTGATAAACCTCCAAGAGGAAAGAAGGTAGGCCAACTGGCCACGTTGCAACTAAATTCTCCTGGGATCTATAAATCATCGTGTGGATCTCAGGACCTGGGTTATTTACTCTGCTCTCACCTCTACTTTATCCCTTCTTCTGATTTTAATCTAGCCCCAAGACCGAGTTCTGAATCCAAATGAAGAAGCTGGGGACATCTTTATTGGATATAGTGTAAGGCAATCTCTTTATAAGTTTCCTCTGACACCTCACACCTAAAGTTACCCCTCTCATATTTACTTCCTCACTCCCACAGTCCATCCTTTCCACTCTCCCAACCTCGCCATCTGTCCCTTGCCCTCCTTCCACTCTACCATCTACACACACACACACCTGTGGCCATTCCAAGCTGTCAAAAGGCATGAACCACCCTAAAAGTACCTCAGCACCTCAGCCTGCAGAAGTGACACTCATGTGCCTGGAATGGCCCCTGGCCTCCTCTTCCGTGAGCCCATCCCTTCCTCCAGTCTACTTTGCCACTGAAAACCCACTTCCTCTGGAAGGTCTTCTTAGATTAATCACATAAAACCAATTTCCCTGCCAGACCTTGCCTCAATCTGTACCTTAAAGGTGTTCCTACAGTTCCCACGTCATTTATCCATTCATTGCTTTTTCTAAGCTCCAGAATGCATTTAACCTTTATGTCTAACTGATGTCCATTCTCTACTGGCAAGTTTCATGATTTTCGGATGCCTTCCTGTGGTCATGTGTGTGTCCATGCTTATCTTTCAGCCTTGCAGAGGGATGAGTTCTCTGTGCAGCACCAGAGAGGCATTAATGAGGAATTTCTGGAGAGGAAAGCAATGATGATCACACTCAACAGATATTTACTGAGCTGCTCCAATTTGCCCATCAGTGTGCTCATTTCTATGGGGTCTGTTTGTGAGGTAACAGTAAAGGCTATAAGCACAGTCCATGCAAGGAGAACATAATGCCAATTCCTACCTTAGCACCATAATTCACTTTATAAAGCTTTCTCAAACCTTGGCATTTGGTGCCTGTCCCTTTAGGGCAGGCTGAATGGATGTCACTGCTCTCATTTTACAGATGAACAAACAGAGGCTCGTTGATGTTCCTGGTTTGTCAACAGTCAGCAGGGACTCCTGACCCTGATACAGGGCGCAGGGCAGCAAAGCGAGCACCACAGCCCCAGCACGAACACAAACCTCTGAGGGCAGGAAATGGAACTGTAGGTGATGGGTGCTAAAGGGACACTGACAGAGGACACATGTGAAAGGTATTCAGAGAATAAGGGTGAAGAAAAGTCGGCTACAATGGAGGGTCTTGGGCAGACGAGGTTAACACCACCCGGAAATAGCCTCTGGGGACTGCTCCGCTCCGGCTGGCTGCCCTTCCGGCCACATGTCCTTGGCTCTGGGACCACAACATGCTGCCCATGTCTGACACAGAGAAAAGCTTTAGTACTCTTCAATAAATCATTTTCTGGGCATAAATATTAGGAAATAGTTTGACTTTAAATGACATGTACATCCTGAAGGAAACTAAAATTAGCACTTTTCTACTGCCGTGACCCATCAGCTCTTCCCACTGGACTATCCGGGAGGCGAGGCGTTGCCTTCCTTGCCGATCAGGCCCACGTCCCATCACTCGGCACTCCTGCAGTCCTGCTGCTCCGCACTCACAGAGCTTCTGTACTGCAACTGTCTGCAAATACATTTAACCAAGTTGCACGTGTGTGCGCACATAAGGTAGGTGTGTGCATGCACGTGCCAACGTTCTGCTGATCTGTATGCTACAGGTCTCTAAGAAGTTATTTAGGCTAATATATCTTTTGTTTGCATGAGACTGAGACTGGCCAATATTTCCTCTTGTCATGGGGGTTCCCCAACAGATAGGTGGATGCAGGAACCCAGGGAAGCCAGGCGGCCTGACGCCAGCGGTGGGAGTAGCAACTGGAGGTTGATCCCGGATGAGCAGCAGCCCTGGGATCCTCAGCCGTGGATGGGGCTCGTACCTCTGCCAGCTACTATTTATGTGATCTGACTTCCTTCTGTGCCTTTCCCTCAGTTCTCACCACTAAGTGGCCCTCTGATCTTCTCTAGTCTTTATAGCTTTCCCCTACCTCACAGCTTCTGCTCATCAGAGCACCTGCTCCTCTCAGATGCTGGTTTGCACGTGCCCAGGGCCAACCCCGCTCCCATGCTGTGATGTTGCAGCCTCAGCTCCCACAGCTCTCGCCGCTTCCAGTTCAGACCAGTTAGAGGGGAATCTCGCTGGACTGGTGGGACCGGCTCAACCTTTCTAACAAGCCAAGTCACTGGAGGCCTACAGGTGAGCAGCAGCGAATGCTGGTTCCTAGCTGAATCAGGGCCAGCCTTGCACAAAAATGAAAGCCTTGGGCTATTTTCCAGAGCAAGGAGCTGCGTGGGAAGCTGGGCAGACCAACACCATGCCTGCCACGCCCAGAGCACTCAGAGTCACCCCACCTTTCCTCTGCACAGGTGGCCTGAGGCCAGGCCTTTTCTTCTTCACGCCTGGGACTCTGCAGTAGCCTCTCGGCTGAATCCCCGCTTCCCACCCTGGGGCGGGAGTTACACACTGGTTTTGCCATGTGTTTTTTTCTCTCTCTCAGCCTTTCGATTATTCTGTGGTGTTTCCATTTGTCTACTTCGATCACCTAGTTGATTCATCAACCAGACTGCAAAATCCTTGAGGCCAGGGAGGATCTCACCTTGCCTATATATGACAAAGCACTGAATATAATATGCCATACAGGTCAGAGGCATGAATGAACAAACACATTAATTTATTTAGGGAGAAAAATGACTGACCAGCTGATCATCCCGGTCTAAAAACAGTTAGCCCATAGATCCCTGGACAAATGGCCGTGCTCTCTGCCCCGGTCTCAGCACCCACTGCTCCAGCCACAGGACTACCTGGACACCAAGCCTGCAGAGGTGGAGGAAAAGGCTTCCTTGTCTTTTATATTATGTTGCTTACAGCCTACGTGGAAACTTAGCCATCTAATTTGGCTACTGGAACTCAAATCAGGCCCAGAAAAAAGGGGTTCAAGACATTAAGAAAAGACTGTCTGGGAACGGGTTAGAAGAAGCCAAAGAGAAGGCCATCCCAGGAAGGCTTCAGCATCATGCACAAGCTGGGTCTGTCCGCCTTCTAGGCCTGGTCCTTTTGCTGTCCCAGCTGCGTGCCCGTGGGCAGTCTCTCATCAACTGTGGCTGTTCGCCTCCTTAGTCCCTCCTACCTTCCAGGGTCACTGCACAAGTCAAATGCAGTCATAGGAAGGCCGATAACTGTGCCCGGTGGGGCCTGACTCCCTTGGGGCTCTGCCATCTCGGACACACTCACCCAGACATACGTGTCAGAAACACAGACAGTGGGAAGAAATCAAAGCAAGACTCAAACACCCACGTGTGTGACATATCATGTATCAAATGAAGCGAAGTGGTTGTTTGTTTTAAAACACAGGATTGTTTACACGGTGACGCTCATACCCTGAGCACGTAGTTGACTTGAAGTGAAGAGGGGGCGTAACAGTAAGTCACCAACCGAGTTCCAGGGGCTCCACCTGCAGGTTTCCATTTATTCCTCAGAGTAGCCCTGACATTAAATGTCTTTTTTGCAGGAAGGAAACAAAGGGTGTGGGAGAATTGAGGCTTAAACCCAGGTCTGTTGGACTTCAAAGCTAATACCTGTCCACTCCAACTGGCTTCCCCCTAGAACCCCAGGTCAGGAAGCTCAGAGATTATCCAGGCCACCCACCCTTCAGAGCAGTCAGTGAAAACCACAGCGGGTTTCTCTGGTGATGGGCAGCTCGCTGTGTCCTGGAACAGCACAGACCATGCTCTTGGACAGCTGGGCCATTAGAAAGGTGGCTGTCCCCCAGCACTGCGGAGGGACCATGCTCAGCCTGGGGAAGTGACAGGCCACAGGCTTCCACCACACCCTTGCAGAATGGGACACACAGTTGTCCCTCAGATACCAAAGCACGTTCTGTTTTATGAATGTCCCTGTGTTTTGAAGAATAAGAACCCCTGCAATATAAATGCTTAAACAAAAGCACACGGGGAAGTAGCCACCCGGCACCACAGGACCTACTAATCTCACAAACAGTCAAAAGGAGTTTGGTGATTTCTCTCCACGTAGGGGCCTCAGCAGGACAGAGCCACTTATGTTCATAGGCTGAGCTTCTGGCCCATTTTAAAGGCCCTAGAGCCAAGCCCTATTCTAGTCCTGCATTTAATCAAGCACCCTGGGGTGGGAATGTGAGCCCAGTGGTGAGAATGGTGTAAAGTGGGAGCCCAAGAGGATGCTGGAAAAGCCAGACAAAGGAACTTCCAGGGGACAGCTGGTGGAACTTCATGCTGGGGCCAAAGGACTCTTGATGCAGACGTGGCCCTGCATGTTGTGTGTTGCTGCCATTCATAATCAGCAAATCCATTTTTGTGGGGTTGGCTTGTTTTTGCTCAGTGAACCAGCACCTCATGCTTTTCAAATATGTGGAAAATAATGCAAATGGCTTAATAATAACTGGGGTGACTTTTTCACCACAATTTCTCCTGAGATATTTGGAGCCCACAGAGGATGGTCAGATAGGGATCAAGTGGGGGCCTGTCAGAACCACGCTGCAAGACGGCCCGTCCCTTCCAAGGATCTGAGAGGCCCCCTTGGGCGCCCAGCCTGCTCCCCTTGAGTGACCCAGGCACACGAACTTTCCATCAAGACAGAGCCTGACTCAACCTCTCCCAAGCAAACCAGACACCAAACTGCCAGCACAAGAGTTTCCATAATGAGAAGCTTCCAGGAAAGCCCCATAAAAGCTTTACTGTAAATTCAATAAACTGGATTTCAAACATGGTGGCAGGGCTGGGAAAGCCTGGAGCCACACTGCCACCCTCCACCCCTCTCTGACATCTCGGCACACACAGAAGTTGGCCATCCCAGCCCAGACAGAACGGCAGCCCCAGCCTCATCCCCAGTGCCAGACCTCCCCGTTCCCCAAGTCAGCTTCTACATGCTGCCCCCACACCACCCTCACCACCAGCCCAGCTGAGGCCGAGCTGCAGAGAAGCCGTGTCAGCAGAACCTCAGGCACTCCGCCACTCTCAGGGTGTGGAAATCCAGCCCTCAGACCCTCTTAGGTCCAAGCACACCTGGGAACTTCAGCAACTTAGCTTCCTGACACTTGCCAGAGCCCCTCACCTGCCTTTCCCATGCCCTGTACCATTGGCCCAATCAAGACCATAAAGATCCCCAGCCATCTAAGACCATAAAAAGGAAATAGACCCCTGAATTGTTCAATCTAGATTCAGAATCACAACAGTTCCCCGTCCTGGCCAAAAAAACTCACCCCCGTCTCCCTGATCTTGAGTCGAATGCTTCATAACCCTGCCAACACTGACACCTGCTTTTCCTTCCCGTGCAACTTTCACCCGTGCCTTTCGCTCTCACCCAAACGCCAGCCTCACTCTGCCCTCCCAGGGCTGGGCAGGGGATCAAAGATGCTTGCAAAGAGTTTGATGTGGGCAAGCCAGCCTGGGCTCCGTGTGGAAATGCAGAGTTGCACTGGGATTCCAGACTCTGTGATCGGCCCACTTCACCAGTGCAAGGTAGGTTATCAGGAAAGTCCCGGGAGAGGATCTGCACTGGGGTCAGTGGCTGAACGGACTGGGAGAAGGTGACGGCTACTTTGGCAGGGACTGGGAAGTCTGGGTTTGGTCAGAAAGCATAGCCCTTCAAAACTTTGGAATGGGAAGGGGCACTGACCAGGGGTTATCCAGGTCCACACCTGCCTTGTGCAGATGAGGGAACTGAAGCAGAGAGGTGAAGTGACTTGCCTAGGGCCATGCATTCATCCTTTCCCACAATCAATAAGCCACCTATAGGCCAGGCACAGTGCCACAAAGGTCGGGCTCCTGAATCCAGGATACTGACTCCCCAGCAATCCTGCTTAGTATCTAAGACACAAAGTTGTAGGGCAAGCCATGGTCTAGCAGTAAGGACACTGGATTCATAGAAGGCCGTGGTCGACATTGCCCCGGAAAGATGACTTCCCTCCCTGAACCCGGGTTTCCCTTTTTGTACAATGGGCCCAGTAATATCTACCTTCTGTACCTCACTTCCTCATTTTCGGCAAGTATCAAATGAGATCATACATAAAACCATGAACCACTGTGTGAGTGGGAAGTGAGGGAGAGCAGGTCAGTAGTAATAAAGTTACTGAGAAGTTAATAGAAGTAATAGAGAGAAGGTCAGCACCGGGAGGCTCGGGCAACCCCCAGCATCCATGAGAAAACACATGCGTGCTCCAGGTCCCCATGAGCGCCTGCAGGACCGGGCCAGCGTCCTGACTCACCCACCCACGGGACCACTGCCCTCTGAGGCCGCCTGTCAGGAAGCGGAGACTCCCCGGGATGGGCCATGTCACAGATGCCTTCCCAGAGCAGGCAGAAAGCAAAAGGCATGCTCCACTGTGTGCCTTTCTCCCCTGGGCAACAGGGGTTCACGTCCCTTCCCTGCCTCTTTGCAAGAGGACCACAGAATCTTCAGCTGCAGACCTGTCCCTGAAACTTCCTGCCCCCACTCTGTGCTGACATGCACGTTGTGGATATTTTCCACATTTTCTTAAACGGCTTTTTTGGGAAACTATTTTCCTCCAGCCCTGGACCAAAGACAAACGAGTCAGCGCCTGCAGTTGTGAGTCCATTTCCCTGCAGGCTCGTGGGGCACCAGCGCTGCCTGTACTTTTCCATGAATGGCGGGGGTGGGGGGGGTGGAGGGTTGGCCAGCAAGGCTGGCTTCCCTGGGAATGCTGCCTGGTGGCCTAGCCGCCTGGGGATTTTCCCAGTTGGCTTTGGGGAACTTACTTCAACGTGATCCAGCTGTGGTGCAGGCCCCAGTGGATGTGAGGCTTCAGCCCTGATCGTAGAATAGGAGGTGGTCCTGCCTCCCCCCAGACCTGCTTCCTCTTTCTACTGGCTCTGCATGGATTTCTGTGCCTTGGGTTTCTGGTATTGGCTCTCTGCCCTCCAAGCACCTACCCACATTCTCATGTCTTAAATAACCCCGGCTTTAGGGCTGGTTGCCCTCACCTACCCGAGTCAGATGGACAATCCTTGACTCGCCATCACCAACAAAACAGAATGATGAGAGAGTGTTTTGAGGGGACAGAGGCTGCATGAAGAAGATGTTAAACACAAACAATTTGAGGTCTGACACACTTAAGTTCAACTAACTGGCTCTGCCATTTTCTAGCTGTTGTCACGTCTCTGAGCTTCAATCTCCTCCCTGTAAAAGGACCAATAGGACTTACCTCAGAGAATTGTAAGGATTAATTAAAATGATGGCTATAAAAAATACTTTTTGCTGCACCTGATGCCAAATTGGGGGGTGTATACTAATTATGAACAGGTGGGGTAGGCTGAAGCATGCGACGAACCCAACTTCTCATGCCAGGACTATGACCCAGCGGAGGTGGAAGGGAAGATGAGGAGAGAGGCTGATGAGGCGGCACAGAGGGCCAATCTCTCCACATTATGAGTTGCACAAGATAGCTGCTTTTTGGGGGCAAAGGCCTCCAGGGGGAGAAAAGGTGTTGGCTCCAGTCTGCTCCTTGGAGAACTCAGAGAAGTTGGTGTCTTCAGAGAGCTCATATGTGGCTCAAAAGCATCCTTGCAAAGTGACGACTAAACCTATGCCCCAGAAAGGACCCATCTTCCTGCTGGGCTAATTCCCTGGAACACAGAAGGCTTCTTTCAATTCTTCCCCCACCCCCTGACCCCCACCCCTCAGGTCTATTTCTTCCTGCAAAACCTTGGAACAAAACTACCATGTGACACTATATATTTTTTTACGTACTGGTTAACAAAACAATATTCTAGAATGATCATTCCAATTATACTATTACAAATATTTATTGATGACTGGAAAGCTATATGCCAACTTCACCATATTCCAAGGTTAACAGTGATAACCTATTGTCTGCGGGCAGCAGGATTAGAGGTGATTTTTATTTTCTACTCCATGCTTCTCTGTATTTTCTAAATGAACAACATGTAAGTTTTATACTCCTAAAATATAATTATTTTATTTTTTAAAATAACAAAGTTCATCACTGGCTTTTTTATAGGCACATTAAATCATATACTATCCTGCTTAAATCGTTTTGATAGTTTCTCACGGCACAGAGAATAGAATTCACACTCCTTGCCATGGCCTACAAGGTTGGACGTGACCCGGACCCTCTTCATAGGAGGGCAAACCCCAGGGCCATCTCTTGCCATCCTTTTCCTCACCATCCAGTTCCAACCTCGATGGCCTCCTCCTGGCAGAGAATCACAGCTCTCCCACTTACTAGCTGGGTGACCTCGGGGAGCTCATTTAACCTTTCTATGCCTTGGTTTCCAATTCTGAAGGAAAAAAACAAAACATAATAACAGGCTATAATCCCTCACAGCATTGTGAGGATTAATTTTAAGAATGCCTGGCATTCAGTAAGCACCATGTTTTTATTATTATCATCTTCTCTGCTGCAGCTATGCACATGCTATTCCCTCTCCCTGGAATGCATTCATTCTGCTCTTCACCTGGCTGAGTTCTTCACCATCCTGGTCTTGGTTTACTTGTCTCTTCCTCTGAGAGGCCTTACCGATCACCTGCTCTCAACTCTGCCCACCTTGCTATACCCTTTTCTTTCAGCACACTTCTCAGAATTTATAATTACGTATTTATATGTTGGCCAATATAGGTTACTGCTTGCCTCTCGCCAGATTATAAGCTTTCATGAGGGCCGGTATCAGGCAGGTTTGCCCACCTATGAATAACCGGAACTTAGATAAGCCTAGCACCCAGCAGGAACTCAGTAGATTCTAGCTGAAAGAATGAATGAGTGCACTGAGACTTCCCTGACGGGTTTCAAATGTTCGCTTTTCTATTTAGAAACTCATCAGCATTTTGGCGTTCACTTTTAAATCTGCATGTTGAAACATGGTTATGTAAAGGCGTTCTTCGGTCATGGTATGAGTTCTCTTTAACCTTGCGGTGGCAAGTGACAGAAACCCAGCTGAAACTAGGCCAGGCCAAAAGGGGAAAGTTTTTGAAGGGATGCTGGGATCACGTTAAGCAAAGGAAGGTTGTACACCACCCTAAGGAAGGGCAAGAGTAGCTGGACTGAAATGCCACCAGCTCATCACCCATGTCCTGTTCTCCTTTTCTCTGCCTACCATTTTGTTCTGTTCTGCTGACCAGCCATGTCCTTGCTGGTTGTGTGGCAGCTGAGCGCCTCAGAGCCTCAAACCTGTGGTTCCTACTGACACAGACAGGCTGTATCTCTTTTCTCAATTCCAGCTTGGAAAAATTCTGAGGAATAACAGGCCTGACTTGGTCAGATGATCACCCTGGATCAGGGCTAGGGTGTTCTCTGATAAACCCAGGTGGGTCAGGTGTTGACTTCTGGATCAGCGGCCCGGTGAGGGGCCATGAAACACACACAGGGCCACCTGGAACCCCCTCTGCTGGTGTCTGGAAAAGGAAGAATAGCTATGAATCCAGAAGCACTGTCTTGCCAATGGGTTTCAGTCCCAGGCAAGTTCACTATGGATTCAATGAGACCAAAGAAATGACAGTAGAACGTTCTTGGGGTGGAAGGGTTATACCCAACTTGATTCCACAGTTGCAAGTCAATCACTAGAATCCCGTCCACTCAGAACAAATCTGCGTGCAGCGAGCCAGTCTCTGCCTCTGGGCCTCTCTGCCCGTGCAGCCATCTCAGTCTCTGTCCTCGATGCTGCCACCACTCCAGCCTCTGCTCTGCTCTCCTGCAGCCTTGCAGCTGTGCCACCGTGTCACCCAGAGCACTGGGCGGAGCTCTTTATATAGTGGCAATAACAACGTATTGCCCACGCGTGTGTAGTGAGCTATCCAACCAGGGCCAGGTGAGAATCCTGGCCACAGAAACCTTCATGTTATCCACAAGCACTCAGGTGAATCTATTCACCAGAATCTATTCACAATGAGGCATTAATTTCTCTAAAGGAAGCCCTTGTATCACAGGGCTGCTCTAGGAAGTGGTTCTTGCTTGCCCCCAAAATGCCACTAACTGACTAAAACTTAGACTATTCTTTTCCTCTCTTTTATGTATTTGCCTTTCCCTCTTATATATCTATTTTCTATTTCTTATTTTTAATACAATAAGATATAATGAAAATTGTAAGCCCACCCACAGTTGCCACATGGCACAACCCTGGGAATACCACACATTGTCATTTGTAATGCCTTCTGGAGTTATTCAGTGTCCAGCCTGTGCGTCTGTACCAGACGACCCTGCTCACCACCCATCCCCAAAACTAGAACATTAAGCAAAACACAAACGTGTGTTCCTTCCTCTCCCACCCTTCTGTCTCTTCTTTCCTAAAGAATTAACCATAACCTTTTGTAAAATAGTTTAATATATGTTTGCTGCAACAGATTGTATTTTCCAAAGACGACCTCAACAATATTTCTCACTTACAACCTCGTCCTACAAAATAACTTTGATACTTCTCCTGCCAAAGTGGGAGGGGCTGTGTCCTCTCTTTGAACGGGCAATCTTTGTGGCTACCTCAATCAGTAGTGGATAATGGAAGTTACATTGATTTCCCAGGCTAAGACAAAAACTACTGTGCATTTCCCCCGGCTCTCCTGGGATGACTGCTCTGGGGGAAGGATGCTGCCTCAGCAGTCTAGCTGCCTGAGACAGCCATACTACAAGCAAGCCCAAATGAAGCCCAGCTGAGCGACCACACGGAGCGTTCTTAAAACCACATAGAGAATGTAAGATTCTCAGCTGCTTCACACTCCTCCCATTCCAGTTCCAGCCACAATGGCAACTCGAGGAGAGACCCTGAGCCGGAGCTGTCAAGCCGAGCCTGAGTCCACGAGACAGAGAAATGATTGTCATTGCTTTAAGGCACCAAGTTTGAGGGTAATTGGCTACACAGCAATAGATAACCAGGACAGAGTTCGGTGTTTAGAAATGGTGTGCTGCCTTACCAAAAACAAAAACATTTGGCATTGGCTTTGTAACCAGGAGGTAGTCAGCAGTTGGAAGACTTTAAAGAGAATGTTCAAGAAGCCTAATTGCCTCGAGGATTCTGTCAGTGAGGATTTAAAGGAAAATATTATTGGAAGCTGGAGGAAAGGGCACTCTTTTTATGCCGTGGCAGAAACGTTAGCAATACTTTCACCAGCAGTAGCATGGAAACTAAGACATGTACCTAACTCTCACTTGATGACCCAAGATTTTCGGCAGAATACTGACAGTGCCACCTGGCTGCTTCTTCTACATTAGACGTGAAAGGAGAGGGATGATCTAAAGGATGCACTATTAAATATCACAGAGCATTTGAAAAGAAAACTTTCTCATTCTCAACCTCTCCAGAGTTGACAATTCTCGTATTAAGAAACGCATCAGATCCAGATGGGGCTGTAAGATCCTTTGTTAAAACTGCAGGAAGACTGGAGATAGTGCCTCTAAACCCACTGTTCTCCACTGGAGGTTTTTGTCCCCCAAGGGACATGTGGCAATGTTTAGAGACATTTTTGGTTGTCACAACTGGGGACTGCTACTGGCATCTAGCAGCCAAAGATGTCACTAAACCTCCTGGGATACATAGGACAGCCCACAATGATAAAGAATCATTTAGCCCAAAACATCAGTAAGTGCTAAGATTGAGAAACCCAGTTTTAGACAGACAAAAAGCCTTAGAAGGGTATCTTTTTCATCCCACATACCTTTGTTCCACCCCTCCCATGTGCTGAACACTTCAGTAGGCACGGGAGATGTAAGAGTGAGTATAAACAGTCCCATCCCTCAGAAGATTCAAACTCTTAGTTGGGTAAAAAAAGCTATAGGAGAAGAAAAGTAATATTGGTATTGTGATATGGTTGGACCTCATCTATCTTGAAATGTGTTAAATTGTGCTGATGTGAAGCCCCTTGACAGAATCAACCCAGACCATCAATTTATGTGATATGACAGGCACCAGAACCTGGGTCACCCATAGGGAAAATGGCTTGCCTACACACCTCATGTTTAACTTAGTGCATTCCAGTTTGAATTCATCCTGATTCCCTTTTTAATATAATTTTATTGAGATATAAGCTATATACCATAAAATCCACCCTTTTAAAGCATATAATTCAGTGTTTTTTTAATCTGCAACCATCACAACTATCTAATTTTACCACGTTTTCATTACCCCAAAATGAAACCCCATTCCCACCAGCAGTCATTCCCAATCTCCCCTCCCTCCAGCCCTGGTAACCACTAATCTACTTTCTGTCCCTATGCATTTGACTATACTGGACATTTCACATAAATGGAATCATACAATATGTGGCGTTTTTTTCATGACTGGCTTCTTTCACAATGTTTTCTAGGTCTGTTCGTATTGCAGCATGTATCATCGGTACTTTATTCCTTTTTATTTGTTTAATAATGTTTCATTGTATGGACATGCTACATTTGATTTATCCATCCACCAGTTGGTGGATATTTGTGTTGTTCCAATTTTTGGGCTATTATGAATAGTACTGTTATGAACATTCATATGCAAGTTTTTGTGTGGACATACATTTTCAGTTCTCTAGGATATATACCTGGGGGTGGAATTGATTAGTTATACAGTAACTGCCAAACTGTTTTCCAAAGTGGCTGCACCATTTTATGTTCCTGAAAATGTATGAGGGTTCTAATTTCTCCACATCCTTACCAGCACTTGTTGTTGTCTGTCTTATTTTAACCATTCTAGAGGGCATGAAATGGTATTGCATTGTACTATGATTTGCATTTCCCTGATGACTAATGATTTTGAGCATCTTTTCATGTGCATATTGGCCATCTACATGTGTTCTTGGGAAAAATGTATATTCAGATTCTTTGGCCATTTTTAAAAATGGGTTGTCTTTGTATTGTTTAATTGTAGGTGTGCTTTACAATATAATCCAGACTTTTATCTTTATCTTGCCTAATTCTCCTGGCTAAAACCTCCAGTACAATATTAAATAGAAGTGGAAAGAGTGGAGATCATTGTCTTGTTTCTGATTTTAGGAGGAATGCTTTCAGTCTTTCACTATTAAGTGTCATGTTAGCTGTGGTTTGTTTTTTTTGTTTATCAAGAAAAGGTGTTCATTTTTGTGAAATGTTTTTCTACATCTATTAAGATGAACATGTGATCTTTGCCCTTTAGTCTATTAATATGGTATACTACATTGATTAATTTTCATATGTTGAAGCAACCTTGAATTCCTGGGATAAATCTACTTGGTCGTGGTGTATAATCTTTTTCATATGTTTCTAGGTTCTGTTTGCTAGGATTTTGTTGAGTATTTTTGTATATATATATTCACAAAGGATTATTGGTCTGTTATTTCCTTTTCTGGTGATGCCTTTCTCTGGTTTTAGTATCAGGGTAATACTGTCCTCATAATATGAGTTGGATAATGTTCCTTTTATTCTTTTATTTTTAATAATTCGTAAAGTAGTAATATTAATTCTTCCTTAAATGTTAGTAGACTTCACCAGTTAAGCCATCTGGGTCTAGCATTTTCTTTGTGAGATGCTTTTAAACTACTAATTCACCTCTTACCTGTTAAAGGTTTATTCAGATTTTATATTTATTTTTGAATCAATTTCAGCATATTGTCTTTCTAGGAATTTTTTCATTTCATCTGATATCTAATTTGTTGGCAGACATTTGTTCACAGTATTCCATAATAATCCTTTTATTTTTGTCAGGTCAGTAGTGATGTCTCCTTTTTCATTCCTGACTTTAGAAATTTGAGTCTTATTTTTATTTCCTTATTGATCTATTAAAACAACCAACTTTGGATCTCATTGGTTTCCTCTGTTGTTCCATTCCCTATTTCATTTGTTTCCACTTTAATATTTATTATTTCCTTCTTTCTGTTAGCTTTGGGTTTAGATTGCTCTTCTCTTTCTAGTTTCTTTAGGTGGAAGTATATGTTACTGATTTGGGATCTTTATTCTTTTTTAATATAATGTTTGCAGCTAGAAATGTCCTTCTAACTACTGCTTTCACTGTAACCCATAAGTTTGGGTATGTTGTGTTTTCATTTCATTTATCTCAAAGCATTTTCTAATTTCTCTGTGATTTCTTCTTCAATCCATTGGTTATTTAATAGTGTGTTGTTTGATTTCCATATATTTGTAAACTGCCCAAATTTTCTTTTGTTATTGACTTCTAATTTAATTCCATAGTGGGCAGGCAAAGATTTTATATTATTTCAATCTTACTAAGTTTTTTGAGGTTTGTTTTATGATCTATCCCAGGGGATCTACCAGGCACACTGGAGAAGAATGTGTATTTTGCTTTTGTTAGGTGAAATGTTCTATGGATGTCTGTCAGGTTAAGTTGGTTTATAATCCTGCTCAAGTTTTCTTTTTCCTGGTAACTCTTCTGCCCAATTGTTCTATCCATTATGAAAGTACAATATTGAAGTCTCCAACTATTATTGTTGAGCTGTCGATTTCTCCCTTTAATTTTTTTCAGTTTTTTCTTCGTGTAGATGAATGTTTATAATTGTTATCTTTTCATGATGGATTGATTCTTATATTATCATAAAATGTCTTCCTTTCTCTCTAGTAACAATTTTTATCTTAGTCTATTTTGTCTGATATTAGCATAGCTACTCCAGCTCTCGTTAGCTTACTGTTTGCATGGTATATTTTTTCCACCTTTGACTTTCAACCTTTTTGTGTCATTATATCTAAAGTTTGTCTATTGTGGACAGTATGTACTCAGACCATGCTTTTTATCTATCTGTTAGCCTCTGCCTTTTGGTTAGATAATCCATTTATGTTTAATGTAATTATTGATAAGGTAGAATTTACATGTGCCATTTTGCTGTTTTCTATGTCCTACATTTTTTTCCTCTATGATGGTGTCACTGCTGTCTTTTATATTTTATGAAAATATCAAATAGATATTTTCTAGCATACCATTTAATTCCCTTGTTTCCTTTACTATTTTTTAGTTATTTTATTAGTGGTTCCCTTGAAGATTATAATTACATCTTAAGTAAAACAATCTCATTGGAATTAATACTAACTTAATTTCAATAATATAAAACTTTGTTCTAATAGTTTTATTCACTTCCACCTCCTTTGTGCTATTATTGCCATATAAATTACATCTTTATACATTGTAAACCCATCAAAACAATTTTATAATGGTTATGCTTTTTCTTTTAAATCAATAAAAGAAAAGAGTTACAAAAATATACTTATAGTGTCTATTTATCTATGTAGTTACACTTAACAATGCTCTTTATTTAATATGGATTCAAATTACTTCTGAGTGTCCTTTCATTTCAGCCTGAATAACTCCCTTTAGTATTTTCTCCTAATGAGAAAATTTTTTATTTTTTAATCTTAGAATGTCATTGTTTCTCCTTCATTTTTGAAGGACAGTTGTAGGGAAAATGGAAGTTCCTAAGGCCAGGATCCTCACCTAACCCTAATCTACTTGATGATATAATCAGCCTACTGCTAGGCTGCTGCTTACACACCTGTTGGCAATAAGCCATTATTGCCTGTGTTGATATATAAAGAGCTCCACCCAGTGCTTGGAGCAGAGCAGAGCCTGTAGAAGAGGCAGGAGCTGGAGCAGAGGCAAAGATGGAGACAGGCTTGTTGCATGCAGATGTGCCAGATGCAGATGTGATTCTAGCACTGTCTTGCCAATGGGTTTCAGCCCCAGGCAAGTTCACTATGGATTCAATGAGACTGAAAAATGATAATGGAACATTCTTGGGGTGAAAGGGTTTATAACCAACTTTATTCCCATGGTGATAGGTCAATCACTAGAATCCTGCCCACTCAGAGCCAGTCTGCATGCAGCAAGCCGGTCCCTGCCTCTGGGCCTCTCTGCCCCCATACCCACCTCAGTCTCTGTCCTCAGAGCTGCCACCACTCCAGTCTCTGCTCTCCTGCAGCTGTGCAGCCCTGCCACCGTGTTGCCCAGAGCACTGGGTGGAACTCTTTCATGGAGTCAATAATGACGTACTGCCCACATGTGTGTAGTGAACTAGCTGACCAGGGCCAGGTGGGAATCCTGGCCAAAGGAACCTTCACTTTATCCACAAGCACTAAACCTGCCATCATGAGAATAAAGCTTGGTATAAACCCTTTTACCCCTCAATGTTCTTGTGGGGAAGTTGGGGTTCCTATGGCCAGGATCCTCACTGAACTGAAACCACCTGATGATGTAACTGGCCTGTTGCTAGGCTACCGCTTCCACACCTTTAGGCAATAAGCTATTATTGTGCTATATAGAGAGCTCGGCCCTGTGCTCTGGGCAGAGGCAGAGATGCTAGGGCTCCACCTGCCACTGGGAGAAAAAGCCGGGTAATAAACCCTTTCACCCCAAAGAACGTTCTGCTGTCAATTTCTTTGGTCGCATTGAATCCATAGCAAACTTGCCCGGGGCTGAAACCCATTGGCAAGACAGTTCTCTGCTGCTGTATTTTAGTCTCACAAACCCAGAACGAACTTGCCTAGAGCTAGGAACTCCCTTCAGCCTGGAGCTACAAATTTTTCCTCAAAATCAAATTCTTGGTTAACACTCTTACTCTCTCAGTACTTTGGTATGTTATCACTGATTTCTGACCTCCATGGTTTCTGATGTTAAAGTCAGCAATTAATCTTTGTAAGTCCAGGGAGAAGAAATCCTGGGGCAAAATGCCTCTAAAAACCAAAATCAGTCAAAGGGAGAAATAAAGTTTAAAACCCTTTTATTGCTTACAAACTGCAGTCCAGGGCCGTCTCTCTCCTCTGCTTCAGAAGAATCAAGCAAGCCCCTCCCCTTAACCTCTCAGGTTCAGACACGCCCTCTGTTGCCCAGGTAATTACCCCTTGACATGGAGATGAACTTCTCTCCACCCCTGAGAATATGCAAATACACCAAAGCCAGGTGAGATAGTCTGGAAATGTTACAATTTTACCTACAGTCTTATTGAGGAATACTTGTATATGATGAGTTGTTTTTTTCTAACTTATTTTAATATTCTCTCTTATTCTGCTGGTGTCAATGATTGTGAGGCTGCTGTTTTCACCAATACTGTATTTCCAAGGCTGTTGAATTTCAAAGCTACCACAGAGCTCGGAATGAAATAGGAAAAGCTAAAACACCACAAAGCGTGCTGTTATTGCCAAGATGTCTTCTTGAATAAACACTCCTCTAATTGTTACAAGATTTTGTTAATTTCCAGAATTCTGTAAAACCGATTATAGCAACTTTTTCCAGTGTTCTAGTTCCTTTTGTAGAGCAGTTGGCTTTTAGAGGTTCCTACTCTGCCATTCCAAAATGCTTCCTGCCTTATAAGGATTTTAAAGGTTAGGTCTTGCAGATCGTCGGTTAAAGATTAGAGCTTCTTAAAATTTTTGAAAGCATTGTTCCACAATAATCTCACTGGGAACCCAAGATAAAGAAGGCCTTATCTTGAAGATCACTGTGGATGTGGCTTTTTATTAATGGAGTGAATTATAATTGATACATAAAAATCTCACAATGATTTTAAAAGATTATGCCAGTGTGGATAGAGAAGAATAGACACTACAAAATGAAGAGGCCTTCTACAAACTTACACAAGCAGAGGGTAGTCTTGGAAAATCAATCAGCTGTAAACATAAACTATTTTATATGTAAAAAGAAGAGTGATTCAGAAAGTAAAACCAAAGTCCCAAGATCTCAGAAGAAAGAGCCAAGAGACACACAGAACAACTCTCAGAGAGTAGAATTGAGCCCTAATTATGGAATAAATTTGCAATATGAGTCCACAAAGATTTCAGAATTACTATAGATCATTGACTGCTAGATGCCTCCTATTTTCCTCTTTATGAACCAAAGAGTCTAAAACTTATGCCTAAACCACCATTGTATGTTGGTTATGTGGGGAACAGAAAACTTATCTCTTTAGTTCAGAGTCCTTCGGATCAAGAGGAATATACTCAGGTTGATCTTTGAGGACCATACCTGCGTAGCCTCACTCACATGTGAGCCTGATTTAAATTATGAGATCCTAGACTTCAAGCTGATGCGTAAGACTGTAAGTCTTGGAAGCCTTGGGGGAAGGGGTGAGAATATTTTGCATTTGAGAGGAATGTGAATTGCTGTGGCCAGAGGGTGGACTGTGGTAGACGGCATTTTTCAGTTAAAGTCACAATAGTATCTCCCATTCCACATGCTTTTCTTATAATGTTAACTTGATATTCTTCCCATTGAGTGGTGTTGTCTATGTCCTTTCCCCTTGAACCTAAGTGGACTTCTGTGTCTGCCTCCTCCAATACAGTGAGACAGAACTGACATTGTAATTTTCAAGGTTAAATCATAAAAATTCCATGCACTGCTGCCTTGCTCTTCAGAGGCACACACTCTTGGAACCTAGACACCATGCTGTGAGAAAGTACGAACTATCCCTCATGGAGAGACCACGTGGAGAGGCCATAGGTAGGTTTTCTGGCCAATAGCCCAACTGTGAGCTTAGCCAATAGCCAGCTTCAACCACAAACTATGTGACTCCTGACATCTCCAGATAATTCTGGACCCCAGCTGTGGAGTCACCCCCAATCTTCAAGTCTTCCCAGCTGAGTCCCCAGATGTTGTGAAGAGTCATCCCTTCTATGACCTGTCGAAATTTCTGACCCACAGAAACCATGAAAGATGATAAAATGATTCTCATTGTTTTAAGCCACTAAGAGTGGGGATGATTTATTATATAGCAAAAGATAACTGGAACATATGCCTAGACAATATGGTTTAAAACCTATGCCTGGAAATCTGAGTTCTTTATTTATTTATTTATTTTGCTAATATGAACATGGGTGTTACGAACATTCTTACACAGTTTCCCTATTGCAATCGTAAAAAGTGCACTTCGTGTGTATATTTAGGTGCAGAACTGCTGTTCAAATTTACAGCATAATGCCAAACGGTTTTTCACAAAGGTTGTACTAAGTTACATTCCACCAACAAGGAGTAAGAACCCTGTTGATCTATCACTTCAGGGCTCTTGCATGGCTGCCTGGAATGCTATCCCCCAGGCATCTCATGTCCTTCAAATCTTTCTCAAATGTCACTTTCTCAATGATGTACACCCTGCCTTATTCCATTTAAACTGAAAATTATCCTGCCATCACACTCAATTGTCCCTACCCACCTCTATATGTCCCTTCCTGGCATATTATATAACTTTCCAATTTATTACATTTATTGTTTATTGTCCATCTCCTCCCAGAAGAATATAAGCCACAAAAAAGAACTGGCATTTTTGTCTTTTTACTCAACTGCTAAACCCTGAGAACCTAAAAGATCACCTAGTGCAAAGTAGGGCTGGATGAATTTTTACTGAATAAATTAACAAATGTCTATATCCTTCCCAATTTCCTATATTAACAGACTTTGTAATTTTTTCCAAACAGATAAATGTCATATCATCATTGTCTTAATTTATTTTTCCTTGATAACTAAAGAAGTGAATACTTCTTCATGTGCTTATTAGCCATATGTATTTCTTTTTCTTTGAAACCCCTGCTCATGCCATATATTCATTTTTCTATTAAGTTATTTGCTCTTTTTATTGAATTGGCGTTCTGTATGAATAATCTTGACACCGATCCTTTGCAAGTTATATGCATCTCAAATATCTTCTTCCAGTATGCAACTTGTCTTTAGGATGTATAATAAACAGAAATTCTTTATTTTAATATAATCATGTTATGGTAAATTCTTTGTATAGCAGAGTGTGACTGCTGGGGGCCAGTCCTCTCTAAAACTTTGTTTTCAATTAAAAACTTACTTTATGGACCACAGACGGGTCCATGCATGAAATTCAAGGTATTACAAAGGACCTCTGGGCGCCTCCAAAGAGACAAGCCTACCCACCCCCAGACCCAAGCCTCTGCTCTTTTTTAGGCCTCTTCACCTTCTCCCCTCCAGCAACGTGATGAAAAACAACACCATTAATCACTCCCTAAGGACTGCCAGGTGGGCAAGAGGTGGGGGACAGTGGAAAAAGCCCAAGGGAAGGGGTTGCAGTTTAGGAATACCAACTGATAGGAGTAGCCGTCCCCCTGTCAGAGGAAGTGGGCAAGTCCCGACCGGATTCTAAGGGGCACTTAGGGATTTGACATGCAGCAAAAAGATGATACATTGGGGGCTGGGGGTAATTTACTAAGGAGGTCTCAGTCTAAAGCAGAAGAGGCCTTATTTTTAAAGAAAGAAAAATCCTTTCAGATGGGCCCCATCAAGGCAGGGGATGGTGGGGTGACCTCTGTGCCCCTAAGAGAACCACATTGGTGTGATCTGCACATTGGCACAGGAACTGGAAATGAGGACATCGAAGTGCAAGGAAGGGAGAAGGGAAAGGGGTTGTTTGAGCCCAAAGGCTGTCAACAGTGCTCAGACCTTGACCTTGTCACGCACTGATCACAGGCTTCCAGAGGCCCCTTCAGCTTCACAACCCAATGATGAAATGTATTTTTCCTGTATGGAGGAGAAAAGAGGAAGTTCCAAAACATGACACCAGAAGACAACACTCCCGTCCTTCCTCCTAAGATTAGGCGGCTATCAGTGTACAATCTGCAGGGATTCTCGGAGTCCTGAGTGGCCCACTACTAGGTGAGTCACTGAATCTTATTTGAAGTGTTCAGACTTTGCCTCCACTGAGTATTCGGCTTTGACACTTTGTCATCTCTGCTGAGAAAAAAAACCATGACCAGTTGCTGCTGCTGCAGCTCAGGGCTTGGGTGAACCTACTGCCTTGAGTCGCCCTCCTCTGTCCTCACCCTCCCTGGCACCGCAGACAGACAGCCTCATCTGAGCGCTGGTCAAATTATTTCCTCCCACCTGCATAACAAAGGAATGAGCCCCCTGTTTTGAGATGAAACACAAGCCAGGAAATTGAAAGGCCATCAGGCAAAGAACAGAGGCCAGGCCTGACCTTTATCCTACACTACGTGCTGCAGGAAAGTACTAAATGAACCTCTGCATCCTGCGAAAGGCACTCAGAGGAAGCCCGCAGAACTCAGGGCCAATCCCCCTGCCCTACGGACATCACCTGACCTGTGATCGTGGGAATTTCCCCTTCGGGTTTCCCTGCTGCTTGCCAGCCCACTGCCGTTTCAGGTGACCTCAAGCAGGCAGGATACATGTCAGTTTAGCCCTGATGGGCGACTCTTCAGGAAAGGGAGTCCCACACCAAAACTGTCCACAGTTGCCAGCCCTCAGGCCCTAGCTCAAGACCCTGCACACAGAGCAGGGCTTCTCCAGAGCATCTGAAGTCTGGGAGCGGAAGAGGAGAGATTGGATCCTGCCTTCAAAAAGCTCCTAGTCTAAGGAAGAAATCATCAGTTACAATTCTCCTGATCTAAAGGGTAGGGCCAAGTCCCCCGCTATTGGGCAAGGAGCCTCCTGAGAAGGATCCCCTGAGCTCAGAGAGGCCCCTGAGGGGGAAGCCTAGCACAGGGCTGCAGGATTTAGCAGATAAAAAATACAGGCATCCAGCTAAACTTCAATTTCATGTAAATAAGGAATCTTCCTTCAGTATGTGTTCTATGCAACGTATGAGCCAAACTAAAAAAATGAGTCCTTGTCTATCTGAAATTTATATTGAACTGGACAGTTTGTATTTTGTCTGGCAATCCTAGAACTGGACAAAATCACAAGGCCCAAACCTAAGTCCATGTATGTCATAACATGCAAGTAGGTAGAAATTAAAAAGTCACAGAGTCATAATCATACTGCTAAAGAGACAGAAAATAAAGGGTGGCTCGGAGGCATGAGGGTGCTGCCAGATCTGTGGGCTGCCCGGGGATGCCAGGTGCCCTGGAATGCCCCGGACTCTGACCCGTCCTCACAGGCTGCTGCCAGCTGCCCCTCTGTGTGGTGGGCAGTGAGGGACCCAGAGAAGGGAGCCCAGGGGCTTGGCGGCCAGCTGCACCCACGGAGCCAGAGCTCAGGCAAAGCTATCTGGGAGGGAAAGGATCATGGGCAGGCCCGGGGGGATGCGGATGGGTGCCTAAGGGGCAGTGTGCGCTTTCAAAATGAAGAGTGACGAGACACCTTTTCTGTGGTCAGGAGAGAACCCTCCACAAGAGCGCTGCGGCGAGCGGGGCCGGTGCCATGGGAACCGGAGAGCTGAGAGACTGAAAACAGGAACGGGCCCCCCTAGAGCTGAAGGGGCACCTGAGGCCCCCCGGCAGGCTTCCATCCCCACCCCCAAGACTCCCCAGCACCCACCCCACAAGGCCCACCCAGCGAGGCAGAAACGCAGTTCACAAAGGCAAGGACTCCTGCAAGGTATCTAACCACAGTCCTCCTTTAGGACCACTCAGTCAGAGCGCCTCCGTCACTGGGCACTCAGGGGTTTCATCTTCTAAGAGCGGACCAAGAAGCAACCTTCAGAAAGGCAGATTTTTAAGGGCGGTTTTAGCGACCTCAGTTCCCATGGGCCTGAGGCCTGAGAATTGCCACTAACCAGTTAACAGACCGCAGGCTGGAGTTTTCAGGACCAGCTCCTTCTCCTGCGTACCCTCCTTTGAGGAGGACTGAGAACATCTGACGTCAGGGATCAGGGCAGCTCCCAGCACGGCCGAGGGTGCCCGGGGCTGCTGCTCCGAGGAGCTTTGCGGAGGATCTGGGGCAGCCTCGACGACCAGGGCCACTACTGCTTTGCTGTTACCAAGCACTGACTGTATCCCAGGCAACAGGAAGAACTTCATACACTGCCTTGGGGGATGCACAAATAGCCTGGGGCGTGGGCACCGTGGACTCCATCTTACGGGTGCAGACCTGACAGCCCCAGGTATCACCAGCCCAGAGAGTTAACACTCGCGGGCAGAGGAGACCAGCGAGACAAAACCTCAGGCTTTGGAGCTGTTCATCGGGGTGAAATCCCTGATTCTTGGGGGAACAGTTTCAGGACAGGAGATGCTAAGGACAGGCTCCACTTCCTCGCAGAGCCGCTCTCTCACAGCAGAGGGCACCAGTGTCTGTGAAAAGGTGCTCGCTGCAGGAAGCCTAGACACAGCTGGTACAGAGGAATGCAGACGCCGAAAGGAAAAAGTGGAAAGGCTCCCTCAGGCCCCATGAGCTGCAGGAAAGTCAAAACAAAATGGCCCGTGACACAGGCAGCTCAGGCCCAGATTTAGCAGGAGTTATATCCTGGGTTACCGAGCCTTCTTATCAGCTTCCCCAGAGCTCAGCAAACGTGTGTTGGCGAAAACCAACCTTGCCTTTAGAGCTTCTGTTTGCCCATCTCCTGTGCCAGGCCCTCAAGGTAGCCACCACCTCCGCGGTTTCTCTTCCCCTCCATGGAGTGTGCATCCTCAGAGCAGGTCCACGTGCTCAGAATAGGGACAAGCACCCAGGGAAGAAAATAAGTAGGGATCTGCGGCCTACAGATGGCTCCAGGAAAGGCGCTTCCTTCTCTAGTTCAGTTCCCCTCTGTCTTGCCAGTGGGTTTCAGCCCCCGGCAAGTTCACTATGGATTGTGACCAAAGAAATGACAGTAGAATGTTCTTGGGGTGAAAGGGTCATACCCAACTTTATTTCCACGGTGGCAGGTCAGTCACTGAAATCTCCACTCAGAGCGAGTCTGCGCGCAGCGAGCCGGTCTCTGCCTCTGGGCCTCTGTCCTCGGTGCTGCCACCACTCCAGCCTCTGCTCTGCTGTCTTGCAGCCGTGCCACCGTGTCTCCGAGAGTAATGGGCAGAGCTCTTTATATAGAATCAATAGCAACGTATTGCCCACACGTGCGTAATGAGCTAGCCAACCAGGGCCAGGTGAGAATCCTGGCCACAGGAACTCTCATTTTATCCACACCCTCCCAGTCATGGCTTCCACTGCTCGCCATTGTCTTTCAATATGTGAGATGTACAATTCTTACAGTTTTCTTCTAGTTGTTGCATTATTGCAGTAGTAACAGTAGTGATGACCTCCTGCATCTTTCTACGTCCTACCCAGGAGCCAAAGCCAAGTTCCCTGTCTAATCTTCTGCTTCCTTGTCTGCGAGGTGATAACAGTGTAAACATTAAATGAAATGAAAGCTGCCAACACAGCGCCCAGCACATGCGAGTCCCTCAGCAGAGCCCTGGGGTCGGCCACCTAAGGGAATTTTGCAGTGGGTCCTGGCGGAGAGCCCTGTCCTTGGATTCAGTGAGCTCAGATCTGCATCCCAGCTGCCCGATTTGTAAGCCAGGTGAACTTTAAAAACTTGCTTAACCTCTCCTAGCCTCAGTTTTGTTGTCAAATGAGGAAAACTAATGTCCCTCCCATCATCTTGTGGGGATTTAATGAGATACATATGTGAAGCCCTTTGGTAGGTACTCAGTGGTAAGTGGTGGTACATCTTATTTCACTTTCTAGATGAAATAACGGCAGGTAGATTAAGGCATTATAGTGTATGGAAAGTGCCCATAAAGACCAAATATAGTGCAGACCAGAAAAGTATACGCTAATGATAAATATTTCTTATACTATATTCATTTAGCAAGTTTCCTAAGTGCTTTGACACATTCACTCTCTCTTCATAGCCTCACCATCCCAGGTGTTATGTAGTGGAACAGCTAATATCCTACTTTTAAAGATGAGGACAACACTATGGTTCACTGCTATTCACTGAGTTAGCTAATGCCCACCAGAAGCAGACCAGGCACGCTGCTAGAATACTCTTCACACCCCTGGTTCCTGCCTTCAAGAATGTAACAATCTCACCATAAAATGGGCCCCCATAGGAGAATATTATCATTGGGCAGGGATACGATATAACTTCAGAGAAAGGAGAGCATGGGAAAGCCTGTTAGCGAAGACTATGGTTATGTGTTTGATTAAACCACTCCAGCTTTCGTCGCCCAGTGCCGACCACAGCCCCAAAGGGAGCGGATGAAGCTCGGAAATCCTGATGGGAGGAAGACTGCCAGCACAGTGCACATCTCAGGGACTCTGATGAGGCCTGACTGCAAGCTTTTTTATGTATGCATTCCACAAAAAGGTTTTGGACTCTTACCACATAGCAGGTGCTCTGTAGATGCTAGAATGTAGTCAAGGACAAAAACACAGTTCCTATCCTCATGAACTTATTGGCTAGTGAAAGAGACAAACAATGATCAAATAAGCCATAAAAATATATAATTACAAATTGAGATTAATGTTATGATGAGAAAATACCACAAGTGTTAAGAGAGCCCCTAAATAATAAACCCGGCCATGGGTTGGAAGGGCATGGAAAGGCCAACTCCAAGAGCCATGCAAGCAGAGGACAGCATGTGTGACATCCCCACACCAGAATGTACGAAACGCTCAAGGAAGGGAAAGGAGAGTAAGGGGGAAGACATGCTGGAGAAGGTGGGGTGGAGAGGCCGCCAGGCTGGAGGGCCGGCCTTACTATCGGTCTTCCTGGGTGGAACTGTGACGCCACTACAGAGCTACACAGGGCAGGAACTTGAAGAACCCTGAGAAAAGGGGGCACGGGGTGGCCTTTTCGGGGTTCTTTAATCATAAGCCACACTAACAATCCGGCTTACTTCAGAAAAAAACTATTTTATTGGAAGCAGATGTTGTAGCATCAGAAGAAAGGCCTTAAAAAGAATAGGAACAAAGCAAGTGCCACAGACCCCAGCCAAGGGGCTAGGAGCGTCAGCCATCAGAAGGCATCTGCCATGCCACTGTCTGGTACTTGTTACTCCTCAGGGATTCTGAGTCCCCAGAAACAGACTCTGATGGGCTCCCCCTGGGTCACACCCCCCTTCTCAGCCGCAAGACAACACACCTGGACTGACAGCCTCAATAAGGGGGAGGAGGGCTCCCCAAAGGAACATCACAAAGAGTTTGGGGTGACATTTCCAAAGAAGTGGGAAGGGATTCTGGACACACACACACAAAAATCAGGCACCTACTGCAGATGCTGAAAAGACCAACTGAATTTTCCTGTGGTTTTGCCTAGGAAAACAAGCTCAGGCGGTATCGTGTCAAGGGCACAGGCCATATAGGAGATTTGGGAGGCAGAAATAGAGAAAGAATCTACCTGCTGGCACCTCCTATCACGTCACATGTCATGTAACCCTTCCCCAGGCCTCATTCTCTGACTTATCTGTAGCATTCAGAGAGATGAGGTAACCTCTGAATGAATAAGCAGCCAAGCATAGTGAGAAAGGCATTTATTCATTCACCAACAATCATGTACACACACTCTCACCCAGGGATGAAGGCTGACTCTGATGTGCTCCCCTGCTTTGGGAGAATGAAGCAAGGGCCAAGGGTTACTGTAGATGAGATTCTGGAGGTGCAGAACAAAAGGCCAGAAAATAAGTCGTGCTGACAGATTTGAAGGCTGGAAGTACTGAGACTGCCAGAGCCATTTCTCCTGCTCCTGAAGATCTATCCATTAGAGTCATATTGTGGTTTCCTTCCTGGATAGGTAACCTTTGCTCAAACTATGCTAATTCAATGCATTATTTCTCACAGGAAGAACATTTCAAATGTGAGTTGCAGTATCTTAAGAAATCCACAATGCTTCAAAGAAAGTATATATTGCCAAAGGACTGAAGACAAAAATTGCACAAGAGTTGGACACTGGGTTGGGCTGGGAAGCCTTTGCTTGCCTCTGTGTTATCTTGTTTCATTGGAATAGAGCTCAAGGTCCTTTGTGCAGTGTCAAGCCTCTGAGAGTCTTGTTTTCCCTGCCTTTTCATGGCAGACTCTTCCATTGCATTTAGATGTAACTTTTTGGTGCAAAAGAGTGGCATTGATTCTAGGGAAAGGGGCTCGAGATGAAACAGCGATGTGCAATGTGTAGGATCGTCAAAACACCACTGCCCAAACCAAGAGATGTCTTTTGCAGAAAGGCACCGGGAGAGATCATGGCCACGTGTGACATTATGTGTCACTTCCATGTGAAGCAAGCTGATGGATTTACAATAAGAACTTGAGCAAATGTAGGAATGTGTGAAGGAAAAACAGCACAGGTTCCTTAAAGAAGGAAGTCTTACTGTATCACAATAGCTTCCTTACTGGCCTCTCCAGCTCAGATCTTTTTCCAGTTTAATCCACTACACCAGCTCTCAGACCGCTCTTCCCACTGAAGTACCGCCCTAACCACTAGTGTGTCTAACCTTCTCCATCACTCTAAACTTAGCCTAATTTTAGTTATTGGCATATTTCCTTGATGATTTTTGTCATATCTGTGTACCACCCATCATTATTCCTGAATATTGGTTGAAATGCCTCATTTTCTTTACTTTACCTCATTGTAAGCAATATCATCATTGTTTAAATATTTTCAATGTGCAGGAACATAAACACCTAACTCATAAATGTTAAAATGTCCATTGCACACCATCGAAACTCATCTCCTGCATCCACACTGGCAACGCACTTTGGGAAACAGGCTTCAAGGCCTGCCCTTGGGTCCCCCTAGGTGCCCTTCATACACCCTGAACTCTGGTCAAAGTCGGCAATTCACACGCACCACTCGTTCTGATGTTTCTCCCGCATCAAATCTGCCTTTCAAATCACACTCTCCATTTATGACCCAGCCACCAATGCCACCCCCACTTGAAGCTTTCCCAGACTGCCCCCAGCCTGAAGGAAATTTGCGCCCCTAAACACTCACCGCACTTGGAGCTCTTGGGACTTCTCACCTAGGACTCGACGTTGGCCTTCTACAAATACAAGCTGTTGGCAGACACCTTCTCCTCTTTCAGAATATCTACAGGCTTCCTGAGACCAAAGGTCGTATCTGGTTGTTTTGCTCAATTAATGTTTATTAAATGAATGTGTCATCCTCACTGTCTGGCACTCTTTCTGGTGAACACAGATCTGATTCTCCTGCTCCCCACAAAATAAAGTTCCAATAACTTAGCAGACATAGAGACAAGGCCCTTCACAATTTGGTCCCAAATGCCATTGTATCCGTCTTCTATCTCTCCATCTCCTCCTAGCCACCACCCCTCAACACACACACCCAACTCCTAGGCAGTCCCCAAATAGGACAGGCTTTCTCTTGGGCTAGTTCCCTTCCACCGTCCCACTAAACACACTTCCCCCTCTGCCTGTCAAACTACCAAGTCAGTCCTTAAGTATCAGCTAAAATGACATCTCTCCTTGAAGCCTTTCCTAGCTCTCCAAGGTCCCCCCCTCACCCATATTCCCACATCATTTTATACATCTTTTACTGAAGTACTTGTCAATGATATAATTTCTTGTCTGAATGACTGTCGCTTCCACTAGCCCATACACTCCCCATGGGCAGATCTCTTAATTCAATATCCTCAGTGCCTAGCAGTGCCTGGCACATAGTAGGTATTCAGTATTTGCACTGGTGGGTGACCAGTGCAGGGTTAAGAATGTAGGCTGTCTAGCCAGACCTCCAGATTTTGAAACCAGGCATTGTCACTGTTTATCTCGGACAGGTCACTTAACTCCTCTGTGCCTCAGTTTCTTCACTTTTCAAATGGTAATAACTTGTAGGGTTGTTTTGAGGATTAAAGTAGTTAATAACTATAATGAGCTTAGAATAGACCATTGCATGTTAAATTCTCAGTAAGATCTATAATTTACATTATTCCCATCAAAAAAGGTACTCATTTCTTTTGACCTTTTTCATCTTTGGGCTCTAATGACTATTGTAATGGCCCAGGCAAAAGATAATGAGGTGGAGATGGAAAGAGTGGTGTGAAGAAGAGAAAGGTGATAGACATCAGACAGAATCCAAGTGCTTGGCAGTTGAAGGGAGGTGGTGCCGTGGGGGTAAAGAAATAAAAGTCAGGGACTATACAACCCTTGTGTGGGAACTGGAGAGGTCACAGCAGGGTCCAAGACCATGGCCAGAGCAGGCTCCAAACTGCACCAGGAATTAAGGAGCTGCTGTAGCTGTGTTCGAAACTCAGGAGAGGGGACTGAGCCCCAGGAGAGTGGGAGCAAGAGCAAATGAAAAGAATCCAACCCTGGTCAAATCGAAGGGACACCTTAAAACCATCGGGAGCTGAGAAGGCAATGAACAGCATCAAAAACTGCAGGTTGGGTCTCACTTACACAAGTGAACTGGAAATGGAGGGCCCTGTGAATTCTCTACACTTTTAAATGACAGTAAATTGTTGAGCTGAACTCCTAAGAGGTCTTTGGAAGTTGGGTGAGGAAGAAGAAATACGGCTGGATGGGATTCAATGTGAGTTCTTGAAAACAAACTCACTTGAAGACAAAGTATTTCCATATGCATGCCTAAGATGATGAGTTCCTATAAGTCGTAAGCACCATAGTGAGAAATCTGGGCAGCTGGGACCTGGCCCTGCCTTTATACTACCAACCAGCCACATGAAATCCCTGGGCCTCAGTTTCCCTCGTTGTACCATGAGGAAATTAGAATGATTGATCTTTGTGGTCCCCTCCAGCCCTATGTTCTCCTTAAAGGGTCTTAACAGGCTTTCCAGTTAGCATGCTCAAAGCTTACCCCTAAACTTCACTAAATATCGTAAGTGTAAGCTAAATGTCATTTGCATCAGAGATCCCGCCATCAACCTTCTCCTTAATATTATTTTTGAACTGGTTAAGCTTCCATTCCATGTTTAATGGGAAAACCTGTAATTGACTAACTATTTAGATACATGAATGTATTTTCTGTTTTCTTTGCTCTTTATTTTTTCAAGCAACCCCGACAGTCCATCGGGGATAATTTTCCTTCTGCCTGAAATACATTTTTTAGTATTTGCTTTAATACAGGTATTTTGGTGGCAAACACTGCTTTTACTGATCTGAAAATATTTTTTTACTTGTATTCTTCAAGGATATTTTTGCTGGGTACAAATTTCTAGAATGGAGGTTGTGTTTTTTTTCCCCAGGATATTGAAGATATCATTCCACACTCAGAGGGGAGCATACAAGCAACTTTGTTCTTTCTCACCACTTACCCAAGAAATGTTCTCTGCAGCTCTCATCTTCACCATTCCTGGATGAAACCTCCAGCAGTTCCCACAGCTTTTCTGGTCCCTTTCAGTTAATAAGAATCCCAGTCCAGAATAATTCAAAGATCTAGATTCTCATTCCATTTAAGACTTCTCACAGTTCTCACTTTGGGCCTGTCTGAGGCCAAGAAGCCTGAGAGAGTAAGAGACTGTGGTAAGTTCCTCTATTTCCATACTCCATGCTCTTCCCTGCTCATTAGCTGCTGTTTTAAGCCTCTCCAGAGTCAAGTTCCCAAAGCAAGCACAAAAAATAAAGATCTTACTTGACCTCTAGATGGAACATATGCCAATGGTAACTATTTTCTCTCAAAGGTCACCTTGTACAGTCTCTGGTGCCTCTCCCCATCTTTAGATCTCTTGATTTGGGGATGCCCTTTCCAGCTAGGTAATCATGACTCTCTCTCAAGTCCCTGGCTTCCAACAGGCACCAAAAGGTGCTGAGGACACTTCTTGAACAGGTGTCCCAGGTCTCTCCAAAGGACCCATGTCAGGTCCATAGAGAACTGTTGTGATATTGACTTGCCATTCCCACTGTAGCCCTGTCTGTACTCTGCTGTCAAGCAGGGACAGTAACAAACACGATTCAAGTACCAATTCCTCTGTTCCCCAAACTCCAGGGGACTTATATCAAATATCAAGCCCTCCAAGGGTTTTCCTGAAGCCTCTCTCAGCTGGCTTGAAGTTGAGGAAAAGAAGCATCCTCTCCCTCATCCTGTGCCTGGTGGGATGAGACTGACCCTCTATCTTTAATTTGTCACTGTACCCTTAGCCTTCTTGTATAAAACCAAGGTGACAGGGGTTGCCTTGGCTGGCAGAGCCGGGTTTAGTTTGATCCCTTTGCAAGTCCTGTACAGACAGTATAATGGTTAATTTTATGTGTCAACTTGACTGGGCCATAGGGTGCCTGGACATTTGGCCAAACACTATTCTGGGTGTGTCTGTGAGGGTGTTTTTGGATGAGATTAACACTGAATTGGTAGACTGAATAAAGCAGACTGCCCTCCGTAAGGTTGGTGGGCCTCATCCAATCAGTAGAAGATCCGAAGAGCATTAAAAAGGCTGCATAAAAAAGACATCCTCCTGCCTGACTGCCTTGATCTCTTTCTGCCTTCAGATTCCAACTGAAAAATCAGCTCTTCTTGGATCTTGAGCCTGCCAGCTGCACCATAGACTCTGCTGGGTCTCCAGCACTTCAACTGCAGATCTTAGAACTTTTCAGCCTCCACAGTCACATGAGCCAATTCCTTATGATATAGATATATATATACATACATCATTTTGGCTCTGTTTCTCTAGAGAGCCCTACTAATGCAGATAATCATGCACCTTTGTGTAGAATGTAAAGGTCCTTAAATATCTATGATTTCGCTCTCATTCTTTGGGGCCTCCGTTGAAACTTAAGAAACAAAAAAAGTCACATTAAAATTATGCCAGATTATTATTCTGTAATTTTTTTAAGTCTTTCCTAATTCAGATGATTCAAATGGGGATATTCGGACTTAGAATTTAGACCTGAATGGATTATGTTCCTCTCCTAACACCCAAACCCATAAAAGTGAAAAAAAAAAATGAGCAGGTTATTCCCATAGGGTTCCCTGGGAACAATCAATTATCCATTGAGTTTGCTCCTCTCTCCTGTTTCCTAGTCACTTCTCTTGCTTCATACATGTCTGCACAAGCAGGTATATACTCCTTGCTCCCACCAGAAGCTGAAACATGATGAAAGGAAGCTACTGCTGCCTGAATGCTGCTAAGAAAACATTAAAAGAGGAGAGCCCGGCAACCTGTGACCATGGAGATGGTTTATAATCAGCAAACGAAGGCCCTCGCCTTCCTTCCTTCTCTGGGCATCCAAGAAATGGTTTGTTTACAAACCCTGAGCCCACAGGCTGTTTTCCAGCAACAACTGCATAGCAACAGGATTAATATGCTTTCAAACCCAGTGGTCAAAAAACTGCTCATGTCTTATCAAAACCAAAAGTTGCTTATCAAAACCAAATTTATGCAAGCAGGCACGCCAGGCTTCTTTTTCCAGCAGTAGGGTAGATTTGATATCTTGAGCTACCTTCTCCTTTGAAACTGAAACACTGGATAAAATTTATAAGCATCTTTTTAAAAACACATTGCTTGGCTAGCACAAAAGGAAAAGAATACACAAAAGCCAAAGTGAAACAGAAGCAAGAACCCAGGGAAGTAAGCAGGTGCCAAGGCCACCTTTCACTCTGAGTTTCTGTTTCAACAACTGCAAAGGCTTTGAGTTCATGAAGTAAAGCCTGAAATCCCACTAAGGTAGGGAGTCCATTAGGAGACCCCACCCAAACCTGGTGCCCCTCCAAAGGGCTACACTGTCAAAGTAGGAGCAGTCAGGAAATAAAGCCATCATGTCAAAGGGGACAACAAGGAAATGTATGTTTTGATCTTGGGGTTGAGGGGGAATCTCCCTGGGGAACTAGTAAAGCCAGCCTTTAAAATTTTTGTTGTCTGATTTAATACTCTGTGATAGTATTTGAGGTGATTTGCAGAAGTCGAAATAAATCCTCTCTAGAGCAAAAGTCCTCAACTGAGGTCTTAAAGAATTTCCACAATTTTCCAAAGAAAATAGGCAGCTTATAGTAAGAAAAAAAAAAACAGAAAGAAATCACACAATACTCAAGGCAACAAGACACTAAAATCAACAGGCAGAAAATTCCCCAGGCAGCAAAATCAGATCATAGAGAATTCAGATATTGGGATGATTGATACAGAATACAAAATTTTTCTATGTCTCCATCCCTGCCTATTTTATCCTGTCTCCAATGTAAATCCTCACCAGTGTTCTTCTCAGTCCCTTTTTATTTCTTCAGAGACTCTGCTCTTTCTTTTCTTCTTCTTCAACCTCTCTTTCTCCACAGGTACCTTCCCCAAGGACTACAAACATGCTCAAATATTCCTGTTAAGGAAAGGAGGAAAGAGAAAAGAAAACTTGCTTCCTATCTTGTTTCTCCATTCTTACAGCTAAGATTCTTGAAAGAGCAATTGCCGTGACCTCCCCACTGCCCTAAAGTGCAGCCTAGCTTCAACACACCTTCCCACCATTCTTCTGAAATAGCCTTAACCCAGGTCGTCAGGGCCCTAAATTACCCTGTTACCAAAGCCAATGAACTATTTATTATCTCACCTGTTATTACTGAGGTACGAGCACCGTGGCCATTCCTTTCGTTCAGAAACTTTTCCCGCTGTCAGCCTCTGTGACATCAGTTTCTGCTGAGTTTTCTCTTACCTCTCTGGTCATTTCTTCCCAGTCTCTTTTGAGTATTATATGCCCTCTGCTCACTTCTTAAAATGTCTAAAGTTTTTGTCCTCAACACTTTTCACATTCTCTCAGGCTGTAGCACACTAGCTCTGTATCTCTGGGGTATGCATATACTGGCAATGTTAAAAATCTTTCCAGAGGGTACTCCGGCAAGAATAGCTTTTGTTTTTTCCAACATGAATAGTTTTAAGAGAAGTAGTTTCCAGATCCTCAGTTCCCAAGTGTAGTCCTTCCTAGAATCAGTCTACCTGAGAGGGTACTAGGATCAAGGTGTCTTCCTTCACAAGCTACCGCTCACTCATTCTAATTCTGATATGAGACATTTCTCCAGAGTTTACATAAAAATCTCTGGGCCAGCAACCTGAAAAATTGCTGTGGGTACTGAGACTACCTACAATGACTATAATGCTCTTGTAAGAAAGGGTCCCAACATTCTAATAAAATTGAAGAAAGACCAAATGGAGTTGTCCACTGATTGCTCATTAGAAATGGTTTTGATGATAGATCATTATGTGAGTTGGGACATATAATTCAGAAGGGGTTTGAAGCATTGACTGGCATTGCTAGAAAAACTTCTTCCATCCTCATCTACTTACTTGTCTAAATAAAGTTTCTCACATTAATATCAAAGCAGTGAAAAATGTCATGAGAATTTTTGCTGAGCCCTGTTATTGTTCTAGCAGTAAGGAATATTCATTTGTGGATGTCTGAACTAGTAGAAAAAAATCCCAGTCCCACCAATGCATTTCCAGTAATATTTTACTGGAATAACTCTTATATACTCTTACGTGTATAACAAACTTTTATGTGTGATGACTTTATTTAAACTGCATTTGTTTTTTTAATCAATTGTGTACTAAGAATAATCTTAAAGATAATTTAATTAACACTTAGAACCTTATGGTCTCAGGAGGAAATTTTTAATTTCTTTTAATAAACATACAGTGATATTTGTTCAGACAAGTATGAAAGGACACTCAAAAAAAATCTTTCAAGCATAAAAATGCATTGCTTTAGGATTACATTTCATGGAAAAAGTGGAATGGAATACAAATTCGAGGAGAAAAAGGAAAGACAAAACGGCCACCCTCTTCATGTATTTTTTAAATGGATGATGAATATATACAAAATCAAGTAATTATATTGTACATCTGAAATTAACATAATGTATGTCAATTATAGTTCAATAAAAAAATGTTAATTAAGTTTCTAATCAATAAGAAGTATTTAAAAATAGAAGAGATCATCATCTCCAAGTCGTGATCAAAAATTTCACAGTCACTTCAAGCATTAAGCCTGATTTTAAAAAAAAGATAATGGTAGGTAGCAGATCAGACTGGCACTTAGTTTCTATTGGACGTATTAAAATGAGAGGTGTGATCATTCTTTTAAAATGTCAATATCTAAAATACATCAGGAATGATTAATGTTTATAAATACTCAAACTTATAAAATAGAATTTTTTATGTCAACTTAAACATGTGGGAGGGTAAATTCCATTTACATGACATTATAGAACAGGCAAAATTAATCTAGACTTTAAAAAGAATCAGAACAGTGGTTGCCTCTAGAAGGGGTGGGAGTGTAGATTGACTAGGAAAGGGTACAAGGGAACTTTCTGTGGTGATAGTCAAGTTCTATACCTTAACAGGGTTTGGGTTTAGGAAGGCAAAAGCACTTGTCAAAAATCATCGAACTATACTTAAAATGTGTACGTTTCATTGAGGTAAATTTTATCTCAAAAAGAAAAACTAAATGAATATTTGAACTCTAATTAATGTTTTGCATGCTGAAGAGTTTAGGGGTGAAATGTATTGATGTCTAAAATTTATTTGGAAATGCATAAAAAATCAGCTTGACAAATGGACAGATGTAGACATAAGTAATGTAACTAAAGCAAAATGTTTTTTAAACAGTTCAGTCTAGGTGGTGACTATACGGTGTTCACTACTCAATTATTTTAACTTTCTGTATGTTTGAAAATATCCACAATAAAATATTGGGGAAAATGTAAAAAGGAGAATATATTTTTTCATAATTCCTTTAGGGAATATATAGGCAAAGTTTTGAAGACCACTGATTTCTATTATCACCATTTGTTGATGAATCTTTAACCTAAACTTACAGGCCAAACCTCTCTCCAGAATCTGAATTATATTTCCATCTGTCTTCTGGACTTCCCCATCTGGATTTCCCAACAATCTCAAACTCAGTAGAATATGAATTTATTTTGTCTTCCTGAGTTAGAAATATCATCAGTGAGGATTCAAGATGGCAGCATGAGAGGTGAGACAGAGAACTCCTCCCAAAACCACATATAACAAGAAAATATAGTTAATACCACTAGCCCTAAAACAGCAACAGGAAAGAAGGCTGCACCAGACTGCGTACAGACCTCACGAACAGAGCAGACCTCACAAAACAGGGTAACATACGAAAGCCTTAATCTGGCGGGACCCAAGCCCTTCCCCAACCCCAGCTCACAGGCAGGAGGAAGAGAAACGGAGCGGGGGAGGGGGTGGAAGCCTGGGACTGCTGGACACCCAGCCCTGGAGATCTGCTTTGTGAGCAGAAACCTACATTGTGTGGTGCTCTAGAGGATGGGGAGCTGGGACAGGCAGAGTGCTTGAGAGACAGATTCCGGCCATTTGTGGAGGACGGGATCCACACCCAGGTGCTCTGAGACAAAGGGAAAGGCAGGCAGTCTGAGAGGCTTCCTAGCAGCAGCGAGAGGGCTGCTGAAGGGGCAGGGTTTGCCCGGAGGTTGCTGCGCGGGAGAAGGGATAGGGGTCGTCAAACCTTTGCCTATAAATTCCCTAAGAGAATTATGAAAAAAAATACTCTCCTTTTTACATTTTCCCCAATATGTTATTGCGGATATTTTCAAACATACAGAAAAGTTAAAATAATTGAGCAGTGAACACCGTATAGTCACCACCTAGACTGTACTTGTCTGGGTGCGCTCTGCCCAGCAATTGGTAACTTTGGGGAGCTTCAGGCACTCCATCCCCCTGGCTGGCTATTCAGCTCTGAGGCCCCCCACTGTGATACACAGGTGCCAAGGCTTCCTCCTGGCCTGACAGCACCAGCTTGCAAACCAGCAGTCACTGCTCTGGCATCAGGCCACCCAGAGGGAGGTCTCATCTACAACAGTGAGAGATGCCAAGCACAGAGGCTTACACCTGTGTGCTCAGCCCACTGGCTGTGATACTGGAGACAGGCAGGGCAGACAGGAGTCAAGAAACAGATCTTTCCGCCCCCCAAGCACCAGCTCCGCTCCCATACGACACCCAACCTCACTCTAGGGGCTGAGTAGCTCCAGGGACTGGAGCTTCTGAGCAATAGAGGGCAACACACAGAAATATGAAATGTCAAAAGAATATGGTACAGACCAAAATATCACAAACCCCAGAAAAAGGGCCAAATGAAACTGAACTCACCAATCTTCCTGAAAGACAGTTCAAAATAAAAATCATAAACATGCTTATGGAGGTACAGAAAAATATTCAAGAACTCAGGAACGAATGTACGATGGAGATTCAATCATTAAGAAATTCCATATCTGAAATGAAACATACAATGGAGGGATTTAAAAGCAGATAAAATGTAGTAGAAGAGACAGTAAATGGAATAGAAATTAGAGAAGAGGAATACAAAGAAGCTGAGGCACAGAGAGAAAAAGAATCTCTAAGAATGAAAGAATATTGAGAGAACTGTGTGACCAATCCAAACAGAACAATATTCGCATTATAGGGGTACCAGAAGAAGAAGAGAGAGAAAAAGGGATAGAAAGTGTGATTGAGGAGGTAATTGCTGAAAACTTACTTCCCCAATCTGGGGGAGGAGATAGTCTCTCAGGCCATGAGGATGCACAGATCTCCCAACACAAGGGACCCAAGGAAGACAACACCAAGACACATAATAATTAAAGTGGCAAAGATCAAGGATAAGGACAGACTATTAAAAGCAGCCAGAGAGAGAAAAAAGATCACATACAAAGGAAAACCCATCAGGCTATCATCAGATTTCTCAGCAGAAACCTTAGGGGCCAAGAGAGCGGCATGATGTAATTTAATGCAATGAAATAGAAGGGCCTCAAACAAAGGATACTCTACCCAGGAAGGTTATCATTTAAATTTGAAGGAGGGATTAAACAATTTTCAGAAAAACAGAAGCTGAGAAAATTTACCTCCCACAAACCACCTCTACAGTGCATTTTGGAGGGACTCCTATAGATGGAAGTATTCCTAAGACTAAATAGATGTCACCCAAGGGATAGACAAAGAGTACAGAATATGATTCATAACATACAAAGAATGGAGGAGGAAGAAAAAGGACAAAAAAAAACAATCTTTAGGTTGTGTTTGTAATAGCATACTAAGTGAGTTAAATTCGACTGTTAGATAGTAAGGGAATTACCCTTGACTTTGGTAACCACAAATCTAAAGCCTGCAATGACAATAAGTACATACCCACTGATAATCACCCTAAATGTAAATGGTCTCAATGCAACAATCAAAAGACGTAGAGTCACTGAATAGATAAAAACACAAGACCCATCTATATTCTGCCTACAAGAGACTCACTTCAAACCCAAAGACATACACAGACTGAAAGTAAAGTAATGGAAAAAGATACTTCATGCAACTAATAGGGAGAAAAAAGAGGCAGTTGCAATACTAGTATCAGACAAAACAGACTTCAAAACAAAGAAAGTCACAAGTGACAAGGAAGGACATTACATAATAATAAAGGGGTCAGTGCAACAAGAGGATATAACTATTATAAATATCTATGCACCCAACACAGGATCACCTACATATGTGAAACAAATACTAACAGAATTAAAGGGGGAAATAGAATGCAATGCATTCATTTTGGGAGACTTCAACACACCACTCACTCCAAAGGACAGATCAACCACACAGAAAATAAATAACGAGACAGAGGCACTGAACAATGTATTAGAACAGATGGCCCTAATGGACATCTACAGAACACTCTATCCAAAAGCAACAGGATACACATTCTTCTCAAGTGCACATGGAACATTTTCAAGAATAGATCATATACTAGGCCACAAAATGGGCCTCAGTAAATTCAAAAAGATTGAAATTGTACCAACCAGCTTCTCAGATCACAAAGGTATGAAACTAGAAATAAATTACTCAAAGAAAATGAAAGAGCCCATAAACACATGGAGGCTTAATAACATGCTCCTAAATAATCAATGGATCAATGACCAAATAAAAACAGAGATCAAGCAATATATGGAGACAAATGACAACAATAATTCAACACCGCAAAATCTGTGGGACACAGTGAAGGCCATGCTAAGAGGGAAATATATTGCAATACAGGCCTACCTCAGGAAAGAAGAACAATTCCAAATGAACAGTCTAAACTCACAATTAATGAAACTAGAAAACGAAGAACAAATGAGGCCCAAAGTCAGTAGAAGGAGGGACATAATAAAGATTAAAGCAGAAATAAATAAAAATGAGAAGAATAAAACAATAGAAAGAATCAATGAGAGCAGAAGCTGGTTCTTCGGGAAAATAAACAAAATACATAAAGGCCTAGCCACACTTATCAATAAAAAAAGAGGGTCTACACACTTAAACAGAATCAGAAATGAGAAAGCAAAAATCACAACGGACACTACAGAATACAAAGATTTATAAGAGAATACTATGAAAAATTATATGGTAACAAACTAGATAACCTAGAAGAAATGGACAACTTTCAAGAAAAATACAACCTTCCAAGGCTGACCCAGGAAGAAACAGAAAATCTGAATAGACCAATTACCAGCAAAGAAATTGAGTTGGTAATCAAAAAACTACCTAAGAACAAAACTTCTGGATCCAGAATGTTTCACTGCTGAATTTTATCAAACATTTAGTGAAGACCTAATACCCATCCTCCTTAAAGTTTTCCAAAAAGCAGAAGTGGAGGGAATACTCCCAAACTCATTCTACGAGGCCAACATCACTCTAATACCGAAACCAGGCAAAGACACCACAAAAAAAGAAAACTAGATGAATATATCCCTGATGAACATAGATGCAAAAATACACAACAAAATATCAGCAAACTGAAATCAAAAATACATTAAAAAGATCATCCATCATGATCAAGTGGGATTCATTCCAGGGATGCAAGGATGGTACAACATTCGAAAATACATCAACATCATCCACTACATCAACAAAAAGAAGGATAAAACCACATGATCATCTCCATAGATGCTGAAAACATTAGACAAAATTCAACATCCATTCATGATAAAAACTCTCAACAAAATGGGTATAGAGGGCAAGTACCTCAACATAATAAAGGCCATATAAGACAAACCCATAGCCAACATTATACTTAACAGTGAGAAGCTGAAAGCTTTTCCTTTAAGATCAGGAACAAGACAAGGATGCCCACTCTCCCCACTTTTATTCAACATAGTTCTGGAGGTCCTAGCCACGGCAATCAGACAACACAAAGAAATAAAAGGCATCCAGATTGGTAAGGAAGAAGTCAAACTGTCCCTGCTTGCAGATGACATGATATTGTACATAAAAAACCCTAAAGAATCCACTCCAAAACTACTAGATCTAATATCTGAATTCAGTAAAGTTGCGGGATACAAAATTAATACACAGAAACCTGTTGCATTTCTATACACTAAGGTGAACTAGCAGAAAGAGAAATCAGGAACACAAGTCCATTCACAATTGCATCAAAAAGAATAAAATACCTAGGAATAAACCTAACCATGGAAGTGAAAGACTTATACTTTGAAAACTACAAGTCACTCATGAGAGAAATTAAAGATACCAATAAATGGAAACACATCCTGTGCTCATGGATAGGAAGAATTAATATTGTCAAAATGGCCATCCTGCCTAAAGCAATCTACAGATTCAATGCAATCCCTATCAAAATACCAACAGCATTCTTCAATGAACTAGAGAAAATAGTTCTAAAATTCATATGGAACCACAAAAGACCCCAAATGGCCAAAACAATCCTGAGAAGGAAGAATAAAACTGGTGGAATTATGCTCCCTGACTTCAAGCTCTACTACAAAGCCACAGTAATCAAGACAATTTGGTTTTGGCACAAGAACAGAGTCATAGACCAATGGAGCAGACTGGAAAGCACAGATATAAACCCAAGCATATATGGTCGATTAACATACGATAAAGGAGCCAGTGGGGAAATGACAGCCTCTTCAACAGCTGGTGTTGGAAAAACTGGGCAGCTACATGTAAGAGAATGAAACTGGACTACAGTCTAACCTCATACACAAAGGTAAACTCAAGGTGGATCAAAGACCTGAATGTAAGTCATGAAACCATAAAACTCTTAGAAAAAAACATACGCAAAAAGCTCTTGGACATAAACATGAGCAACTTCTTCATGGACATATCTCCCCGGGCAAGGGAAACAAAAGCAAAAATGAACAAGTGGGACTATATCAAGCTGAAAAGCTTCTGTACAGCAGAGGACACCATCAGTAGAACAAAAAGACATCCTACAGTATGGGAGAATATATTCATAAATGACATATCCGATAAGGGGTTGACATCCAAATTATATAAAGAGCTCACGCACCTCAACAAGTCAATTAAAAAATGGGCAGAGGAGCTGAACAGAAACTTCTCCAAAGAAATTCACATGGCCAACAGGCACATGAAAAGATGCTCTACATTGCTAATCATCAGAGAAATGCAAATTAAAACCATAATGAGATATCACCTCAGAGCAGTTAGGATGGCCAACATCCAAAAGACAAACAACAACAAATGTTGGCAAGGACGTGGAGAAAGGGGAACCCTCCTACACTGCTGGTGGGAATGTAAATTAGTTCAACCATTGTGGAAAGCAGTATGGAGGTTCCTCAAAAAACTCAAAATAGAAATACCATTTGACCCAGGAATTCCACTCCTAGGAATTTACCCTAATAATGCAGGAGCCCAGTTTGAAAAAGACATATGCACCCCTGTGTTTATTGCAGCACTTACAATAGCCAAGAAATGGAAGCAACCTGTGTCCATCAGTAGATGAATGGATAAAGAAGGGGTGGTACATATACACAATGGAATATTATTCAGCCATAAGAAGAAAACAAATCCTACCATTTGCAACAACAAGAATGGAGCTAGAGGGTATTATGCTCAGTGAAATAAGCCAGGCTGAGAAAGACAAGTATCAAATGATTTCACTCATATGTGGAGTATAAGAACAAAGAAAAAACTGAAGGAACAAAATAGCAGCAGACTCACAGAACCCAAAAATGGACTAACAGTTACCAAAGGAAAGGAACTGCGGAAGATGGGTGGGAAGGGAGGGATAAGAGGGAAAAGGGGCATTATAATTAGCACACATAATGTAGGGGGGTGGGCATATGGGGAAGGCAGTATAACACAGAGAAGACAAGTAGTGACTCTATAGCATCTTACTACACTGGACAGTGACCGTAATGGGGTATGTGGTGGGGACTTGATGATGGGGAGAGTCTAGTAACCATAATATTGCTCATGTAATTGTACATTAATAATAGCAAAAAAAAATAGGTGAAAAAACAAAAGAAATATCACCAGTTACAAGTAACAGGATATAAGAATTAAAACGAGGGCTATTTTTCTTACATAACAAGAAATCTGGAGGTAGGTGACTGCTGGTGTTGGTTTAGAAGTTCAACAATCTCCTAGCTGGCAGTTCTGCAATTCTCTTGGCTTTTCCTCATAGTCACAAAATGTTCTACCGCTCTGCGCATTATGTCTTTGTTCAAGACAGGAAAAAAGGGAAGGGAAAAATGCCACATAAACCTTTCATCAAGACAATTCCAGATTTTCCAGAAACCTTCCAACGCATACCATAGGCCATCCCTAGCTGCTAAGGAAATCAGAAAGCAAGTACTTAACTTTCTTATCCTCCAAGTTGAATGTAAGATTGAGTGACAGGTGAGCCCATCTACAATATCTGTAACATTCTCCCCAAAACCGGCTCCACCTTCTACACCCTCTATCTCTGTTAATGGTTCCATGATATGCCTAGTTACCCAAGTAAGAAACCCAGCACTTTCTTTCCTCTCCTTTCTCTTCTATTCCTCATACCCACTGTCTTGATCTTTTATCAGTCTTTGGATAGCTCTCACATCTGAGCCTGGCTCCTATACCCACTGCCATACTCTTGATTCAGGCACTCATTTCTTACCTGAACCGCTGTAACAGTCTCTTAATAAGTCTCAAGTCTTAACTTCAAACCATCCTCCATAGGTCCCCAGCTTAACCATTCTAAAAATAGAAATCTAACCATCTTATATCCCCTGCTTACCTCCTATGTCTTTGCATAACATCCAATGTAAAGTCTAACTTCCTTATTATGTCACTTAATGTGGCCCCCATTTTTGTAGAATAACATACTCTGGAAACTGTGTTATCAGTTAGGATGTCCTAGTCCTATCAAGGGTCAGCTCTCACAAGACATAACTTTATAGAAGGGAAGCTGGAGAAGTCTCTACTCAGAATCTAAATGTTATGCTAGGCAAGCAACTATCTGTCCCCAATCCATGTGTGCTAAAACTTGTAATGAAAAAACAGACTTACATGCTACAGTAAAGGCTCTGTTCCTAAAAAGTAGACAATATATCATGTCTAAATGTATTTTGTCATAGAGACATGAAATTCAACGATATACAAAGTATATCATTTTTCACTCCGTTCAGAGATTTATCAAATGCCTATGTACTAGACACTACTCTTTAATTTAGTTCTTTTCCTTTATAATAGAACAGAGATGACAGGTATGAAACAATGAGTGTTTGAAGCTGAAGATTTGCCTTTCTACATACCTAAGGACTTCATCCTTGTCTCTATCGCACTGTTTGAAACCTATGCTTATTACCAGAATCAGCGCTTTCATTTTTGTCTTCTACTCATTTTCATAAATAAAATTCACAAGATATTCAAATGTCCAAAGACACAGATGTAGGCAAAGATGACTGGTTGACTGACAGAGGTGCAATATGACAATAGCTAACCCTTATATAGTACTTACTCTGTGCCAGGCACTGTCCTAGGCACTTTACAAATACTAACTCATCACTCTTCATAACTCTTTGAAATGGATGGGTACTATTATCTCCACGTTGCAGATGAGGAAACTGAGGTCCCAGGATGGTTTTGCACTTTCGTCAGCTGTGTCTTAGCACCTTCTGGACTTACTCCCACTCTGTGGGCTAACAACAGCTCTCCCAGTTCCCTGGGAGGCCTTCCTCTCCAGCCCTGTGCTCTTGCAGCAGCTGCCTCATCTGCTGAGACTGCTCTTGCTCCCGGCTCAGACTCGCTCTTCAAGACCAGATCAGGCCTTCTCTCATCAGCCAAGCCTTGTCCGCCGTCGCTGTGAGGCCGGCAGGCCAGGCCAGCACCTTGCTCGGCCTCCTCAACTTGCTATGATTATTTGGTTACCCATCTATCTCTACTACCGGAGATTGTGCGACCCCGGTCTGGCTGTTTCCCCTTTGTTGAGTCTCTGGGGCTTGCTACTCTGCCTGGCCTCCAATAGGCACGTAAAGTTTTACTGAATTAAAGCATAGGCTCCCTGGATTTTACACCGTCTTGTCGCCCCCGTACTATCTGGCACCACATACTGTAGACACTTAGTCAATGGGAGTGGGAGCCCGGTTTCCCCTCCAGCCGCCGAACATAATAAAGCAAAACAAATCCCGCCTCCTTTTCTCCCATCTCCACAACACAATTAATCCCTGAGGATTTGGATTCCTTTCCAAGCTCTCCTATCGGTGGAACTCAGCAGGACCAGGGAGTTGGACTCCCCCTCCGCCGGCCAGCGGGCTAGGCAGAGCAGGGTGGGGGGCAGCCCCGGTGCACAGGGCAGCCGCGTTCCGCGCCTTCTCCCAGTTCTTGCCTATTAAGGTAAGAATCTCCGGAGGAGCGCGGGAGGGGCCGAGGGAGGATCCCCCAGACGCGGCCTCCGCGGCCAGTGCGCTCGCACCCCGGCGCGGGAAGACCACAACCGAGGACCAGATGCCCCAGGCCGGGTGCCCCGCGACGGGTACTGCCAGCTTCAGGGCGGCGTCGGGTTCCACTTATCTCTTCTACCCTACGCTACCTTCCTAGGTTTCCATAGCCGCCAGCACCGCGCGTCCTTATTCCCAGCCATTTCCGCAGGCCTCAAAGGGGTCTCTGCACAGGGCGCTGATTAAATGGGTCTCGGGTCCCCACTCCGTCCTCCCTGATGCTACGACAACCACCAGGGGCCGAGCGCCTGCGGGTCGGGTCGCCCCGCACGGGGGGGGAAGGCGGCGGACAGCTGGATCGCCACCCTCTCCGCGCCCACTTCACTCGCCAGCCTCCCGGACCGGGTCCTCCCGGCCCTCTCGCCCCCTGCCCGCTCCCGCCCCGCGGCGCCCCGCCCCGCCCCCTCGGGCCCCGCCCCGCCCACGGCCCTCGCCCCCCCCCCCCCCCCGCCTCCTCCAGCCGCTCCTGGCGCTCTAAGCGCGGTCCTGGGGACTCGGGATCCCGCGCCGGGCCCGCACCATGGGGCGCTTCCGCGGGGGCCTGCGGTGCATCAAGTACCTGCTGCTCGGCTTCAACCTGCTCTTCTGGGTGAGACCCGGAACCGAGAGGGCCGGGCTGGGGAGGGCCCGGGCGGGGGCGCAGGGCCGGGGGCTCCCGGGGGCCGACCGCTGCGGCGCCCCAGCCGCGCTCCAGAAGGCAGGGCGCTCAAAGGGGCGGAGGTGAGAATAAGGCGGACAGAGAGGGAGGGGAGCGAGGGAGGGGGAGAGAACGGAGAGACAGGGGACGAGAAATGGTGAGAAGAGGGGGACGCCGTGTGGCTCTTCCCTTTGAGGACCCCACTGCCTTGGTTTTCATCTCGCAGCTGGCCGTTCCAGGTGCAGGGGCGCCAGCCTCTTACGGCCTAAGGGGTCAGCTTCCCTGCAGCCTCCGCGCTCACACCCCCTTCTTGGCTCTGCCTTTCCTCCGGAGCCGGGGCCTGGCAGGGCGCTGGGAGAGAGACCCCTGCCCGGGACTGCCCAGGGTGTGTCCCCAGCCGGAGGGTGTGGACACACCACCACCTGGCTGGGATGGTTTGTTTAGGAAATTGGGGGCAGTAGGGAAAATGGCACGGGGGGCGGGGGTGGTCGTCCTTTTCTGGGTATTAGGGGAGGGTACCAGCTAGATGGGAGGAGGTGACAGTGTTTTTCTCTGAAGGAGATGGGCGGAAGAAAGTGGCTTCCGAGGGGCAGCACCTCCCCTCAACCCCCAGCCCGCGGCCTCTGCCAAATACTAATGCTCCCAGAGATGATGATCTCATTCAACTTTGCGTTGATCGAACATTCCTGGGATTAGTGGTTCACAGAGAGAGAGAGAGCCGTGACCCTTGTCTCCTATATTATTGGGACAAGGTTAGGACTACACCATCCCTAGGTCCCTGGATACCCTGGCTCTGGCCCTGGAGGAGTGTGAGACGACGTCTGAAATTTGTCTTGTCTGCACATTCCCTCTGGGGCTTTCTCAAGCGAGCGTCAGCCAGCCTGACTGCTCAGACAGACCCTGACGGAAAGTGTAGATCTTGCTTTGGGTGAAGAGATTCTTAGAGCCGGGAGGGAGCAGCATGGGCCTGGGTGCTTTGAAACTAGGATGAAGGAGGGTGGTGGTTGTCCTTTGTGCTCTGAGGAGTTAGTCTTCCCCGGACTGCAGCTAATTAATTATTGAATGATAGGTCTCACTTGTCTCTGCCAACCCATTAGCCCAGGCGCCTGCGTGGCTTCAGCAGCTCTCAGAGGCCAAGTTGCCATCCTCAGCAGCTTCCAGGACAGGAAGGAGTGAAGGTGGAACCCACAAAGACAGCCCCTGGATTTTAAAAATACACATGGTTTTTGTACACCTGGGCATTTACAGCCAGCATCCTATTGGGGAGGCCATTTCTTAAGGCCCCTGTATTGTGCTTTTTAGTAATCTGACTTAATTTCAAAAGCTGCCAAATTATAGATGTTATGCTGCAGTGGCACCCTTCACTCTCACTGCTTACAGATTCAAAAGTAGTTTTCCGTTGGTCTGAGAAGGAATCTTCAGCTGGGCTCCGTCTTCTGTGCTGCCTGGTGTTGCGCCAGCCTTTCCAGGGAAGATAGCAAGCATTTATTGAATGTTTTCAACGTCAGGGATGATGCTACACACTGCATTCATTATGACACTTAATCTTCACAACAGTCCTGATGTACTGACTGTTATCCCCATTTTTACAGATACAAAAACAGAGACTCAGGTTGACTTGCCCAAGGTCACACAGCTAGTGAGGGGGCAAAGATGGGACTCAGACTCAGCCTACATGCTTCTAGGCACTGTGGTACATTACACGCCTACCTAGTGGTTCTCAAAGTGAGGTTCCTGGGCCAGCAGCCTCAGCATTTCCTGGGAACTTGTCAGAAATGCACATTCTCAGTCCCATTCCAGGCCTGCTGAATCAGAAATTCTGGGGGACATACCCAGCAATCTATTTTAGCAAGTCCTGGTAATTCTGATGCATACTCAAGTTTGAGAAACACTCCACTAGGCAATTACTAAACAAGTATTTTAAAGATGATTTACAAATATACAAATATAATTTGTAAATATAAAATGCTGTTCCCTAAGCTGCTGATCTTGTTGGAGAAATGAGTGCAATGCACACAGAACAACAACAAATAAGACAGCCTATAACCAAGTGACAAACTTTACACTTCTGACCATAAACATAGTAAGAAGGGAAGTAGAAACAAAGTGGTATTTGAGTGTCTACCATGTGTTAGCCGCTGGGGTTAGATGTGAACTTTTATATATATGATCTAATTAAGGAGTTGGGAGAAAGGTTCCCAGCAGTCATGAGGAGTCAGAACAGTTCTGGAAAGGGGGGTGTTTAATCTGAACCTCAAAAGACTGGTAGAAAGGAGGTGGACAAGGTGAGGGGGTGACCCACCGCCCACCTGCAGAGGCCCAGAGCAAGAGTGTGATGAAGGGAGAAGAGATCCCAAGCAGGTGTCCCAAGCAAGTTATTCTTGCTTCCAGGCCTATGTTTTATCATGGTATGACTGGAGTAATAGAGTTGTTTGAGAGGATTAAAAGGACCATACAAAGTATCTGACCTTATCTTCCTATAAGCCTAGAACATAATAAGTGCTCAAAAAAGTTATTATTAAGTGCGTGGCTCATAAAAAGCCTTCAATAAAAGCTCCCTTTCTTGAGTCCCTTAATGTTGGGGAATTGAGTGGATGTTTGCCAACAGACTTGCAGTTTGTCTTCGTTTTAGGACGACTACACATTATCTTCTCAGTTGGTACTTGTGAATCTTCCCCAGTAGAACTTGGAATACTCTGAGAGCAGGAATTTTTCCCTGTTTCATTCATATCTGTATCTCCAGTGCCTAGAACAGTGCCCAGCTCATAGGTGGCACTCTGAATACCTGTAGAATGAATGAATGAATCTGCAGGTCAGAGAACTTGATCCAAATGGCCTTTCCTATTTGTACAGATAATCAATTATCAACTTTATCCGGACCACCGAGCCTCTCTTCCTACTCCTTACCTATTGACTTGTTCTTTGTGTGCACAGCTTGAGCCCAGGGGAGGAATATCGGGCCTTCTTCTCTCCCAGTTCCATGCGAGTGGGGACCAAGGGGCTTGGAAACAGCAGCAGTTAGTTACAGGCAGTCTTCCTTCTACTTGCATAACCAAATGGAAAGGGACCAACTGAAAGAGGCACCTAATGATTTAGGGGAAAGTGATTGTTTGGGATAAATTTTCTAGATATCTATCTTCACTGTAAGCCCCACCCTAGTTGTTTTTTCCCTTGTTGGAGGGGTTGGTGGGAAGTTGGTGGAGGCAGGGGACAGTTTTCCTGGAAGGATAGGCTTTAGCCGTGACTTGAAGTGTAATATTTACACACACCCTTAGATGCTTGCGTGCCTGCCCTTCTGAGGTATGAAGTCCCCCTCGGTGACAACACTTCCTTTCCTGTCAGGAACTCACCAGAAGGCAGACACGGAGGTGGGGGGTGGGGTATGTTTTGTGATCTGCAATTTGACAAATCGATTTGCAACCTCGTTCTGGCAACTTGGTTTAAGTTTCCCTAGACTGTGCTTCTGATTTTATGAACATTCAGCTAGATCCTGCCAGAGCCCGCCCAGCACTCCGTGGTCCGGGGCCGCCGACTAAATTCATCACTGCGTTTTAAAAACAAAAGTAAAGCCTGGCCATGAACCCCACTAAATTAATTTGTGTTATCATAGTCCAACACAAAACCCCTCCTGACGTCTGTCATGTCTGAATCAGACACTACAATCAGAGAGCACAGCATGGTCCCATGCTTTCACTGAAATCACCTTTACAGTTTTTTCTCTGTTGCATAGCAATAAAAACAAAACACCACAGTCCACCAAGCCACGTATGTTGGTTTAAAGCAAAACCTGGGCGCTGCTGATTCCTTGGTTTACCATTGCACAGTTCGTGTGTTCCTATTATTGTGCTGCACTGAGCAGCTCAGTGTCACCAACCAACAGGAAGCAGGACTGTTCATTGTGGAAAGTCAGATGCCATATATGGCTTGTTTGAAGTTGCTCGCCTTTCCTTCTCGCCACTATTAATGCAGCTTTGGGGTTTCAGTCAGCGATGCCTATCAAGTGCGTTTAGGAAATATCATGTCCCAGGGGCTTGAGAGTGAAAGAGGTTTGACTCTTGAGCTTATAGAGTTGCCTTCTCCTCCTTCCCAAACTTATTCCAAATAGCTTCAGAGCTACCGTCTATCAGAGAGACTGATCTTGAAAAATACCTGAAGAAAGTATTCTTTGGGGTCCACTCAAATGCTAGACCACCCCAGAGGATAGGTAGAAATTTCTGCAGACTTCTTGCAGTGTTCATTTCTGACTTCCGGCAAGGTGGGAAGAGAGCAGCTGTGGCCAGCCTCCCCTGCCTTGGATGAGAGGGGCCTAGCATTGCTGGGGGTGTGGGGAGGGGACAAGCAGTCTACAAGGGGGGCCAGAGGCTAGAGACGCAGTTCCAGGAGTCTCTTCTACCAGACCCCAGACAGGTCTAGGCATCAGGGCAATTCAAATCCAGGAATTCGAAGCACGGAAGGCAGATCCTGGCATCACACTGCCTGGGTTTATTCCTGGCTATACTATCTACTAACTACGGGAACTTGGGCAAGTTGTTTAATCTCTTTGAACCTGTTTTCTCATCTGTAAAATGAGCATAATCAAGTACCAGTATCAGTCTATGATCTTTGTGCATATAAAATGAGTTAATGTGTATCTAAGGGGCTCATAAAGGCAAAGAGAAGTGGGAAATGGGTATCCTAGGCCCAACCAACCAAGCGAAGTGGCAGTCTTGTAGCCTATCAAGGGCATGGAGCCAGAAGGAGAGATTCCTTCCTCTGCAGTCAATCCGTCAGGAAACATGTGCTGACCACCTACTATGTGCCTGAACCCCACCACGTGCTGAGAATTCGTAGGTGACTACGACAGTCAGTCCTTGCTATCGAGGCACTCATGCCTGTATTTAGTGGGCCGTTTTGCCTTTGATTGTAGCTTATTCCCTCTCTGGTGTCTTGGCTCCGTGAGGGCAGAGGGTCCTGCTAGAAGCCTCCTTCCCTCCCTCAGCACCTGGAAAGGTTCAGCCGTCAGTGCCATCACCCCAGCTAACAGTGTCGTGTGTCCTGACCCCGGCCCAGGAGCCCTATTTTGGTTCCGCCCTGCCTCTGTGCTGCCCAAGGGAAGCCAGCGGGTGGCAACAGGAAAACTTTTGTGATCGCTGCCTCTCAAGCTTTCATGTGCACACAAATCACCTGGGGATCTTTTTCAAAACTATATTCTAATTCAGTGAGTCTGTGCTGCTAACCAGCCTCCCACGTGGTGCGGACGCTGCCGGCCTAGGGAATCACTTGGAGCGCTTGGAGAGCCGCTGGTTTAGATGTGGCCTGAAGAGGACACAGACCCGCTGGTAGTTCTCATTCTCCAGTGGGACCGGGAGCAGCTTTTCTCCTGGCCTGCTCACCTGGCCTCCTTATTGTAGCTCTCTTAAGTCTGGTTACCATCTTACTGTTTTTTTTACATTAAGCCTTCATGGTTTTTGGAATTACCAGGCAGCCACCTGTCCATTGTCCATTGCATTGCCTTGTGGTATTCTACAACATCTGTGCAGTATCTTTGGGTGTCCAACCATGTGTGACTTAAAAGAGAACATAACCTCCATCCCCTACCTTAGTATTAATGGTTAATATCCCAACAGGGCTGGTCTCCTAAAGTGAGTGATGCTATACTGACCCTGACACAAATCGTGTCCTGGTTGTTAAGGAATTACGGAAGACGATTGAGAAAGAGACCGGTAAAATGAAGTCATCAAATGGGCTGAGCACACATCTTACAGATGAGCAAGGGCTACCTTGGCCTGCCCTTTTCATCCTCTGTGGATTTAATTGGGAACAAAAATAGTAATGGTAATTGCCATTCATGTGCTGTTCTAGTTTACAAAATGCTTTTATGTGCATTATCCCACTCGATCGTGAATCACAACAGTCCCGTGAAATAATGTGATCCCCATTTCACAGAGGTGGAAGCTGAAAGTGAGGCGTGGTAGGTGGAATGTCTAATATCAAAGAGGGAGGAGCAAAGCCAGGATTCACATCCAGTTCTTCTGATTTTAAGCCCTGTTTTCTTTTCACTGTATTAACTTACTAGAGCATGTGAAATATAAGAGAAATGCTTCCAGCTTGGAAAATATGAAATCTGTGACCAGGGAGATTATATCTACTGTTGGATTTAGTCTTGATGTATTCCAGACTACACAGGTGCAAAGAGATGCATAAAACACCCCGGTATATGGGAGAAGTTGGAGAGAGGTTGAGAACACTACCGATCGGTTTAAGGCAGAGGAAAAGCAAGATGGGAAATGAGAAAGAGTATATATCAAGAGACAGTTTTTAAACAATTTGTAGCAAAAACTTGGAAAATAGTAAGCGTGCTGTAAATGTACACTGCCTTCCTAAGCACGTTTGTATACTAACTCCTTTAATCCTCACAACGGCCCTCTGAAACAGCAGCTGTTGTCACCCACAGTTCACATGCAAGGGGACGGAGGTACAGAGCGGTTAGGAGGCTGGCCAGCGGACTCAGAGCTAGCTGGTTGCAGAGCTGGGTTTCTGTGTGCGGCCCTGGAATCTATGCTCTGACCTCTCCAGGTCTGCTGACCAACAGGGAGAGAAGGTTCAAGGTGGGATGAACATGTGAATTAAGAAAAAGGAATTAAGGGGAAAAAAAAAACCTTCCCTCTCCAATATGGTGGCTATGCTACTAATCACATGTGGCTATTCAAATTTAAATTACTTACTCTTAAGAGAGATTTAATATTCAGCTCCTAAGTCACTCCAGCCACATTTCAAGTGCTCAATGACTACAGATGGCCAGTGGCTACAATATTGGACAACACAGAGAACATTTATACTTACATTATTGGAGTAAGTTCTGTTTCTAGGACTTTCTGTCTACAGATAGCTCTAGTCAAAGAAGAGTTATTCTTTCGTAAATCATCTTTTCCTATTGGGTCTTACAAGAACTAAAATAAAGAGAGAGGGGGAACATAGTTTCTGGAAAGGGCACTGACGTATCTAGTATAAAAGATTTTTAAAACTCAAGGGAATTCCAGCTGTCATGGAAAGAGTGTAGAGCTAAAATAAAAATGAGTAGGGGAAAGCAGCAGAGGACTAGGTTATTGGTACCATGGGAGTGGTGTTTCCTATCTTGAGTAGGATTAAGTTTTCAGTTTGAATGTAACATTAGAGAGTCTCCCAGCATAATAACACTAAATGCCGGGCACTCACTGTTCTAAGTGTGAAATGTGAAACCATTTAATCTCTTACTGTTACCTGCACTTTGTAGATGAGGAAGTTGTGGGTCAGGGAGGTCAAGTGACTTGCCCAATATCACAGACTAGTAAGTGGCAGAGCCTGATTCAAATCCAGGACATCTAGAACCCCACTTTATCTGCTACAACTCCTGGACACCATAGTGCTATACATGCTGATGTTTTTGTTATTATCCTAAGTGCATTGTTATTCAGCCAGAATATTAAGAAGAGGTAAAATTTTCTAAAAGAACGGCTGGCAAATGTCCCAAAGTGTGTGCCAAGCCCTGTCCTCCACACTGTAATGTGATCGGGAAAGAGTCAGCTGATAAACTGGGGCTAGGGAACTGGACAGGGATGGCAGCCCCCCAGCGGGGCAGGGACAAGTGCCTTGGAAGCTGCTGCCACTCATCTAGGAAGCCCACGTGGTCTCTGTCTTGCCAATGGGTTTCAGCCCCAGACAAGTTCACTATGGATTCAATGAGACCAAAAAATGACATTGGAACATTCTTGGAGTGAAAGTGTTTATACCCAACTTTATTCCCATGGTGGCAGGTCAATCACTGGAATCCCGTCCACTCACAGCAAGTTCGCATGCAGCAAGCCAGTCTCTGCCTCTGGGCCTCTCTGCCCCCACAGCCGTCTCAGTCTCTGTCCTCAGCACTGCCAGCACTCCAGTCTCTGCTCTCCTGCAGCCCTGCAGCAGCCGTGCCACTGTGTCACCAGAGCCCTGGGTGGAGCTCTTTATATAGAGTCAGTAACAACATATTGCCCACAGGTGTGTAGTGAGCTGGCCGACCAGGGCCAGGGGAGAATCCTGGCCCTAGGAACCTTCACTTTATCCACACTCCACCCGTCCAGCATTCCCACCTCTCAATGTATATGCCCACAATCTTCTGCAATGGTCCCTGTGCAAGGAAGCTGGAACATGGTAACCGAATTCCATAATAACAGCAGAGGCTACAATATACAGATAACAAAAGTTATGACAAATTACAATAACTCTCAAGCCTGAGAAGATCCTTTGCCACCAAGTGGTCATCCTGGCTGTGTTCAAACCAGTTCTACTCAAATGAGTTAACCAAAAGGACCATGGGTGGGCCTTACAATACCCACCTTCTCCAGCCTTTCCAGCAGAAAGTCTTGCAGACACACAGGCCGGTCTTGTTGCTTTGTCTCTGGCTTCTGCTTCATCCTCAGCGGCCAGAACCACTGCTCCAGTCTCAGTTGTTGCCACAGCTCCAGTAAGATTCTATTTGACTTTCCATCCAATTTCTGTCTGCTCGTACCCTTATCAAATTAACACACATCCGGGTCCTCGTGACCTTTATGGGGCCCTTTAAATTCTTCCTTTGAGTAGCAAACCGTATTTCCTTTTGTGCTTTCACTGCTTGAGCCTGAGGATAGGAGCAGAGCATGGAGTGCCCCATGACCTGGGGAGGAGGCGGCCTCTCTCCTGGAGGAACCCACATTGCCGAGTCTTTATTTTCCTTCTTGCTTCCCACTGGCTTTCAACTGGGTGGGGTTTCAACCAATCAGGGGATGATGTGTCAGGCACCGGCAGGGACTCCACGCCCACCTGTTCGTCAGACCTCCGCTCCTCCATACCTGGGGCTGACGGCTCCGCTACATCCTTCACCTGCCCCACGGCACCCGGCACCCTGCCCTCTCGGGCTGCTGCTTCTTGGGCCGCTGCCCCTTCTCGGGCTACCATGACATCCTTTACGATTTCCACAGTACCTTGTAGTGAGGCCGTTTCAGTCATCAACACATCTTTTACCTCCTCAACAGCGCCTCGCAGCTCCCGTTCTTGTGCTGCTGCTTCTTGTGCTTCCTGCAGAACATCTTTCTCCCTTAAGGCCTTTCTCAGGACTGCGAGAAAAGAACTCCCCATGATTTCCACTCATGGGCACTCTGTTTCTTTAAGGAATTCTCTATTTTTCTGAGGGCCAACTTTACTGCCCCAGGTGTTGCCTCCAACTCTTCCCAGTCTTGGGGTGGAGCCCAGTCCTCTAGGAGGCAAGCCACATGTCCACAGGGGGACCCTCGAAGGTCTTCCCAGCCATAGTGACAGCCCGCTGAAGCACCCCTCCCATGAGGGCAGCCTTTTCTGTTCCTCGGTCAACAGTGAATCCTGCCGACAATGCCAATTGTCTTGCCAATGGGTTTCAGCCTCAGGCAAGTTCACTGGAGTCAATGAGACTGAAAAAAACAACAATGGAACATTCTTAAGGTGAAAGGGTTTATACCCAACCTTATTTGCGCAGGGGCAGGTCAGTCACTAGAATCCCGTCCACTGAGAGCGAGTCTGCACGCAGCAAGCCAGGCTGTGCCCCTGGGCCTCTCTGCCCCCGCAGCCATCTCAGTCTCTGGCCTCAGCGCTGCCAGCACTCCAGCCCCTGCTCTCCCGCAGCCCTGCAGCAGCCCCGAGCGCTGGGCGGAGCTCTTTATACAGAGTCAATAGCAACGTATTGCCCACAGGTCACTTTATCCACAGTCTCCCTGAGGCTCGACTCGGTCTAGTTGCTTGTAAATGGCCCCGTGCTGCCTGCCTTCATGACCACAAAAGCCTGGTAAAATTGTTGTTAAGAAAAATCTCTAATGAACACCAAGCTAGACTTTTATGATTTCTATCTGATTCTATCCAAACTAACTTAAAAAAAAAAAGGCATTTAGGCTTGTTCAGGCTTGTTCCAGTCTAACCTGAGCTCTACCTGAAACATTTTTTTCTCCCATTGTTTCTCCATGACAACTAAAATTGGGTGAAAATCATTATTAGTGATTGATATTTAGGAATCCTGTTTATCTCCTCAGGAGTAGTTTCTCTCAAACAACCTTGAAAAATATTCGGCTGTAAAATAAATACTGTCTAGTGTCCTATCTTTGTGGACATAAAGCTTGCTATATATGAGACGTCACAGTAGCCATTGTAGCGCTCAAGGCATTTAGGTTTGTTCTGTTTACTCAAGAGAGCAGCCCTGGGGTAAGAGCCAGCTGGGTGCTGCAGGGAGGAAGGCAGAGAATGTAGAAAAACTATTATTGTCCTCCTGGAAATCATCTGCCAGGTAAGGTAAGGCAGACATGAATTTGACACACTCTGGTGGATTGGATTTTAACTCACTTGGTGGACTAGAGTTTAGTTCTGTATGTCTTATATTTGGTCTTCACTTGATAAAGCCATTTGCTCGCTGGAATCATTAGCCAGTCGGCTGTGACATCTGTTTCTCTGTCAAAGGAGACTATACAGCCATCATCTTTCCCCTAATTCTTGCTGAGTTTTCCTCTCCTGCTGCTTTTCCCTGTATTTCTTTAGAGAGAAGGCAAACGTATGCCCACTCAATGAATACCACGCACTTTCCATTCTGTATGTCACTTCGTCACTGCCGCAAGCTTTCTATCCCAGGTTAGTTTCTGGGCCTGGTGTACCCCCACCACTCCTGTGCTGCCTCCCAGGGTCGTCAGTCCACTCACGGTAACCTTACAACAATCTAAACAGACAGAAGATCTGTCTGGGACACATATATAGCCCAGTGTTCTTTCCAGAGATGACTAGAATACTCTGATTCTGTCAGTTTTAATTGTAGAATGTTTCCATCTGTGCAAAGAATTAAGCATTGATCGATCTTAAAATATATCCTTACCTAAAGGCAGTCTTTCAGGAATTTCTTAGCATGAGCTTGTTCTTATGAAATCATTATGAAGAAAATAATAGGGGAAATCAGAAACTGGTTGGTGCCTTTCCAAACTAACAGGCATCTCATCATACACTGCCATGGGCTTCTTCCAACTCCACCTCACCCCGTCCTGATGTCAAGGCAAGGGCAGAGAGGTTCCTTGGAGGGGGCTTTGCACGGATGTCTTGGCATTCGGCTCTTGTATTTCCTCTGACAAAATCTTTGATTTTGAGAAAGTACCATCTGAATCCTTGCCTTGCTTTCACTGCATAATAGGATGAAAATCTTGGGAGCTGGCTTTCCTCTGAGAGAATTAGTATCATCTTCCAGAGCACATGCACTTCTGACTCTTGCCTGCTGAAGGGTGAAACTCCATTTCTCTTACGGTCTTGTAATGCGACTTGCGATCATACCAAGAATTGTGAGTGCTTGTTACGTGTCTCCGTCTGGGATGAGAATTGCCACCAAGAGCAAATATTACTTTAAAAGCTTTTAATGAAAACTCTAGGGTTGAACGTGTCATTTCCAACTTTGTGTGACTTCAACCCAAAGAAAAGAACTGCAAAGGAGTTGGTTTGTGTGAAGACATGGTATTCACTCTGGAGAAGGGAGAATACAGAATTGATTTTGTTCATCTTTCGTTCGAGTGTGGGGAGTGTGTGTGTGTGTATACATGTGTATGTTGCTATCATTATATTAAGTGATCATATGCTCCTGCCTGTAAAAGGCATGTATATAGATTTATTTTTGTGTCCTTGCACAGTGGTAGCATGCATTCCTGTAGGCTTCGGAAAACACAGAATAGATACTACATGCGCTAGCTTTGTTTTGTTCCTCTGTGTGAAAGTGTTTTGCTGAGCATATTCAGCAGTGTTTACACAGTGCCTTCCATGGTATCTGCAGTGTCCCCAGGTGCTGGTGGATTTGAAAATGCTATTTTGTGACGTATTCCTTGGAGGGCATTCACTCCTGTCAGTCTGTCTTAGGTCAGGTTGTCATAACAAATACCACAGACTGGGTGGCTAAAACAACAGGAATTTATTTCTTGCAGTTCTGGAGCCTGGAAAGACAAGAGTAAGGTGTCAGCCAACTCAATTCCTGGTGAAAGCTTCCTTCCTGGCTTGAAGACAGCTGCCTTCTGTGTCCTCACATGGCAGAGAGGCGGAGACATAGCCCCAGCACTGTCTGAGGCCTCTTGTAAGGGAATTCCATCATGAGGACCCCACCCTCATGGCCTCATCTAAACCGAATCACCTCCCAAAGGCCCCACCTGCAAATACTATCCTGTTGGGGATTAGGGCTTCCGCATGTAGTGGGGTGGGGGTGGCACAGTTCCATCCAAAGCCCAGCCTACATGGTGCCTTTGTGAAGGTCCTCCACTCTTTCATTCAACAGCTGTGTGTTGGACACCTGCAGGGCAAGGCAGAGGGGTTGGTGCCTCGGGCACAGCAGCCTAGACTGTCTCTGCCCTCACGCAGCTCAGGTCTTAATTTTTTAAAAATTACAGAATTATTGAAGTGGAAATGCTCTTACGAGACATGAAGGAAGGTACATACCTGGTCCAGGGTAGACTTCCCAGAAGTAACGTGAATGCTGACAGCTGGGTATGAGTGTGCGCTGGGGGAGGGGCGGGGGAGCGCCGTCTAAGCTAAGGAAATAGCCAGCGCACAGGGCCCCCGGTGGGAGACGGACCTGAAACTGTGGCTAGAGCGTCTGATGACAATGAACTGTGCCTTGCATCTCGGTAAAAACACATGTGCTATCTGAGAACTTCCCCAAGTAAGGCCTTTTACCCAAAAGGGGGGCTTTCTGCTGGGGTTATTCACCAGAGACCAGAGTAGCATGGACTTGCTCTCTGTGATCGGGGTAAGCTAGCCCCCCGGGGGTGGGGTGGGGGTGAGGGGAAGCTGGCAGCCTAAAGGACCGGGGTTGCACCACAGAGCACCACTCTCCCTCTGACTTAATACCTTCCGAAGAACTATGTGATTCATGAAACTTTTTTTTAAGTGAAAAATAGTTGTTTTCAAGATAGGCCATTTCATCAGCAATTCCAAGAAAGTGGAAATAAATACAGTAAAATAAATTGAAATCCATTAACAAGTTCTACTTCATGCCAGGTGACTTTTTACTGGCTGATAGCCCTCGCTGAAAGGCAACTCTTTGTCCATACACTTTGTTTTACATGCTTTCTAATCGGATCTGCCATCCTCTCTTCTGCTACTTCAGTTTTGAAACACAAATTAAAGACATTCTCTAAAGACAGGCTTACCATTTGCAACTTTGTGTCCTGCAAACTCTCCGGCATATGGCTAAGTCCTGAAATGCCTTGCCCATGAAAATGCATAATATAATTGTATCTGGTGATCCCTTATTCAATGACATGGATTTATATGTCATTAAATATATTTATAGTCTGTTCCTTTCACTGCTATCTTTGTTTTCCTATTTTGCTTCTCTCTTCTTTTTAAATAGTGGGCATACTTTTGCCCACCCCGTCCTGTTTCATCACATCCCCTGAGTGCCTAATGCATAATTGGTACTCAGAAGATAAATGGTGAACAAAGAATGATATCTGGCATCTCCTAGGAGGCTGGTTCTATGACTGAATTCTTGCCTGCAGGGTTAGTGTTCCTGCTGAACCACCCAGGGCTACTCAGCTTCTCCATGAGCCCTTGAGATACTCAAGAAGGACCTGGATCTTCCTTTTCTATGAATCCTTGGCTCCTGGCTCACAATAGATGCTCCGTAAATGTTTATTAAATTATTAACATCAAAGCCCAATTCATGCTGTTGTATGAAAAAGCCCATTCCTGAACAAATCCTGCCATTTGCAACAACATGGATGGAGCTGGAGGATATTATGCTCAGTGAAATAAGCCAAGCGGAGAAAGACAAGGGCCAAATGATTTCCCTCATTTGTGGAGTATAACAACGAAGCAAAACTGAAGGAACAAAATAGCAGCAGACTCAGAGACTCCAAGAAGGGACTAGGGGTTACCAAAGGGGAGGGGTGTGGGAGGGTGGGTGGGGAGGGAGGGAGAAGGGGACTGAGGGGTATTATGTTTAGTACACATGGTGTGGGGCTCATGGGGAAAACTGTAGCACAGAGAAGGCAAATAGTGAATCTGTGGCATCTTACTACACTGATGGACACTGTCTGCACTGGGGTATGGGGGGGGGACTTGATAATATGGGTAAATGTAGTGACCACATTGTTTTTTCATGTGAAACCTGCATAAGAGTGTATATCCATAATACCTTAATTAAAAAAATATATATATATATATATATAAAAGAAAGAAAGAAAAGCCCATTCCTGGAAAAGTGGTGCTATTTCTAATGATAATCATTTCAAAGGCATGGGGATTGGTACCACTCCTGGGACCAGGCAGCCTTCTGCAGAGCTCTTAGTCGGTGGTGTGGTCTTCACCGTTCACCGCCTCCACTCCCTGGTGTCCCTGGTCTGGCTGGCATCAGGCTGCACTGCAGTTCCTGACTGTCCCATCAGAATGAGGAGCTCCCGTCTCCCCTCCCCTGTGGGCCCTGCTATGGGCTTCCCACGTGGTAGCAAGAGAAGTAGAAGCTGTGAGCCACGGTCTGCCCCAGCTTGCCTTTCAAGTCCCAGACTCAAACAGCCTTGAAACTCCGCCTCTCCCCAACACAGCGTTCCAGGTAAGGAAGCAAAGCCTTGTCCACACTGTCCCCTCTGCCTGGCGTTTGCCCTCCCTCCAGTCCTTCCCTGCTCATGACTTGTCAGTCATTCTTCAAGTTGTAAATCACAACACGATGTCCTCGGCTGAACCCCGGCTGTCACACTTTGCCCTGATGCCTCGGCCGTGTGATGTTCCTCCGCTGAGCACACTTGCTGCATTATACTGCATCCGTTGGTTTACACGTCATTTTCCACGTTAGCCTGGGAGTCGTGTGTTTTTCATCGTTGTTTCCCTAAAGCGTGGCACAGGGGCAGGGACCACCGTCAATTCCCTGAAAGCCAGGGAGGAAAGGAAGAAGAGTGTGGGCACAAGAGAAGGAAAGGAACAAAAAAAGGCGGCATCTTGATCCTTATTCTGACTTGGGCTGAGGTGCAGTGTTTGTCTGAATGCAAAAGAGTGGCTGAGATTAAAAGGAGGAGGAAGAATGGGCCCCTGGAGCTGTTTTGGTCTGGAAGGGTTAAAATTTAGGATTAGAGGGGCCTGAAGGCTTCCCCCAGTTCATTCCTGTCTCCTCCCCTTAGGGAACAGTAAAGAGGGGAGGGATTTCATAGCGCTACACGTGCCCGCTTTGTTCCTGACTAGACTCAAACTGGTGTGAACTTTTCTCCAAGCAATTTCTAGTGTGGGGTAGATCAAAGTCCAGTGAACACACGGTATTTCAAGAGCCTTAACAGGAATTGAGTTAAAAGGGACCAAAAAAGGCTATGTGGTCTCTGTCGATGCCACTTCCCAAAGTGGTGCTCACTCGATACGAGCCACCCCAGGCCCGACCGGGCCTTGCCCGCAGTATTCCCGGCCCAGCGAGTGGCTGCATGCTGGGAGGATTCCCTCCACACAGCGATGCCATTCAGCTAAGCCACAGTTTCCTTGACCCAGGAGGAAACCCCTGTGGTTTGGGTTTGGGGGGCATGGAAGAGCAAGCTTGGATTTTTTTTCTCATTGCCCCCAGGGCTTTAAATTGCAACCTCTCTTTTAATTTTCCATTATGCATCAAACCCATCTGTGCCAGAAGCAGACAAATGTATTCCGTCTGGAAGGATGATCCCAGCCAGACAGCTATAAATTAGACTCTGTGCACAGACATGCGAAAAATGCGGCTGCGTGGTAGGGTGTCCCTGAGACCAGCCACCTCCTCCACAGTCGGCTCCGTGGCTGCAGGCCTTGGCCTTACGCCTCTGTCAACAGATTTTGCTTTGTATTTGGAAACTGTCTTTCCATCTGGTTGCCGCAGAGGCAGCGTGGGCAGGGTTGCCCATGAGGCTTTGCTAGGCACCTCTGTCCCAGGCAGCCTTGGGGTGCTTCTAGGATCATGCTTTCCTAAAAGCGGCTCCCTCCTTCCTTCACCAGAAACAGCAATGACCTCGAAGCCAGTTTCCTCCCAAACCAAAGGGCAGTGCAAGAATATTGTCCCCGCTTTTTCAGATACACTACTACATAATGCTTTTAAAAAACAATGTTTTTAAACTTTCAAGAATAATATGTGCTTAATGCAGAAAACTTAGAAAATATAGTGAAAAGAAAAAGTCACTGTAATCCCAACCCTTCAAAGATAAATATTGCTAATGCGCTAGCATGAGTTCTGGTCAATATTTCTTCATGCTGTGCGAGCCTTTTGAAAAATGCAAAAATGTTTTAAGGCTGACTGAGCCCAATTCCTTTAGCTGTCCCTCACATTATCCAATTAGTGCTTTCCTCTGGGTACTGGAAGTGTTGAAGTTTTCCACATTAGAGAGTCCAGCTGGTAGAACTCGTTCTTCTAACTCGTCCTCACTGAAGTCATGCTGCTCCTCTGAAGAAGCCGGCCGGAGGCATAGAGGGTGAAGGACGAGGTGCTCACATAGACCCAGCCAGGTAGCCCCAAAGGGTAGTGCCAGGGTCCTTACCAATAGCCCCACAGATGGAGGATCATGTATACAAAGGGCTCTGGTCTGACCATGACTTTGAAACCATTTTTCCTTATTTAACCTCTCCATCTCTGGCTGCAGCCTGCGTGTTCCTGTTGCCGGCATCTATGTGTGCTCTTCCCTGCTGGGTCAGGGGCAGCCTCTAAACTGCTCATCTGTTGAGAAGCGAGGGCATCCCAACCCTAACCGGGCGGGTTGGCAGAACCAGGAGGCTGTGTGTACCTCTCTGCACACTTCCCCACAGCGCCTTCGGCTCTGAAGGTGCCCAGTGAACATCTGTTGATTGACTGACACGGTGAAATTCGAGAAGGGTGTTTGTGGAGAGGACTCCACGGCTGGAGCCTGCTGGCCCGCGGTCGTGACAGCCCCTCAATGGCAGAAAGGCTTCCAGCTTTGGAGCCTCACCGAAGCCCTCAGAGCGGCCGAGAGGAAGCTGGCGACGACGCCCCCAGACGCCAGCCGCCCCGCCTGCCTGTGCCGGTCAGTCATCCTCTCCACGAGCCGCACGGCACACAGACCATGCTTTTTTCAGAAAATTATTTTTTCCTTTCACACTTTCCATGGAAACTCAAAATAGCAACCAAAAAAAAAAAAAATGGCCAGGCTCCCTCTCTGCCTGCAAAGCCATCCCCAGGCTGTGCTGTGACTGGTGGCTTGGAGGATAGAGAGTTCTAGATGCTTCTGAAACAGCTTGCCAGCTGGGCGCTGCTCACTCATGAGGGTGGGAAGGGTCTGTTTCTTCCGATTCAGAAAGGCAAGGCTCCCCCGGGTCTTGGAGTTCGTCTTGCACTTGGTGACCTAGCAGCTGAAACACAGTCCCCTCCCGCTGTCATGTTGGTGAGGGGGTCCAAGCAAGGGGCAGAAAGGCAGGGGGCAGGCACCTTCCGGGGGCGCACTTCACATGGGCCCCGTAACTGCAGGGTAGCCTGGAAGAACGGGAAAAACTTGATGTTAGAATCAGGAAGCCCCAGCTCTAAAATCCGTCAAGGACAGGCGGGCCTTGAATGCATCATGTCACCACCCGTATGAAGCGGAGAGTTGGGTGAGCTCTAAAGGGCCGCCCCCTTCGGGCCTGCATTCTGTGCCCACAGCCTGCCCCTGGGTGGTGCGCACACTTCCCCCTTCCATCCGTTATAAAAGCAGCGTTGTTTGCCTTTCAGCTGGCAGGGTTGGCTGTCATCGCTTTTGGACTATGGTTTCGGTTTGGAGGCACCGTGAAGGACCTTTCATCCGAGGACAAGTCCTCAGAGTATTTCTATATAGGTGAGTGACCTCAGCTTCCCTAAGCTTTAACTACCATGGACCCTACACCTGGACCTCGGAGGGAGGGGAAGGGACAGAGGGAAAGAAAAAGGCAAAACCTGGCCCCTGTGAACTCCACCTGACCCTTGGGGTGGGGAACTATGTGGTCGAGGTGGGAGAGAGCCCTGCCACTCCCGCCTGCCTGCCCCTTGCATGGTCATCCCTTGGCTCTCCAAAATCAAGGAAGATCAGTGTGGAAAGATGGACCCACTGTACTTCTTTCAGCCACACTCCATTTACAAAGAACTGAAAACTCCCTTTTGCCCCTCATGAGTACCACGAAGTCCATATACCACACATCAATGACTCACCTCCCATCTGGGGTCCCAGAGGCTCCTGCTGAGTCAGGCTCTTATTTTGTGAAATTGTGTTTAAATGTTCTACAAGAGAAACATAATTCTAAATGAAGAGACATGTCAAGGTTTGGAGGTGCCTATCTTAGTCCCCTCCTTCAGCAAGGATGGCAGAAGGCAGGGCTGCCCTGAGGCCTCCGTGGGGGAGGGTGCCTGCCTCCCGGGCTGTTGGAGAGGCCTGAGTGTGGGGCAGGGTGGAGCCTCCAGTGCTGAGACAAGCAGTCCGCTGGGGCTGAGCCCTCTTCCCCAGGATTTAGTTCCCGCTCATCTACTTCTTCTGCAGCCCTTTCTCATTCTCCAGCTAAGGGCACTGAGACTTCAGATTTCAAAAAGCCCAAGACCATTGTCACTGCAGGCAACAGTCCTGTGTGGCTTGCAGCTTTAAGGTCCATACCAGTCCCAGACTGCTCATCAGTTGCTGTGGCCCTCTGTGCTCGGGGAGAAGCAGGATCTTATGCAGCTTAGTTGCTTCAAATCCCAAGAAGAGCAGAGCCTGTTTCCTGGGAAGGAATCCAGAGTCCAGGCCCCACCCAGAGCCAGGGACATCCTCATGCTGGGCTGCTCACAGCCGTGTTACCTCCTCTTCCAAATGCCCTTCCCACACTGCTCCTTCCTGGGAGGATCACAGCCGTATCAGTGAGGATACTTTTAGAGGAAAGTAAAGAAAACCTTCTAAAAAATGGATAATAAGGACATTCCACATTTCATCAAATCACAGATGCAGTCTTACGTAAAACACACAATTATTGTAAGTTCCACTAAGAAAAGAAATGCTGCCAATTTAACTGTGCTATACCATAAAAAAAAAAGCATCCTAATCTCAGAAAAGTTACAAAGATATTATATGTCTCAAAGTTGATGAAATGTTGATGAAAGGTGACAAAATCTCCAGAATTAGTTCAGGGCTTGACAAAGTTATCAAGGACCCATGTTTTTCCCATTTTTTTACTTCCCTTCCTCAGAATAACCTCAGACATATCCCCTCATGATTACAATATAGCTGCGAGTGGCTTCAAGCATCTTATCCTCGTACAACATCCAAAGAAGAAACAATATGGCCTTTTTCGGGAATGAATGAAACCTTGTCAGAAGTTCCCCACCTGCAGCTTATTGGCCAGAATTGCACTGTATGTTCACGCCTAAACCAATCACGGCCAAGAAGAGAATTATTATGACTAGCTCTCCTACTAATAAAGAATCACCCTGGCCCTGGAAGGAGGCCCGGGCTCCCCCAAGGCTCTCTGACACCTGGACAAAATTGTAGTTTTGTTACGAGGAAGAAGCAGAGAAACCTGCCATCATACTTAACACTGAAATGCTCTTTTCCACCCACACAGTTTCCAGGTGATACATACCCTTTTATCCAAAGCTAACACACACAAATTTAGCATTTTCCTTGAGAAGCGCCTGGCTCTGAAAACCTCCTAAGTGGCATTCTCCATCCCAGAGCAGACCTGAGCCCCCCAGGACAGGCTTGGCCCGTCCTTGTCCTGCCCCACATCCAGCAGGCTGCAAACCCACCCCAGGGGATGCACACGAATGGTCAAGGGACGGTAGGAAAAGGAATGCATTGTCCTGCATTTTGCTGATATTCCAGACGCTGCTTATTTCGTAACTCTTCCCTTTAATTTCTAACTCCATTTCATGAAGTCACAATGAGCACAACATTGTGCCCACTAGCTTAACCACAGCAGAGGTTCAGTCCCATGTTAATGGGATCCTTGCCACTCCAGACGTATACAATTATAAATAGCAGATAACAACCATAATAAGTGAAGTGCTAATAAGTGGTGCAGACATAACCACAGAATTAAGAAGTGAGAGAGGACCCTGTGGGCTGGCGGGGGAAGCCTCAAGGTGGAGGGGTGTGTGAATGGGGCCTTGGAGGGTGGGTAGGTTTCAGACAGCCTGAGTTAAGGAGAGCCTTATTCATGACTGAATTAGCATTGGTAAATACATGACAGGCAGGTACCATCCTTTCTCTTGTCTGTGGCAGTTATGGCTAATCGTTCAGACACACTTAGGGGAGCCTTCCTAACCGAGCTCCTCCAACATTCACAACTGATACCCAGGGTGAACATGATTTTCTCTCCCTGCTCTGAATTCAATAATGACTTCACGTCCTGACATGAGGTCAGACCCAATAAAACAGTAGAAATCTTTTGCTCCTGAAATGTGATCCTGAAATTCAGGCAGGATAACATTCAGTCTACTTTCCACATGCTATTGGTTTGCACTGGACTCCTATCTCATCTTCTCCAGGTGTGACTCTCAGGACATTCCATCAAAAGCTGCCTTTGTGCCCTCAGGTGGGGAAGAGTCCAACCTTAGAACCAAAACATGGGAAAACATCAACCAGTTCAGTTACAGTCAGACATTCTTCTTCCAAGTTGTTTGGCAATAACTAACTTCCTAAAACCCAGCCCCCACCCTCTTCACCACCAAGTCTGAACAGTTTAAATTTCTCTGTTATTTTTAAGCTTGAACTAGAAATTTTCAGCAACGGTAAAGAAAAACCGTTTTAAAATACCGTGAAGACTTGGAGTCTGTGAAAAACTCCCTTTTGATGATAATTAATAACTAAATATATAATAAACAGTGTTTAATTATTTCAATATTTAATTATAAATAATTAAATATCTAATAAATACCTAAAAATTTCTCCATGGTTGTTTTAATTTTTGGATTTCACCAAATACTTGGTTTTAGGCATAGTTGTGCATTTGAGCAGGGATGCCTCTATGCGTCCCCCTTTTTGGTAGGTTCCTTCATCTGGGAAATGATATCATCTGTTCAGGGTACATCAGCCAGCATTTGCAGTCCTGGACTCTGTGGTCACACAAAAAGTATGAGGATGCTGTGCTGCCCCATGTCACCTGCAATCTATCTGAAAAGACTCTGAGTTAACAGTCTAAGTCATAATACAAAGTAGTGTGTAAGTAAATGCCATCCAGGTAGTATTTGCAGTGGGTGCATCAGGGGTCATTCTAAGCTGGTGAGAAAAGACGGGTTTGAATTAGGTTTGAGAGACCAGACTAATCAATGGAGAGAAGGAGGAATGGGGACTGTAAAGGTTGCAGGGCAAGACTGCACGGCAGTGGTGAGCAAGGATGGGCAGGCCTCCTCTTGGAATGTGAAGGATTGGGGCGCATTGGAAAGTAGGAAGGACTGGGGAGGGAGGGAGGACAACTACAGAGGGCTTTGAAACTCAGTTAATCTGATAAGCAAGAGTAGGCTAATGTAGGGCTTGGGCAGCAGTCGGATGAGAGGGGAGGCACCAGACAGAAAAGAATATGCTAGATCGTTGACGATGATAATGCCAGATCATGCAATGTGCTAGATCTCAGGGCATGACAGTGGACGCACTAGGAAAAGGGACAGAAAGACAAGAAACATTAAACGTTCGTGAGCATCACTGAATATTATTAGACTCACAGGCAGACACAAAAATGACAAAGGAGTTCAGTGATGGAGTCAAGCCTGAATAATCGATGATTTTCAAATGGAAACCTCAATCACAGAAGTAAGGGATCCTTCTCAGTCAGAGAAAGGGGCAGGGTGAGGAACTGAGGAGGGAAGCCAGTCTGGGCCGCAGCCTCTGTCTGCATTGCCCCCAGAAATAAACCACCGATAGCAGTTTCACAGGTGTAGATTTGGGTCCCACATAAGAAAACCTTTTTAATGATGAGATAAATCAAAGAAGCTGAACAGACTTTCACAAAGTAAATTATCCTCTACATCAGTATTAACCACTAATGTGGCAAAAGTCAGAATGGGGTGCTTATCAATTCAGGACATTTGTATAGTAGGAGGGTGAACCAGCTCTATACAAACTTTCCCGATCCTAGTTTGTAATCCAAACTAAAACAATAGGAACTTCCCAAGATGGAAGACACATCGTAATCTTTATGGGCATATCTGTCAGGACTGTTTCAATTGCAAATCACAGAAACTTGACTTCAACTATCTTGAGCAAATAGAAATTTCTTGACTCACATAACTGAAAAGTCAGGGATTTAGTACTTGTCTCAGGGATACAAGTGATGTGATCTGAATCCTGTCTGGAGCATGTCTTCCTCGGTTTCCTTTGGCTCCATTTCTGGGCACATTTCCTCTAGACACAGTAAAGTGGCCGCCCGCAGCCACAGGGGCCATCTTCTGAGTGACCCTGGCAGCAGAAGTACATGCCTCTTTGCTTCCAACAGATCCAGCCAGAGTCACTGTGGCCAGCTGCGCGGGCTTGTTGGCTTCAGCCTGGGCTTCTTGCCCACGTTAAAGCTTGACAGGGGTGAGCGCTCAGACCACAGGCACCACGAGTGGAGGAGGTTCATTTCTCTGGAGGGGAAAGAGGAAGTGGATTCTGGGTAGGGAAACCAACGGTCCACACAACAGAGCCTGAGTCCTTGCTTGCTTGCAGCCCGGGGCATGGATGTGGGTTTGCTGCCCCTAGTTCTTCCTGAGCCACAGCTCCCCAAGTCAGCCCCTGAGTAGCCGATGGTGAAGATGCTCATACTCCGTGCTCTAAATTCGGGAAGTGGGTTATCGTAGAATCTTAGCGCTAGACACAATACGGTAACTAAGGACCAGAAGTGAAGCAGCGAGGGGCTGGCAGTCAGCCGTGCTTTTCCAGCTCTTCACAGCGGGGCTCAGCCCGCAACCCAGGTCTGCTGACACCCAGGCCTGTGCTTGCTCTGCTTCACGTGCTGCCTCTCTGGATAGAGCAACAAGAAAAAGAATTTGTGGGGTCAGGGGCCTTTTCTACACTGCAAGTGTTTCTTATAATACAAATGGAAAGAGCAATATACATGTTCACAGAAATTGAAATTTCTTTCCTCACTATATAATTTTATAGGAAATAGGGAAGATACCTGCACTCTAGCAATAACAGAAGAAAAATACACCAGGATACCATGTATGGACTTGCCTGGCTAACAATGCAAGGCAATTGGACTTTAAAAAAGAAGTAAGCCCAGGTTTTGGAAAACCTCACTTCATGTTATGGGGTACCACACACGGATCTGTGTTATTTCCTTTTCAGAATAGGTTCCAGAGCTATAGGCCCATTAAACTCTTATCACTCATTTGCTAAAGGGCATTGGTGGATAGGCTTGACACATTCAAGTGACTCTTAAAAAAATGCAGCCTCACAGCCCGGAGTCCAGCCTCTGAGAAGGGACCTCAGGAAGACACATGGTCTGGCTCCCTGCCTCTGGGCAGATGACTGCCACACTTTGCAGGAGAAATTCTTCCATCTTTGGGGGTGAGGGGGTGGTGCTCTCCTTTCTGGGATCCACAGTTCTTCCTCCTGTGATAAAGATCTGCTTCGCAGCCGGGGAACAGGGTGGAGAGGACCCAGCGATGAGGGGAGGTGGGAATGAGGAAAGGAGTGGGGGTGGTCAGGCTGAGGGCCTCCTGCGGCTGCCTCTCAGGGGCCTCTGAGGCCAGGCCGAGACACATCCACTGGTTGCCAGGGTGGAGCCAGCGGCAGGAAAAGCTTGGGTAACTTGGGTGTTTCCTACACCCTGTCCACTTTAGTCTCGTTTCGGGAATTCTTGGGAGAAGCCCTGTATCTTCCAATTCCAACCAATCTGTCCCTCCGGCTTCCTGCTGCAGTCTCTGGGGCCGCTCCTATAGGAACAGATACCACAGGGGTCTTCTTCCCAGGCGCGCTGAGTGGGAGCGATCCTCTCAGCCCTCGGAAGGCTGGGCAGCTGGTGTGTGCCCGAGCGCATGTAGTCACGTCTGTGAGTGGAGGACATGCGCAGCTTTTTTCCATGAAGGGGTTGACCGCACAAACAGCAGCCGCCTGGCTCTCGAGGGTCACAGACTGGCTGTAGCTGCCTGTTGAATTCAGAGTCACAGAGCCTGGTTTTGACTGTGGCTGGATGCTATGTATCCTTACATTTTCCTAAATGTTCCAGAGCCAAATGTCAAAGGGCTGGCTAGCCTCTTTCAAAACTCTGACTCACTCCAGTAATATTGTTTTACTTCTTGGTCTTCAGTGTACCTGAGACTCATGGTAGCTGCCAAACAGAGACGTGCTATAGCTTATGTCGCTGAGACGATGTCTCCAAAGCATTTCTACAACAAATTAGAGGAGATAATTATTTCCATATTACAGATAACAAAACTGAGGAATAAGAGGATTTACCTAAAACCATGGCTGGCAGGCCTGGATGTCTGGCTCCCAACCCTATATAAACCCCTCAAGCACTTTTCTCAAGGAAGAAGAACCCTCCTGCCAATTACAAATTGCAAAGTCAACAGACTTCTAGCTAAGAGAATCAGCCTTGTTCTGAGTGCCTACTGGAAGTGCAGCGTGTGAGTCAGGGTGTGCACTCTGGAGTCGACCCCCTAGTTCAGTTCCAGTTTTGCCCCTCACTAGCTATGCAGTCTTAGGTAAATGATTTAATATCTCTGTGTCTCATATTCCTCAGCGGGGCAGTATGAATACTAATTCCACATACCTCATAGGATTGATGTATGAGATGATTTAGCATAGGAATGTACTTAAGCCAGTACCTGTTGTGTGGTGACTCTCGATAAATATTAGCTGTTTTTCTCAATGTAAGTTGGGCATGCTAAGGGAGTCAGCCAGTGGGAGGCATGATGACATGGGAGAGTATGAGAAGGAAGGGTGAAGGAGGGGCTTAGTGCCGTGTAGTCAGAATGGGGGAATGGCTGGTAGCATGAAGCCTTCGCAGGTGGCAGGGCCCTGAGATGATACCCCCAAGTGCCTAGGGCAGAGCAGGCTGAGGCACCAGAGGTGGGGAACGGCTCCAGAACGAATGCATGTGAAGCGCTCAGAACGGTATTCAGTCAGTAACTGATGGCCGTTGTTACTGAGAGAGAAATCCAAGTCTTCACCTTCCCCGCACACTAAGTCCCATCTATATAGGCATTCAGGGCAAGCTGGGAAGGAGGGAATAGTTGCACAGAGGAAGAGAAAAATATCTTTAGATGAAAAATGGTCATTAGCCAAGTCTGTAAAACCATCTGCTGCCAAAAAGCCACTAAAATTGATGACATGCCATTATCCACTCCCTGAAGGGGGGAGCCATTTTTAAATGCAGACAAGGCTTTAGGAGATTGCTCTCTCTTTTCTGTGTTAACTAAATGATGTTTCTAGCTTAAAAAGAACAATTTGAAACCTAAGAAACAAGTGGTGGGATTGTCAAGGAATTAGTGGTAACAGGTCACCTGAAGATCACTGGCATCAGAAGGCCTGGCTATTAATGATAAAAATGCAACTTCAGAGTGTTTTCTCTTTTCAAGTCAAGGGAAACAGGACTTGGAAAGCATGGTGGATTTGGGAAATAGGTAATATACTTGTCACACAAGGGAGCTGTGGGAGGGAGAGGTTGTACAGAAACTATCTTCAGTTAAAATGTGACTGTCAATGGGTTCATTCAACAGCTATTTGTAAGGCCCAGATCAGAAAAAGGATAAGGTATCCCTGAAAGCTGCGGGTGGCCCGGGGTATGCAAAGTATTACAGCTGCTTTGTGACTAGGTTCAGCAGCCCCACGGAATCGGTACACCTGCAGCTCCAACCAGTGGGCTCACTCGGCATTGGGCTGGGTCAGGTGCCCACGCGTACACAGACTGCAGTTCACAGGGAAGAGACCTCAGGCACTGAGGCCACTGGGGCAGTTTCAGGGTGTTTCCGCTGTGAGCTCTAGGAGTCTGATAGCCTAAGAATGGAATATTGTACAAATAAACAGATTGTTATGGGGAGCTCATTCTTTCAGGACGAGCACTGTTGCCTGAAGGACTGTTTGCAATGTGGAGTAACTCTGTCCCCCTGGGGTCCCTGTACCTCCATCCACCGCACCCTGACCTCTTCCGGAGCACCCCCTATTTCCTATACTCCAGACCATCAGTAGCCCTTCTTCAGGGTGTGTGGTTACATCTTCATCTGCCTGACCCTGGGAGATCCCAGCCCTGTGTGGCTTCATGGATGTTGCCTGAGATCTACTCCCAGCTTGTATCTTTAGAAACTCAAAGAAGAGGCAGAGGACATGAATAGACACTTCTCCAAAGAAGAAATTCAGATGGCCAACAGGCACATGAAAAGATGCTCCACATCACTAATCATCAGAGAAATGCAGATTAAAAGCACAATGAGATACCACCTCACACCAGTGAGGATGGCCAACATCCAAAACACAAACAACAACAAATGTTGGCGAGGATGTGGAAAAAAGGGAACCCTCCTATACTGCTGGTGGAAATGCAAATTAGTTCAACCATTGTGGAAAGCAGTATGGAGGTTCCTCAAAAAACTCAAAATAGAAATACCATTTGACCCAGGAATTCCACTCCTAGGAATTTACCCTAAGAATAGCCCAGTTTGAAAAAGATAGATGCACCCCTATGTTTATCGCAGCACTATTTACAATAGCCAAGAAATGGAAGCAACCTAAGTGTCCATCAGTAGATGAATGGATAAAGAAGATGTGGTACATATACACAATGGAATATTATTCAGCCATAAGAAGAAAACAAATCCTACCATTTGCAACAACATGGATGGAGCTAGAGGGTATTATGCTCAGTGAAATAAGCCAAGCCGAAAAAGACAAGTATCAAATGATTTCACTCATATGTGGAGTATAAGAACAAAGAAAAAAACTGAAGGAACAAAACAACAGCAGACTCACAGAACCCAAGAACGGACTAATAGTTACCAAAGGGAAAGGGACTGGGGAAGATGGGTGGGAAGGGAGGGATAAGAGGGAAAAAGGGGCATTACGATTAGCAGATGTAATGTTGGGGGGCACGGGGAGGGCTGTACAACTCAGAGAAGACAAGTAGTGACTCTATAGCATCTCACTATGCTGATGGACAGTGACTGTAATGGGGTTGGTGGGGGGGACTTGATGAAGGGGGTAGTTTAATAATCATAATATTGCACATGTAATTGTAGATTAATGAACCAAAATAAATTATTTTTAAAAAAGTCTTAAAAAAAAAAGAAACTCAAAGAAGAGCAAGGGCAGCCCATCAAGAACTTGATTTAATTTGATCTTTTTTCATCCATTCATCCAACAAACAGTATTCGAGAATTCTGCCTGTGTTGGATATAGTCTGGGCGGGATGAATAAGGTGTGTCTGTGGACTGAACATCTACAGAGAAAGATAAATACGAAAACCTGCAAAGGCACAAAATGGAAAAGAGCAGGCTGGGTCAGATCACAGTGAATTCCCATGTGGCCAGAGTGTAGGATGGATAAGGATCCAGGGGCCAGGCGGTAGGCTGTGTCTTCCAGCAGAACGTGTAGCAGTGGGGAAGCAATGAGCATTTTAAGCAGGAAATCAATACAATAGGATGGTCCCCTGGTGAGACAGTCTGCAAGGGAGCTGAATCAGGTGTGGCGGCTGCTGGCCTGTGACCTGTTTCCCTAGGATGAGAACTGGGGCTCCTGGAGCTGTCTTGCCTCTCTGACCCCCATTAGTAAAACAGAAATGTAACACTCGTCTTACCTAAGGGAGTTGTTTTCAGGAGCCAATGCGATTATGGAAATGGAAGTTTGAAAAATAAAGAAAATTTTTAAAGCCTTAAGTTTTTTAGGCAGTAGGGCCAACAGTCGTATTATTTTTAATATGGTATCCTTATCATTTTTCTCATTATCCCATCCATTCCACACGAATTTATTCTTTTAGAGAAAAGGAAAAGGGAGGAAGTGGCAGACCCAGTGTAGCAGGACATAAATACCTGGGTCAGGACTGCGGAATAGCAGGGTTCCCCTGTCCCTGAAAGGCCCTGAGAACAGCCTGGGCAGTGCAGGAAGCAGAGCGGTCTGGCCTGCGGCCCTGTCAGTGACAGGGAACAGACAGATCTGCCCCCCCCCGCAGCACCGAGAGGGGCCCTCTGGCAGGCCAGGCTCAGGGCTTCCCCACCAAGGTGGGACGCCAGCTCTCCACCCTCTCCGCCAACAGGAGTGGTTTCCATGTGACTCATACGAATAACATGCCAAAAAATAAAATAGAGGCGATTAGCACTATTCTAAGCAAGTGGAGTGCCAGGCTCTGCATTGTGTTCTAACTTATCTCAGGATCAGAAAAGGAAGTAAGAAAAGACTTGGCCATATTTCTCTCGGAACAAGAACATTTCTGCCCTGTTCTTTCCGTGTGAGAACTGTTCTGTGACTTGACTCAGGTTGTAAGTGAAATTACCACCCAGGTTAAGCTGCTGTTATTGTTGGAGAGACAGGACAGGGCAATGGTGATGAGCTGGCTTTGAAGGCAGATGGGTATTTTAATCCCTGCTCGATGATCTTGGGCAAATCACGTAACCTTTTGGGGCCCAGTTCCTCTGTCTAAAACATGGAGATAGTAATAGTACCAGCCTCATGAATATTAAATTCATATATCTGAGCCAGGTGCTTAGAACAGTGCCTGGAGAATATAAACCCTTAATAAATGCAGCTGATACTGTATTAATAATAACATTATTTAGTGTATATTACTTTATCACCTCCCTTGATTGGCTATTTTCTTGTGACGTTACAACCTCCCATTGTCTGGTGTATATGGTGCTGCCTCTGAAGTTGGCAGGTCACACGAAACCCTATTGCCGTATCACTGTGTCCTCTGCTCCTCTCCCTAACTAAACGCCCTCTTTCTGCCCCACCCTCCCCCTGTTTCCCCATCTGTGCCTGGGAAGATTGTCAGCCCCTTTCCCTGCCAGCCACTTTGCCCTCATGTCTCCTCACTAGATGCAGGCAGCCACTGATTCCAGAGAGCCATGAGAGCCCAGGGGGCTCCTAGGAAGGTGGGGTATGTGCCCTGGTCTGGTCCTGGCTCTGTACTCAGTCTCATCAATTTCATGTGAATGCTAGTAATGCTCACTTTACAGGGGTGGTGGAAATCTGAAAGGTAAGGTGCCTGCATATGGGAGGCATGTGGGTCATTGAGAGTCCAGGCTGAGGGAGTCAGACAGACACAGTTTCAGTCCTTGCTGGGCCCTGTGACCTGAGTGGTTCCCTTCACCTCTGTGCACAGGGCTTGCACCTGGGGTAACAGTATATCCTACCTCCTAGGATCCCGGTGCAGGTTGTCAGATGTCTGAAGCCCTCAGCAAGCGCTCAACAAGTGTTCCCCGTGTTATTGTTAACAGCTGAATGCTCTGCCTGTGGGAAACTTGGGGTGGCGCTGGTACTCCGGGAGAGTGCAGTTCCGAGTGGTCAGCGTCTCCCTGGACCTCTTCCCCCCAGGGCTCTATGTGCTGGTTGGAGCAGGGGCCCTCATGATGGCCGTAGGCTTCTTCGGGTGCTGCGGAGCCATGCGGGAGTCGCAGTGTGTGCTTGGATCTGTAAGTGGGGCGTCGGGGGAGGGAATCCGTCCGAAGGGAGCCGGAAGCCTGGCCTCCAGTGCCAGGTCCTCCTCAGGCCCACTGAGACCTGGTGCTCATCCCTATCTAAGCCTGGGTTTCTCCATTTCTTGCATAAGAATAATATTATCTTTGTCCCTACCTCAGATGGAATGTATGATAAAAATTGGGTCATTAGTGTGATGTTTTAGGAGGTAAAGTGCATAATAATTGTGAGGGATAATTTTGATTGTTCTCTAAAAATTAATATTTCACAGAGTGTGAGACAGCTAAAAGATTCCTATAACAGAGAAGTGCTGGCTGTTATCTACAAGAAAAGCATTGCTTTTCAGAGCAGTAACTTAACAAAACATCTCTCTTATGGCTTATTTTAACAAATAGCATCTATTTAAAAAAACAGGAAAGAAAAAATTTCAGTTAACTGTTGTACATGAATGCCAGTGGGACCTGAGGAAACAAGAAGGAAGCAGAGGTGCAGGAAGACAGAAAACCGAGGGTTACTAGGCAGCCCCTCCTTCCTCATTGCAAATTTGACTTTTTCACTGTGGCTACTGCTTCTGATCTCTTGCTTTGTACAAGTTCTAACTCATTTCCTCAGCACCACCTCCCACCCCCACCGTTCTTTCGTCCCCCAGTCGCTGAGCGTCTGTCCCTCTGGTGCATCACTGACCTTGGCCTGATCTGAGCAGACCCGAGACCAGAACAGCAATCTGCCCAGCGGGGCAGCCCTCACCTCCACTCCCACCCCTCAGAGAAGCCTTTCCGGACCACACAGTGTCCAGTCACACCTTCCCCGAGCCCAGCTCCCACCACCACCACTCTCCCATCTCCTGCCCTAAAGCTGTATCTTTATAGAACCTCTTTTGCTCATCGAATATTCATTGATCACATAGGTGCCAGACACTGTTCTAGGTGGTGAGATTTCTATGTCACTATCTGAAATTATCTTTTTTATTGCTTTACTCATTTATCATGTCTTCCCCTTCTCATATGAGGCCATGACAGTAGAGACACTGGGATCTCATCTTATTCACACTGAATACCCAGCCCCATGGACAGTACCTGGTGCACAGCAGATGCTCAATAAACAATGGCTGAATTAATGAGTGAATGAGCAAACTACAGGCCACTGATGAGGCAAGGGCTTCCTTCCAGATCAATTCAAGCTAACAGCCTTGCCTAGTGTTTTTCAAACAGAAGTAGAATCAAAGAGGCCAAATAAATTGAGAAGGCATCGAATTCATGCAGTTACCATTTTCTCCCCTCTACAGTTTTTCACCTGCCTGCTGGTGATATTTGCTGCTGAAGTAACCACTGGAGTATTTGCTTTTATAGGCAAGGATGTAGTAAGTAAAAATTACTTACAATTTCTTTTACTGATGGTTAAAGTGTTCTCTTTATGGCAAAGGACATGGTAATAGCCACAGTGACACTGCGATACCAGATAGCCCCACAGTTATCACTTGCACAGGACTTTTTAACCCGAAGAATTATACAGAACTGAGCGTAAGTAGGAATGAGTGTGCATGCCTATACGTGCACACATTTTTCTCAGGAGTTTGTTCAGAGCTTTCATTGAATTTATAAAGGGGCCTATGACTTTTTTTTAAAAAGGATCTCCAGTTTAATATTATCCCATTTGAAATGGGGTAGGTTTGATTGAAGACATGAGAAAGAAGGAGGGGGGAGAACATACATTCTTACCTTGTTGGGTTGTCACTTGTCCTTAAGACTTGGCCTGAGCAGAGGCTATGTCATTGTCACAGACTAAAGCCTGACCTGTGTGCTGAGAAGCCAGTTTATTTAGATCTGTGTTCAAACTGTAGTGTCCAAAATAGGTTATCAGGAGAACCCACAGAGAACGTGGCCTTTTTAGAAAGTTAAAACACACTGTGGCAGAGAGGGGGAGTAAAAAAGAAAAGGAGGAAGAATGGAGTCTTATGTTTGCTATAATTCACATAAATTCATGTGCTGTCAATATTGTGTTTATAAAGTTATTTTTAGATTTTTTAAAATGCTAAATGTCTAAAAAAGTAAAATTCACCTCTTTTGGAATTTTTTCTAAAGTAGCTGGTAATATCTGTAGGTTAGAGGATTGGATCTTATGACTTTGGGAGAGCTGTATGGATTTGGGTCACATGCCTTTATGCTAGAAAAAGCATTCTCTAAGTTTTATGATATTTGAATGCTAAAACAATTTGCCTTGGTTGTGAACACCTTTTAAACCATGTCATGAAAAGACTTGAGGGCTTTTAATGAGTGGGTAACCAGAATCTTGCTGTGCCTCCGGATCACCTGGCTGAACCCAGGAGTCTGGGCTCCAGTTGATGTTGATGTCCATTCAGGTTTGAGAACTGCCATTCTAAGAAGTCTTCTTAGTCTATGAATGTTATTCTTAGTTAGTCTATCCTTATATCTTTAAAAGTTATCTTAGACACTGCAGAATCTATAATCTGTCCCATATATGCAGAATTATCTTAAAAGAAAGAAAAACATAGGGAAAGGCCATATTTTTGAAGGGTGAAGAAGAGGGGGTTTTCCTTAATGAAAGGAGAATGTTTGAAACTTCCCACTCACTGCCCCCTTGGTTTTCCTGGTATTTTTTCAGGCTACACGACATGTTCAGGCCATGTATGAAGAGGCATATAATGATTACCTTAGAGGCAGAGAAAAGGGAAATGGGACTCTCATTACCTTCCATTCAACAGTAAGTAACATTATTTCTTCCTTAAAATCCTATCTTCTAAAGATTACCCATGAGCCAGGTCTCTCCAATCACCTGGATTAAAAATAAGAACAAATCCAGCAAAGCCAGGAAGCAGTGCTGTATTTCAGCCTTCACTGGAGCCACAGTCTGCATTATGTGTAAGAGGCCTGACACACTGCGTTCCCAGGAGGCAATCAGGACATGGGTCTGCAAGAGACACAAAGACCACATACAAGAACACCAAGAAAGCAGCCCACATAAATACCACGTTCTCCCAAAGGGTGGGGCTGGGTGTAACAGAAACTACTGTGACCTTCAAGTCAGTAAAGGTCATTTCTAGCTACAGCTCTACCACTGAACAGCTTTGTGACCTTGAGCAAATACCTCGCCTCCCTGAAACTCACTCAGCTCCCTGGTTTGTAAAATGAAAGAGCCTGTGAGATAGCCACACACTCTCTCTGGAGAGACCTGTGTTTCAGTGTGCTGTCAGTGCTGTGCTGAGAGCTACACACAGTTCACATGCAGTGAACATACAGTGTAGCCACAGGGAGGACATGGGCCAGAACTGTCCTGATTTCTTAACCGCTATGATACAGAGAAGTAGCTCTGAACTCCTGGGCCAGGTGTTTTCAGGTAACCCAGTACTTGACCATCACAGGAATGTCCTGAAAGATGCCAACCATTTATCCTGTTCAGCCTCAGCTGCCCCAAGGACATCAGCAGCACACAGGTTCCTTTGTCTTTGAAGGGCCAGTCCTAAGGCAGGACTCTGGTCTTTTAGCCCCTGGGGTTTACTGTCACCACTTCTCTCTCTCCCAAACTGTCACAGTTAATGAGCCCTTCCTGAAGCTCATAAAACTTCAGCAGGCTAAATTAATCCCAGGCTGAAAGAATCTAAAGGCCCAACTCCTGCCTAAAAAACAGCACTTTACAGACACTGTCAGTTTGCCTCTTGCCTGTTTGGGTTGCCTTGAGTCACTTCCTATCATAAAACTGAGACAGCTTTAGAGAAGTCACATTCTTGTTTTGCTACCACAACTATGTCACTCTTCAGTCTCTTTCCAGAAATGACAGTTTGGGCCTCAGTGACCAGGCCTCATAGCTGCCTCACTGCCTCAGCACCCCCAGGCCTAACAGCTTGCCCAGACTTGCAGCTGCTGCTTCTCCCCCATGTGTCTTAAAAGCTCTTTTCTGACTCTCTAGTTTCAGTGCTGTGGAAAGGAAAGTTCTGAACTGGTCCAAGCCACATGCCCAAAGGAGCTTCTAGGACACAAGGTAAGCTTCTCTCCCAGGGTTCCTGTCCTGCCTGAGCATAGGTGGTTTTTGCCCTCAGGGGGAAAGGTGTGATTCTAGGAGGCCCTCTCTTAGTAGCTTCTGTGCCTCCACTTTATTCTATGTAAAATAAGGGAAGCAATGCCAAGGCTCAGTGTCCTTGTACCCCGGCTGATGATGCAAAGGCTGTGTCATTATTAAACTCACCGGGGCCGGAGGTGTGCACCCTGAAAAGGGGGAGCCACCCCAAGAATGTCGCCTTACGCTTCTCCAGGGGGGTCACAGCACTTGATGAGCACTTCATGCGTCTGCTGTGGGTCAGGCCAGGCTCTGAGACACCTAAGATGAAAAACTCACGGTCCCTTCCTCGGTGGCCTCACAGATTAGTCAAAGGTGGTGGTGCTATGCCTGAAGTCTGTACAGGGCACAGTGAAGACACAGTGGGGTTAGGAAAGCTTCTCAAAGGATGGGATCCTGGAGCTGAGTTTTAACAAAAGAAGGTCATTCCAGGCACAGAAAGCAGCAGGAACAGAGGCATGGCAGGCTGAAACTCCAGGACTGCCGAAGAAGAGGCAAGTCAGAGGGAATGGTAAGGGACGTTTTTGGAGAGGCAGGCAAAAGCATGGATTTACACCTGGAAGTTTGGGTTAGCCCTTGCTTTTAGGATCAAGATCATCAGTTTTGCATCATAGAAAGACTACTTAGACTGCTGGATGTGACGGATAGAAATAGGTTGGAGACTGACCAATGGAGGGAGGCCACTTAGGTGGCACTTGTAAGATAGGAGAAGGGCTAAAGCAAGTTACAGAGAGTGGGGAGGGACAGGAAGCAACTGATTCAGAGATGTTCAGGGGTAGAACCAATAGACCCGGAAGATGCATTGGGTGTGAGTGGGGAATGAAAGGGAGGAAGCTTAGACTTCCAGCATCGGCTCGGGCCGAGTGGGTGGGTAGTGGCTCCCCTTGCACAGAGAAAAGAATGAAGAGGAAGGAGCAGATCCTGGGGGCAGATGATGGCTTCCGTTTTGGTCAAACTTTCCGTTTAGGTGCCCATGACACTCACAGATAATCTGAGCTGAAGACACATGCGTAGGGGTCCCGGCATACTGATAGTGGCTGAAGCTGTAGGCATGGATGGGAATACCCAGGGAGAGTGTGTAGAATAAGGAAAGAGGTAGGCTGAAAACACTGTCATTTAAGGGGTAGGCTGAGGACAAGAAACCTGAACAAAACTGTGAAAGAGGTGCCGCCTGGAAAGCAAAGGAGGAGATGGTTTGTCCATAAGCCAAGTGCTAGGAAGAGGACAAGGAAATGAAGGCTTGAAATCATTTGCAGGATTTGGTACTTAGGAGATCATTAATGGTATTTGCCGTACAGTCTCAGTGAAGCAGTTGGGGAAAGTGCAGGTACAATGTGGGAAACGAGGGAAATATGAGAAGGGGGGACAATGACACCCATGTTTCTAGGCATTCAGCTGTGAGAGGATGGATGTGATTTTAGTCCCAGTTGATTTCAGGAATCACCCATTGAACACGTTCTGAGTCCTTCTAGGTTGGGTGAAATGAGTAAGATGCAGCCACTGCCCTCAAACTGCTCACTCTCTGGCTGGGGAGACCACAGGGGCGCTGTGACTGCCGTGTGGCAGCACATGACTGAAGGCCGCTGGACAGGGAGCAAGCACAGCGGGCCCAGCCAGGGGCCTGGCACCTGCGGGGTCACAGGAGGCTCCCTGATGTGATTCTTCGGATGAGATTTGAAGGACGAATAGGAGTTCACAAAGCAAACTAAAGAGCATGGGTATTCCAAATAGAGGGGAATAGGACAAAGGCATGGATGCAAGAGAAGGTGTTCAGGAAATTGCCAGCAGTGGGGAGTGACTGGAAGCCTCAGTGCCCATGGAAATGAGACCTTTGAAGAGAAGGACCTTGAATATTCTTGTGAAGCCTGAAGTCTAGACTTCACACCATGTGCTTAGGAAAGCATTGAAAGTAGAATCTGGAGTGGTATTTGGGTTTTCCTGAGTTTGCTGTGATGGTAGTATAGAGGACTGATTGGAAATGAATCACCTGAAGCAGAGGAGACCAGATGGGAAGGCTGCCATCCTCACTGACAGCCAAGAGATGTTAACTGGTAATAGTTAATATCTCTTAAAAAGGTGGACTGAGGGGCAGGAATAAAGAGGATGCCATTTAGAAAGTAAAATCTACAGGACCTAGTGACAACCTGTCATGAGGAAGAGGGAGGAATCCACTGCTGGGTTCCTGGCTTTACCATCTTGATAGATGATGGTATCATTTATTGAATTGAGGGTTAGAGAAGAAGGAGCACATTTTGGAGAAAAGAAAGTGAATATGTAACATGTTGATTTTGAGGAGGCAGTGGAACTTGCAAGTGAAATGTCCTATAGGCAGTTGGAAAATCTGGTTTGTGGCTAAGGAGAGAGGTTTGGGCATAAGTACTGTATGGGAATCTTAAAGCTGTAGATATGAATGTGATCCATTAGTTTTGGAAAAAAGGACAAGGATAGAGCTCTGGGGAACTACATTTAGGGATGGGCAGAGGAAGAGCTGCCAAATAAGGAAAGTAGGAAAAGTAGCCAGACACAAGTGAGGAGGCCAACAGCAGGGAGGAAGACATGGTCACCAGGGCCAGGGGCTGCCGTTGAAGTCAGCTCAACGTTTATTGACTACCTACCTTATGCTGGCACTGCAGATACAAAGATGAATGACACAAAGTCGTACTCTCAAGGGACTTTCAGTCTAATAAGAGAGATGAACACAGATAAAGTGCAGAATAGAGATATATACAGAGTGTGCAAGGTGCCATGACAGCACAAGGGGGCACTTAGGTGAGGCCACAGGCTGGAAGGATCAGGAACCCTGCCTAGAGTAATGATGTCTCAGCTAAATCTTCAAATGTGAGAAATAATTATGCAAGCTTTGGGCAGGAGGGGGTAGGACACTAGCCTACAGAGGGAAGAACATAAGCAATGGCACAGAAGGAGAAAAAATGTGATAGTTTGTTTGGAGAACTGAAAGTCTAAGGAGCTCCAGTAAGATAGCTACTAAAGAGTTGACAGATTAAACATTTTAAAAAGTAATTTATGGAGTAGGGGATTAAAGATGGCACCATGAGAGGTAAGATAGAGACCTCCTCCTAAAACCACATATAATACGAAAATATAATTAATACAACCAATCCTGAAAGAGCAACAGGAAAGAAGACTGCACCAGACTGCATAACCTGGTTCAAACCAAAATCCTACAAACACCAGAAAAAGGGTCAAGTGAGACTGAACTAATCAATCTTCCTGAAAGAGACTTCAAAATAAAAATCATAAACATGCTCCTGGAGGTATAGAAAAATATTCAAGAACTCAGGAACAAATTTAGGATGGACATACAGAAGTTAAGGCACACAATGGAGGGCTTTAAAAGCAGATTATATGTGGTAGAGGAGATGATAAATGAAATAGAAATTAGAGAAGAGGAATACAAAGAAGCTGAGGCACAGAGAGAAAAAAGGATATCTAGGAATGAAAGAATATTGAGAGAACTGTGTGACCAATCCAAACAGAACAATAATCATATTATTGGGGTACCAAAAGAAGAAGAGAGAGAAAAAGGGATAGAAAGTGTGATTGAGGAGGTAATTGCTGAAAAATTCCCCAGTCTGGGGGAGGAGATAGTCTCTCAGACCATGGAGATGCACAGATCTCCCAACACAAGGGACCCATGGAAGACAACACCAAGACACATAATAATTAAAGTGGCAAAGATCAAGGATAAGGACAGACTATTAAAAGCAGCCAGAGAGAGAAAAAAGATCACATACAAAGGAAAACCCATCAGACTAACATCAGACTTCTCACCAGAAACCTTACAGGCCAGAAGGGAGTGGCATGATATATTTAATGCAATGAAGTAGAAGGGCCTCGAACCAAGAATACTCTATCATTTAAATGATTATCATTTAAATTTGAAGGCGGGATTAAACAATTTCCAGATTAAAGAATTTACCTCCCACAAACCACCTCTACAGTGTATTTTGGAGGGGCTGCTATAGATGGAAGTGTTCCTAAGGCTAAATAGTTGTCACCAGAGGTAATAAAACCACAGTAAAGAAAGTAGAACAGTTAATTACTAAGTAAATGCAAAATTAAATCAACTACCACCCAAACTCAGTCAAGGGATAGACAAAGAGTACAGAATATGATACCTAACATATAAAAAATGGAGGAGGAAGAAAAAGGAGGAGGAAAAAAAAAAGAACCTTTAGATTGTGTTTGTAATAGCATACTAAGTGAGTTCAATAATACCTTAATAAAAAAAAGTAACTGATGACTTGTTATTGGGGCAAAGGACACTTGCATGCTGAATGAAAATGAGTAGTAAGGAGGGAGGGTGTTTCTTTCAATTATTTTGGCTTTGGGCAAAGGACAGGAAAGAGAGTCCAGAAAAAGACAAAGTCTAAATTACCATTCAACACATAAAAGTGTACACAGTTAATAGTAATGTTAAAAAATAACAGCAAATTAAAATAAAGAGATGTCAATTTTTAATATATTAAATTGGCCAAGTTTTTTTTCTTAGTAATATACAGCGTTGGCAAAAATGATGTTAAATGAGCATTTCAGATAAATCGGTACAAAATCTTTAGAGATTAGTATGACACCATAACACTAATGGATTAAGTATGTTCAAGCCCTTTGATCCAGAAATTCCACTTCTCAAATTTATTGTCAGGAAAGAAATCAGAAATGTGGACAGAGATTTTTGTGCAGTGGAATTTTTCAGTGTTATTCATAAGAACAAAATATTGAATAGGCCATTAATATGTAAATGATAGGTAATTTCCAAATAAATTATGTACCATCATATGATGAAATGTTTTACAGGCATTAAAAGTCACAAAGGTATTCTTAATGAAAGAAGATATTTTTGAGTTGTAATATTAAGTTAAAAAGCACAATTGTATATAAAGAATTAACTGAGAGTATGTTTGCATTCAAGGATACACAATTTTAGTGATCATCGTTAGTGGTAGGAATATAAATGTTCCCTGTTTTCTTCTTTTTAACATCTACAGTAGGCCCCCCTTCTGTGAAGGAGATATGTTCCAGATCCCCCAGGGTATGCCTGAAACCGTAGACAGTACCCAGTCCTGTATATGCTATGTTTTTCCTATACATACCTATGATAAAGCCTAATTTGTAAATTAGGCACAGTAAGAGATAGCAATAATAACTAATAATAACATAGAACAATTAAGACAATATACTGTAATAAAAGTTATGCATGTGGTGTCTCTCTAAATATCTACTGTACTGTACTCACCCTTCTTGTGATGATGTGAGGTGAGAATATGTCTATGTGGTGAGATGAAGAGAGGGGGATGACGTGGCACTGTGATGTAACATTAGGCTACTGTTGACCTTCTGACAAGAAGTCAGGAGGAGGGTCATCCTGGACCACAGTTGTCTACAGTTAACTGAAGCCACAGAAAGCAAAACTGGGTAAGGGGAACTATGATATTTTCCAATTTCAACAAGAAGCATATATTCCTTTATATTTGAATAACCAATACATGTTTTGTTAGTTTGTTTTTCAAAAAAGAGCTGGCTATGAAAGAAAGGAAGGGATATGGGTGGAACTAGAAGAGGACAGTATTGAGGGAATTTGTTTTGTTTTAGACTGAAGAACATAAGCTTGGTGTTTTATGATGAGTAGAGTTGTCAATAGAGAAGGAGAGATTGAATACATAGGAAAAAAAAAAAAAAAACAGCTGACAACACAGGCTTCCTGGGAGCTGAAAGGGAATGAGATCAGAGCCAGTAAAGGGGTTAACTTTCAACCAAGAAGGGTACTTTTTGGCTTTGGTGAGAGAGAAAGAAGAAAAAAGTGTCCTTGTCTAGTTCATTGCAGGCTCACTACCCACAGCAGTGCCTGGGCACTGAATGATGGAGCATATAAGCTTATAGGTGAAAGAGAGGCAGGTTGGAAGAATTTCTATAGGTTGATTCCCATTTTCTGCCGTAAGTAAAAGAGCCAGTATTAGAACAGTTCTCAAACTTTTACCCGAATGTATTGTAATTATTCGGGGGATGGGGGTGGGTCTGTGTCCTTTCTAAACTGTGAGCCCCCTGAGGGCAGAAGAAACCATGTCTTTTTATCTCTGTGTCCACCATACTATTCCAATGACTGATGCAAGGTAGGTGCGCAAGACATGTTTGCTGACAGAATGCAGTATGGTAGGAGACATGAGGATAGCGGTAAGGGTTTCCTTTATCTTTTGTGGGTATCTGAGGGGGCTGACCACAGACAAGTAAAAGGACCTGGGGCAGCCTAAGGACAAAATTAATTTGAGAACATACATCTGTTCTCAAGAGGACTTCAAACAGAAGCTAGAGAAATGAATTACATTATAAGTGATCTGTTCTGCTCCCTGTCCAGTTTTCCCTGTCCATAAAGGTACACTGAACCTGCCCTGCACAGGTCTCTATGGGGCACAGATGAAAGGACAGGAACCCACCCAGCCCAGCCACCAGAGAAGAGAATAGTCCTCCAGTTCCCAACACGCAGCTTCTTTCTTTTGTTTAACTGAATTTGTGCAGACTTTTTAGGTACTTATTAAGTAATGCCTACTTTGCATAGCAAGTTGGATCAGCTTTGTGGAAAGTCTTTTAAGCTATTAATGATAATACAAAAGCAGGTATTATTTGGGGGTATTTTACTTTTTCTTATTTATTGAAAGTAAAAAAAAAGGGGCCCTAAATTTTTAAATGCCTCAGATCCCAGAATAACTTCTTCTAGCCAGGTTTCAGGGCTCTGAAGCAGCCATTGACCTAAATATGAAAACTCCACCAAAAGGAAAGGATTTATATTTTTCCCCAAACTGTATTTTTGCTTTAAGGTTATAATTGATGCCATATAAGATGACTGGTTTGAAATATGAGCAGAAGCTGACATGGACTAGCTCTCACAGAATGATCTATAGAGAAGGAAAGGACACCTATCTTTAGTTGTTATTCCTGACTTCTTTTTTTCCAAAACAGAATTGCATTGATGAAATTGAGACTATAATCAGTGTTAAGCTCCAGCTCATCGGAATTGTCGGTATTGGAATTGCAGGTCTCACGGTGAGAAGTTCCAGAACTTACTTACTTTTTTTGCTTTCTGAGAAGCCTTGAACTTTTGCATCTTATTTCTCTTCAAATGTGATATGGCAGTATCTTAGGAGAGATTTATTATAAAACACAAAGACATTTGTTGACAGGACAGCATCTAAGAACAAAGCTCATTAGATATTTCAGTAGCTAAAATATGTTCTCTAAAATAGGACACAAAATTTCAACTCTAATCTAATTATGACCTTGAATTTATCATCACAAAAGCCTCCCATTTTAAGACCATCAAGCTTAAATTTGACAAGTGATTTTCAATTCTGGGTCTCTTCCTACTGTTAGTGATTGAAAATAACCTATCAGGTTAATCTCTCTCACCTATGATTTGCAGAGGCAGTATAGTGTAGTGACTAATAGCGCACCTTCTGACACCACACCGTCTGGATTCAACTCCTAGCTGCATTACTTACAAACCCTGGGATCTTGGGAATTTTCTTAATTTCTCTCTGCCTCAATTCCCACATCTACTAAAGGAGGATTTTAATGTACCAACCTCATAAGATTATTGTGAGAATAAATGCAATAATATATAACAATGTATTACTGGGAATTATTACATATAAAATATCTAGAACATAGCTCTCAATAAATGCTAGCTCTCTATATAATCTGAGTGTTCCCAAACCCAGAATCTAGCCAAAGAGAACAGCATGGGCAAAAGTATGAAACATAGTGCATCCAGGCGCCTGCAAGTGGCTCAGTACTTCTAAAGAACAAAAGAAGAGAGTTCAAGAATTGATAGGGACAGAAGGGGATGGTAGGAGTAGCAAGAGGTAACACAGGAGAGAACGTGAGAGTCCGCATGACTGAGGTCTTTGTGCCCTTTTGAGAGGCTGGACTTCATTCCTAAGACAGAGGGCTGTTAGAAAGGCTCTCTGTGGTGCAGTGTGGGGTTAAAGTTGGTGGAGGGAAACAAGAGTTGTCAGGTATACCAGTAAAGAGGTGATTTCCATTATCCAAAGGTTGAGTGATCATAGCTAATGCTAAGATAATGCTTACCTTTACCCCTCTGTGTACATTAATGTATGACCCAAGCTAAAGCCGGGGCAATGGGAATTACAAGGGAATCAATGAACTGGCAGTCGTCAGGGGACACACAGGCATCTTTCCTCTTTTCTGTATTCAGAACACAGAGGGGTGGGGCAGTGGGTGGAAATACTATGCCGAGGACCTCCCAAACCAAAGACATCTGTCTCTCAGGCACTCCCCACTTTGCTCTGGGGCTAGCCTGACTGCCATTCTGCAGCTTCCCAAGGATAATTCTGAGGCACATTTGAAAACATTCGGCATAGTAAAGGTATCAAATGGACCCTCCTAACAACTGCCTCATGACAGTGGCAGGACGAAGCTGAAAAAGTCTTTCTGGGTGGATCCCATTAGAGAATGAGGTGGCATCCAACTTTACAATCATGGTAAAGGGGAATGCCCTCTGTTGGCCATCTTGAATCAGCACCCCAGAGTTACTTCTTTCATTATTTTCTTCTTAAGGTAAGAGTTGCATACAGGGTAACCATGTAATCAGTTAACTGTATGTCCATTAGGTGTCTCCCCTGCCACGCACTGGTACTGAGTTCTGTCAGCCAGAAGCTTGGAGCTTGCTCCCGCCTATTCCCTTACCTGAATCTATTCCTTCCCTTCTGAAATAATTGATTAGACACTCCTTTTTAAATTTAGCACTTACAGATCCTAGTCTGATATAAGATGGGATTGAGGAGAGAACCAGAGAGTTGTAGTACCAGTTTCTTTAAACAAACATTGACAGTAGTTTATAAACTTTTCACCCACAGATTGCATTCCACAGGCTGCAAAATTGTAGGGGAGATGATTGAGGACAAAAAGGATCTTTTGGCATCCTTCTATTCAAACTATATAAGTGGCTATTGATTTTGCCAAGTATTTGGCTTCTCAGAGTATTCAAGAGGTAGAAGGCATCAATAATACCATAGCCCAAACACCTCAGTATGTGCTTTGGTAAAACTATTGATTTAAATAGTGAAGCATCACTTGTACTTAAAAATGGACCTGGAATTAAGAGATGCTCCGCTTTTTAATATGTTGTCAGTGTTGCAAAAATTCAAAGCTTTTCCAACAATAGAAAACTATTTTGACCACAAGTGTATTTAAACAACTAGTGGTTATGAATTTATTTTTCAAAGTAAATAATGTGTAAAATAGTTCTAGGTTTAACCTGAGATATAAAATTCTAAAACCAGTAGTAATATTAGTCTTTCATAACCATTAAGAGCTGTTCTATGAGCTAGAAATAGAGTCCTTTTCTTAAAGCAGAGCCTTGTTTTTCATCATTAAAATAGGAATGCATTTTAAGCAGAGTTAACATGGAAGTCTTTAACCAGTAGAGCCATGAGTAGCATATATAAAAATGCTGTTTATAACCAGTAATTATTGGTTATAATTACTTATTAACTTGAGTCAGATGCTCAGGCATTTTGCTGACCTTCCTATCAGTTTTTGTCATTTGAAAGTTATTAACAGGTGGTTGTTCTGTTTCAGGTCTTTGGCATGGTATTCAGCATGGTCGTTTGCTGTGCAATACGCAACTCACGAGATATGATGTAAGCTACTTCTACATGGAAATTACAGTCTAGAGCTTTCATACAGATATCTCAGGAGCTATCTCCTGGCTCATTTTTAATATTCAAAGGACATTAGGATCTAAAATAATTTGCTGTTAATTGTACATTTGCACATGTATGTGTGTTTGACTCGGCACTGGTTTACTGAGTGAATACCTATGTATGTTGACTGAGAACATGTTCATGTGTGATCTGTGTGTTTCTGGTGTATGCATTATACATAATGAAATCTATTTGCTGGAAATTCCTGATTCTTGTTATGTCAGAGGAACAGTCTTATTTGACTCTCAAAAAAAGAAAACCTTTGATAAACTTTAAAAACTTGGCTATTCAGAAAAAGTGATCATGGGTCAGTTTCTCAGACTCTAGCCATAGAAAGTTAGATACAGAGGATTCAGGAAATTTTAGTTCACAAAAGCAATAAGCTTAAAACAGACTGCGTCTGAGTGGGGTGTAAGGATTTCCTGGGAGTTTTTTTTGTATACGTACTCTCTCCAGAATACAGAAAACCAGTTTTAGAACTAAACACATCTGTAAAACTAAATATAGCATGGAAAATCTAATTTGAATACGTCATACTTTCCTAGTACTTAAAAGCAAAAAACCTCCCTCTGGAAAAAGTGGTCAAGACAATCATGCCCTATAAGAGTGAATGTTTTTAGGACTTAAAAAAAAAACTTTAAGCAACTTTTTAAGGAAATATTTTTGTTCTTATATAAAGACATTTAAATATTGCTTTATTACTTTCCTTTTATGACTCTGCTCTGAACTACTGCAACCCTCACATCCACAGAAGGGCTTTTTATCTGAAACTTTTCTGGGTTTCTCCAAAAATGTAATGATAGAGAGACTAAAACAAGAGATCTGGAAGTTGTAAATTACTGGCACTGTATCTTTGAAATACCTCATAACTTGAGTTTACATATTTTCCTAATTTTTTATATTTTTATTATTTATGCACCTAGAGCATTTGTCTTCATAGATTAAGAGCTGCAGTTTTCAGCACTTAAATAAAACAAATTCCTTCATAATTCTTGAGCATTCTTGACCAAAATAAAGTATACACAGGAAAGTATCTTCTCTTAGTTATGAGCACAAAGCAAAAACAAGCTAAAGAAACAAAAATACTTACACACAACAGAAATATGTTCATTCTGTGCAGATTCCCCGTAAAAAATAAAATCTTCATGTTATGGTCTTGATGCTTCATTTTAGGTATGTAAACCCAAATTCAGGATCTAAATTGACATATTTGTTAATTTTTAACAACTTGGTACATTTAGTAGATCATAGTTTTCTTTTTTCATTACATTTTAGAAGGCCACACAAAAACAAAAGCATGGTGAGCTCTGGAAACCCCCAAGTGAGTTTGTACACAACTAAGAACACAAGTCTTTGGGTGTGCACTGAAGGAAAGCGTGCACTCCCCAGGAAGTCGTACAAAGCATTTTGCTGAAAAGACTTACTCATTTGAAACAGTCTCACTCCTGCACAGAACCACAGTTCTCCTTCTGCCATACTTGCTTCAGCTGGCTTTGGAGAGAGCTTTTCTATTTTTTAAAAAAAAAGCTAGATCGGAAGTAAGCTAAAAATGTAATTTTGCACAGCAACTTTACTGCATCTTTAGCTAATGAAATATTCTTTTAGGAAAGTCACTTCATGAACTAATACCACATGTACCCCAGTAGTTTGGAAATATAACCTTTTAAGCAAAGAACACAGTCCATCTCGCTCGGTGGCTTTCGTTCATCTATCTGCCTGAAGACAGGAAACAGGCCCAAGTGCATACTCAGGTTTCCTATAGTCAGACTCATCTCTGATGCAACAAAAGTGAGTTTTCATTCTATATCTTAATTAACAACCTTAAAGAAGACTACCATAGTTAAAACTGGAAGACTAGAGATCTGTTCCATATATGATTAATGTGCACCTTTGGAGAGTAAATATTTTCCAAAATTTGTGCTGAGTAAAATTAAAGAATTCTCCTCTAAGTGGTATATTTATGTATATCTTGAATATATACATATATAACTTAAATGTATGTATCTGTGTATATATATATATGTATATATACACACACATACACATATATAAATCTTTGTTATATCTGTTTACCTGAACTAATTTGATATCAGACTCAAATGTTTTCTAGAACACTACATATGTACCATATTTTCTTTGCCATTCAGCCATTGGTAGACACTTAGGTTGTTTCCATATGTTGGCTATTGTAAATAATGCTGCAGTGAACATACGGATGCATATGTCTCTTTGAATTGGTGTCTTCATTTTCTTCAGATAAATACCCAGGAGTGAAATTGCTGGATGATATGATAGTTCTATATTTAATTTTTTGAGGAACCTCCATGTTGTTTTTCATAGTGGCTGCACCAATTTACATTCCCACCAACAGTGTATGAGGATTCCCTTTTCTCCATATCTTCACCAATACTTGTTATTTTTTGTCTTTTTTATAATAACCAGTCTGAAAGGGGGTGGGGTGATATCTCATTGTGGTTTTGATTTATTCCCCTTATGATTAGTAATGTGGAGAATCTTTTCAGTATATCTTCTTTAGAGAAATGTCTGTTTAGATCTTCTGCCCATTTTTTAATCAGATTGTTTGGTCTTCTGCTATTGAGTTTTATGAGTTCTTTATATTTTGGGGATTGGGTATCAGATATATGATTTGCAAATATTTTCACCCATTCAGCAGGTTGCCTTTTCATTTTGTTGATGGTTTCCTTTGCTGTACAGAGCTTTTTGGTTTGAATGTAGTCCTACTTGTCTATTTTTGCTTTTGTTGTCTTTTTTTTTTGGTGTCAAATCCAAAAAATCATTGCCAAGACCATTATCAAGGAGCTGAATGTTTATGTTTTCATTAAGAGTTTTATGGTTTCAGGTCTTACATTCAAGTCTTTAATCCGTTTTGAGTTTATTTTTGTCGATGGTGTAAGAAAGTGTCATTCTTTGACTTGACTGTTTACTGAAGAGACTATCTTTTTCCCATTGTATGTTCTTGCCTCCTTTGTTTTGTCATATATTAAATGACCATATAAGTGTAGGTTTATTCTTGGTCTTTCTACTCTGTTACATTGATCTATGTATCTGTTTTTATGCCAGCACCATACTGTTTTGATTATTATAGCTTTATAATACAGTTTGAAATGACTAAGTGTGATGCCTCCACCTCTGTTTTTTTTTTCAAGATTGCTTTGGCTATTCAGGGTCTTTGTGGTTCCACACAAAGTTTAGAATTGTTTGTTCTAGTTCTGTGCAAATGCCATTGGAACTTTGATAGGGATTGCATTGAATCTGTAGATTGGGATAGTATGGACATTTTAATAGTATTAATTCTTCCAATCCATAAGCATGGAATATCTCTCCATTTATTTGTGTCTTTTTCAATTTCTTTCATCACTGTCTTATAGTTTTCAATGTGTAAGTCTTTCACTTCTTTGTTAAATTTATTCCTAGATATTTCCTTAATGCAGTTGTAAATGGAATGGTTTTCTTAATTTCTCTCTGATTGTTATACATGTATATAAATGCATCAAATTTCTGTATGTTTATTTTTGTATACTGCAACTTTACTGAATCATTTTACTCTAAGAGCTTTTGGTGGAGTCTGGGTTTTCTACATATAGTATCATGTTGTCTTCAAATAGCAAGTTTTACTTTTTCCTTTCCAATTTGGATGCCTTTTATTTCTTTTCTTACTTACTCCTAAAGGGTTTGGCCATTAGATAAGCAGAGATTGCTGCTGCACTGATCACAAATCCATTTAGTTACAAAAGAACTCTATATTTCATAGTCAAATAAGGAACAAGAGGGACTTTTTTTTAAAGCACTGAGTCTCAAACTTCCTCTGCCAAGAACTGACTCCTTGAAACTTAAGGCTGAATTTAAGACCACTACAGAAGATGCTCCAAAGTTTCTGTCTTCCTCTTATTACACAAACACTTTCCATTTTTAAAGTTCTCCGTTCATTCTCCTTCTCTTAAGAGAAATAAACCTAAAGAACACTGATACCCTCCAAACAGCATTTACATATACCCAAGTTTCTGGATCCAACTGAGGCAAATATTTGGTTATGCCAATCACTAAGCTCTCTCCTAAGGACCCTTTGTCTTGGAGAACTCCACCTTCAAGAATAGTTTAATATAATTTATGTATATATTCCAAATGGATTGTCTTCAGAAGGAGAAAATAAGTGGTCTCTGATGTATCTCCTCCAGGGTTCTGTGGCACATGATGGTACAGGACTGTGACTTCCATGTCCAGGCCCAGCCTCCTCTCTGCAGGTTGTGGAAGCCCATTTAAGTAATGCTTTCTGAGCTGGACTATTTATAAGGGGGCCTCCCTAAACCTCCAAGCCTTTTCACAGTTCAAGTCCTTGGAAAATATGTTTCAGATTCCATGAAAGGGATATGTGTTTAATGCCAGTTAGGTCTGCACAACAGACTTTTTACTCATTAATCAAAAATGTATATTTGCTATACAGCTTCTGTAGGGGTTGTTATAATCCTGCAACTTTAGGGTCCGTGTTACCAAGTGATATGTGAACCCAAAGCCCCAGATTAATATTTGGAGACTATGCTAATATGAACTTCAGATATTAAGGTAAGGAGAATGTGGTTTCCTGACTTTTTATATAAATGTATGACTCTTCTCTCCCCATGGTCTTGACACTACTCCCTCTGTGCCTCACCTTCCCCCATATAAGCACTGTCAGGATACCCAGCTGAAGCGACAGTGACTGTGGGATACAGCAAAACCAACAGGCCCTGCTGACAACTGATTTTCATCCTGATGGTAGCAGTTTGGATGGAAAGAAATGGACAAATTCAAGATAAATTGTCTTTTTGAGGTCAAATCTGCAGAGTACTAGATCTGTCTCACTTCCCACATCTGTTGAAATCAAACTCTTTTGAAAGAATGCCTAAGGAAGGAAAAGAAAAATAAACAGCCACTTATCAAGTACATTTACTGGAAAACAATATCTCAGTATTGGTGAAGTTTTAGATTAGAATTCAGGATGATTCTGTGCTATTAAATCCCTTAGCACCCTCCCCCTGTCCCTAAAATCATAACCGTACTAGTTTCTCATGACATCAAAAGCCAAAAGAGCACAAGTTGCTTTTTGTATAAATGTTGGAAAATGTCTCCTATTACTTGAAAGACTAAAAAGGATTTAGACTTCTGCATGTAAAATGATCATGGCCTCTTTTCTAGGCTTTTTGGGGTATAACTTTTGTGAGTCAGTCAGCCCATCAGAGTAATTAAAGGGAAAGGTTATTAGAATAGACTATACTATTTACTGAGTTTTAGTGAAGTTTTATCCTGTACATTTGAATGGCTAGGATAAACTATGGCAGATTTCACATATTCTTTAATTTCCACCTCCACTACTGTCCTGCTTCTAGCCTTTTGAAGGTAGGTATCTCCAGTACCCTGATGCCATATGCTTCTTCAGCTTCTGATCACCTTACTCTTTCCTTTTATCTCTGTAGCATTCCCACATTAATTTTCTATGTCAAGACAAACGTCATGGTCCTCTGTTAAGAGAGCTTACTCAAAGCTAGCTTTCTTTAGTACTTCATGTCCATATTCTCCATTTTACCTGCACTCTGCCCTTTCATGTGGAAAGCATCCTTCATAAGAGTTCAAAAGGCTCTTCTCGCCTTTTCTTCTAAAGCTCTCTATGCCTGTACTGGTATGGGTTTGGATGAAATCATACTCAATACACAAGATATTGTGAGATAAATTGATATTTTATTAGTTTTATTCCAGGTAAACACATTTAACTGAATTGCAAATTACACTGCTATTGAAGTTGGATAGAAAATCCTACCACAAAGGACTTCTGAGGTTTGATACAGTAGTTTGTCTTGATAGCCTCATGTATGCAGTCACTATAGTCAGTATTGCATTTGCCACACTTACAGCTTACAGCTACAGGGTAGGAGAAATAAGGAGGAACATGGGGTGGGCATCCTGGTATTTCTACAGTCTTGTACATGAAGTCTCTGTATGTACAAACGTCCTGGGACAGAGCATATTTGGGAAGAAACAGCTTGCCATTGATATCCTGAGGAAAGAATAAAAAAAGGAGCATAATGTGATAGGACCTTACAAAACATATAGATAATGGAAACATACAAATTAATTCACTTATATTCTTTGTCACAAATAGCACTGGGGGAGGATTCCTTAGTCCCATTCACCAATACCAACTCAACATATCCACACTGAATCACATAGAGACAAAAGGGACAATACCCCCCCTTTATCCTTGATCATGGAAACAAGATAGAGTTTCAATAATTTTTGGAAATAAAATTATAAAATTATCTGTATCCATTGTGTTAAGCAGATCCATATAATATTGTAACCTAGTCACTGTACCCCTAAGAAGCCATAATCATTCAATTTGGGAAATGAAGTGATTTATCTCATTTCCTTTCTAGATAGAAATGAACCAAGTCTAGGTTTCTCTAATTTACAGCTAAAAGAAGTGAGATTAACTACATACCCGTGTCATACAATATCCAGCACAGATGGTGGTGTTGATGGTTAGGCAATAAGCACATTCTTTCCTTTCAACATGCATCGTATATTCAGTTGGGATACAAAAAGACATTGCTTGCCCACATGCAAGGCCAAAAAGCATGGACATCAGGTAGATAGCAGTCATGCTAAATCAAAGATAAAATTAAAGAATCTGTTACATGTACCTTTATGACATTAAGAAATGATATTTGGGAAAAGCTAAAAAATATATATAATATAAACATACATACATATATGTGTGTATAAACTATATATATTTATTGAATGTGTACTTTGTCCTTAGCCCTATATTAGATGTTTTTACATAATACTCTTAAAAACTTTCTTTATACACTTACATGTGGCCATGATCCACATACTTCATAATGTAAGAGCTCACATAGTGAAGGTCCTGCTTACAAATGCAACTTATCTCCACTGGGCAGTAAAATGGCAAGCCTGAAATACCACAACAGAAACGTGGCAGAGACACATATGTCAACTAAATTTTAAACAATTCATTAAATGGAAACAGTCCAAACAGCTGTCTCTATAATTATGAGAAATCAGTTAACAGGCCTCAGTAAAAGAGTTTTCCCAGAACTAGTTTTCTAAAAACTTTGGTACAATAGCTTAAAAGGCCAACAAGCTGGTCATAATCAGAAAAGGTAAAGAAACAAAGAAAATTCACCATCAAACTTCAGTGCCATCTCAATGCAAATAAAGCTTGCATTTAATTCTGCCCATTGCCTGTCAAGGAAAACAAGGTGGAACTAGAGAAAATACAGAAGAGGTCAACTAAATTTACCACTGGTGTTAGGGGGCTAACCTAGAAATCTAGAAACCCACCCTCTCAATCCTTTGAATACTCCTTTAAGGTTGAAAAATGTAGTGTTAGACAAATAAAAAAATTATTTTACTCAGATAATGTATGGAACTCAAAAAGACTAAGGAGACAAAAAAATATAGGTTGACACAATGCAATTGATACAATCAAGAACAGATCCATTGTGCTTAGCCAGGAAAGTAAAATAAATTTTAGTTGCACGGAGGTCCACTGTGTCTCAGACAGAAGTAAAATATGTTTCTCTATAGAGCCTGTGTGATGGAGAGTTTGTTCAATATCAACTGGACATTGTAATGAGCTAGATAATGTTATAATTATTTCAGTACTGAGAGGGTGATCAGATTTCGGACTTTTGAATAGAACTTGATCACTTCAAAGATTAAGAAGATTTTTTCATCTTAACAAATATTGTACAGTTAGATAGGTATATTTGGATTTTTTTTTCCTTCTCAAGTACCACTGTCAGAAAAGAAAGTACACTACTAAGAGTAGTATTGTTATCTTTGAGCACAAACTTGTTTGCTTATTATATAACCATCAAAAATATATCAAGATCTTCTCAATCTGTCAATTATATCCTAATAACATCTTTAAGCCACATACACTAAAACCTCTATAAACTGAAATGTCTTAGACTCTGCCTCAGTTAGCCAGATCTATGTCCTCAGTCAACTTGCAAGAAAACTGAAAACCACATTCAATAAACTACCAGGGATTTATTTTAGATACCAACTTCCAGAGATTCTTGGTCATTCCAACCAGTCTCCTATTCCTGGAATAATTGTAGATAAATTAAATAAACATATATTGAGCATTTGAACCAGGCACAAAGATACAAAATGGATAAGTTATGGTCACTTTTCTCAAAGGCTGACAGTCTAGTGGAGGAGATAAATAAAACACATATTGTTCTAAATTGTCTGAAAGAGTCCAAATTATGACTGTGAAACCCACAATTATCAATTATTTCTCCCATATAGCAAGGAACTGAAATAACCCATTAAGAAGGGTTTTCTGGTAAACTTATATAAAATGTTTCATGTTCAAGTATTCCTTGGAGGCTTTTTTGGTATTTCAATTAGGGAGCAAAAATGTAAGAATTTCTCACTATTTGAGTCTTGTTTCTCAGGTGCTACACAAATGTGAGATCCCTCTATGATACAAAGTTGGTTCCATTATTTCAGAGCCACAGAATTAGATGATTCTTCATAGGATCTTAAAAATAACCACTTAATAAATGATAAAAAAAAATACCCACCTGTCATGATCATATGGTTCTTGCCTTTCTAGCTAGCCAGCTACTAAGCTTTTCCATAGGAAATAATTAACTTCATATATTTTAACTTTTAGCTCTATGTTTCTACATACAATATTTGTGTGGTGACCTAGTGGTGAGAATATAGGTCCTGGAGTTAAGGAACAGAATTTTAAAACAATACATGTGGGACACTTGGAATGCTACAGAAGAAAGACTATGTAACTATATAACACTATCTAAATCAGTGTTAATACCTCCCAATGTGATCTTCCACAATTTCTCCTTTATTCTCCTAGATTCTCATCCCTGAAACTTAGTTTCCTCTTTAAAATCATCATAAATGATTTACTGAGCACCTAAACACAGAGGGCATGGTTTCAGGTCCTAAATAATGAGCACCTTTCTCAGTGACATGACCATCTATGATCTGTGTCTACACTTTCAACAGTTTTTCTTATTCCAAGATATATTCTTTCCTTTGCCGCTTACTCTACCTTTTCTTTTTTTTTCTTTTTTTGCTTTTACTGTCTGCATTAATACTGAACACGTCTATCTGCTCTACTAATTCCTTTGCCAATCTTTTCTCTCCAAATCCCTTACTATGCTATGAAAAGAATCAATTGCTGACCCTATGAACAATCCAGGAACTTCACTAAAACAATATATTTTTCTAGAGAGCAAAATATACTATAAGGCAGGTATGAGTTGGACACTATCCAAAGGGGAGTAGATATTAAATAATTAAAATTATACAGAGTAATTACCCCTGCAGGTACTCAAAAATGAATTTACTGCAAGTTTTCCCAGAAGTGTAGTATCAGTAAAGATAATCATAAGTAATTGACAGGATTTAATACACAGATTACTCAACTGATAAAAGTATTTTAATCAAAACATAAATAGGAAGAGAAAGCCATGCATACCAATCAGCCTTCATTAGGGAATTGACCAGCTGTTCCTTTAAGTCAATGGAATTTTTTCTTATCCTTATGTATGTAGCTCACTCGCCTTCACTTACCATTGAACAATTTTGAAGCAATAATTAGAATTTTGAGAGCCTATTGAAGCAAACTATTACTCAGCATTTGCCATCTTTGAATAAAGAATAAAATGGTGAAAATTTGTAAAAAACAAAGTAACATTTCATTTCACAAAGCTTTAGGTGTAGACACCTACCTTACTTTGCATTGGTGAGCTGATGGTGTAATGACCCAAACTAAAAGCTCTTGGTTCATTTTATACCCTTCAGGGTAATTCCTCTCTGATCTTCTTGTTTATGTAATTGCATTTGAATTACTGCCTTCTTATCTAGAAAACATCTATTGAAAATTCATACTGAACCCCAAATAAAATGTGTTTAGACAAACAATTTCAAAACATCTTCCTCTGGAAACTCTGGTATTATTGCAGCATAAATTTTCCTCTCTCCTATTTCAAAACAAAAGTATCCTTTTAAATATATATCCATTATTAATATTGATTAATGTTAATAAAGGATATACATAGAAGGTGAAAAAAATACCCCTTTATACCATCTAAATAAATGTTAGGAATGAAAATTTATTTGGGGCTTCAATATCCCAAATTTTACCTACATGCTCATTTAGAGACAGAAAATTAATGCTCATCTACAAAGCAAAGGCAACTTCTTTATAGAAATCCAGGGCAGTTGGCATATATGTTACTGATTAAAACTTTAAAATATTTAATTAGTTCAAAACATTTTATTCCTTTTTCTTTGGATTTAAAAAAATAATAAAATTTACATGTGTGAAACAGTAATTTAAGTAAATAGCCAAATCTGGCAGGATGTCAAACTGACTGAGATCAAATCCTAGCTCTGCTATTTACCAGCTATATGGCATTGGTATACTTGAGCTCTCTTTACTTCAGTTTCGTCACCTACTTAAGGTAATATCAGTGCTTATGCAAAGCACTTAACACAGTGTCTGGCATATAATAAGTGTTCAATAAATGATCACTAATTTATAATAATTCAACATTTCTTTAATATTTAGTCACAGTGCCCAGTTTATAGTAGACAGTCATTTTGTTTGTTGAATGCCTAAACGACTGAGGGAGTGCATAAATAATTATTGAATTTTTGGAACCAACATACATTTTTCTCCATCTCCATAGCTATAACAGTTTTACCTCTTTCAACCCACTTGCCTCACTAGAAAAAAAGTAATATGCCAGAAGTTCAATGAGAATTTTCCATTGCCCTCAGAAAAAATTCATTTACAAGTCCATCACAATCTATTTTTTTCTCTCTAGTTTCATCTCTTACCATCTCTCACCTTCCCCTGATCTTCCTCATTCTTTCTCCACTTTCTGTTTTTCAGCCAAACTGAATTGTGTTCCTCAAACTAGTCACATGCTTTCTTGCCTCCAAGTTCTTTCATATTCCATTCCTTCTGTCTGGAACATCTGCCTAATCTACTCCATGCCTCCTATTACCTAACTCCTATTCATCCTTCATAACTTAACAGAAAGGATCCCTTCTGCAAAGCATTCTCTGATTCCCTAAGGTCTTCCTGATAGTAGTTTTAAGAGAATTAAAGAAAATATATAGAACATCTGGCATATGGTAGATGCTGAATAAATCATAAATATTATTACATATTATTGTATATCCCATTATTTTCATTTACCTTAGTCTTTATTAATGAAAGTTAGTGAAAGAAGTGAGGTCTGGTGCAGAGAGCCTCCCTGGAAGGGGTATGAAGAGGTCAAGGCAGGTTCTGGGATACATACAAGGAACAGCCATTCCAGGGGCCTTCACATCTTAGAAATATGACCTACTATGTAGTAAGAAAAGAATTCTGAAAACAGGAAAAATGGAAATGAGGATACCAAACAATCTCATATGAATATGGGCAAGATGTTAAGACAAGAGTACAGTAACTGTGGGAATGTTAAATATTTGTTCCAAATGGAAACAGTGCCTCTTTTGATTCAGAAACTCAGTTTCCCAGCAGATTTATACACATATTCCTGGGAAATATATGTATACATGATAGGTAACTGATATATATCTTGCCTATTAATAGAACTATAAAAATTTTCATACATTTGGGTAATGATTTTCTTTTCAAAGGGGCTCTCATATATATGATCTCATACTGTTAAAAGAATCCAGGCAGATTGAACTTTCACTTCTAACCAGGATTTACTCCCCCACCTAAAATAACTATAAACCAGACAAAATATATTAAACAATTGTTCCATACATGTTGGATATTAGGCATAAAAGTAAAATGACCCCACAAAGATAGGAAACAACCAATGGAACTTCAGCTTACTGGAAAAAGCTTCTGACTAATGGTACAGGGAGGGTATCAATGCAGAAGCCAAAAGTGTCCCCAGATTAAGGAGATAGTCCTGGGAATCCATGGAGCCCAAGGCATCTGGAATTCACAGGGAAGAGTATTGGTAAGGAGAGAACTGCACACAGAGAGAATTCTGGAAATTTGTAGAGGATCTCTGAGTATTCAGCTGAAAATAGATAACCTCATGCATGTGAGGAAACTAGATTAGAATGGGGAGAGAAATACCTGAAAGGATTGAAGAGAATAGTCCTGGTATTCACACAAGGATTGGCATAGTGCTTATCCCAAACAGCAACCATGGAAAGTCTCCTATTTCATGGGAAATTAAGTAGTATAATTAGAAGGGTTTTGCCTCAGTTGTGAGGGAAAATGAGATCTAACAAAGGTTAAAATGAAACCCAAAAGGATCACCTGTTTGCAAGTAACATAACTGAGTCAAAGAACAAAGCTAAAAAATATTTGTAGATATACAACAATATCTGATACCCAACAAAGTACAATCTACAACATGTGGCATTCAATAAAAAATTACTAGATAGGCAAAGAAGCAGGAAAATACAATTCATAATGAAGAGAAATTAGTTTAATCAATTGAAACTGACCCAGAAATGATACAGATAATAAAATTAGTAGACAAAGGACATCAAAACATGACACACAGGGAACACAATAATTTCTCAGTAGCTGGCCCCACATGAATACCTGAAAAAGAACTCAAAATAATTATTTTCAAGAAGCTCAGCAAGATTCTAGGAAACACAGACAACTCAGTGAACTCAGGGAAACAATAAAAAAGAAGTTCAATAAAGGGATAGAAATCATAAGAGAATCAAACAAATTCTGGAGCTGAAAAATATGTAAGCCATAGTGTGTAAGTTAAAAGACAGAAACATTGAAAACAACCATAGTTACTGGATACACAATATTAAAAGATGTAAATTGGGACACCAAAAATGTAAAATGGGGATGCAAGTAAATGTGTGGAACTTTTTATGCAAATGAAGTAAAGTTGTTATCAGCTTAAAATAGACTGTTATAAATCTGAGATGTTTTATATAAATCTCATGGTAATCACAAAGAGAAACCTATAATAGATATTCAAATGATAAAGAGAAAAGAAAGTATACCACAATTTAAAAAAATAAATTCAGAAAGACAGCAAGAAAAAAACTACAAAAAATCAGAAAACAACAAAATTGTGATAGTAAGTCCTTATGTAACCAATAATTATTTTAAATGTAAATGATTTAAATTCTCCAGTTGAGTAACTGAAAAAAAAAGACTCAATGATATGCTGCCTACAAGAGACTCACTTAAGATCTAAGTACATTCAAAAGCTAAACATGAAGTGATGGAAAAAGATATTCCACACAAATGGAAACCAAAAGAGAGCAGAAATAATTGTATACTCATATCAAATAAAATATACTTTAAATATAAAGCTGTAATAAGAGACAAAGAAGTTCATTATATAATGACAAAGAAGTCAACTCATCAAGAGGATGTAACAATTATAAATATATATGCATCCAATATCAGGGAACCTAAGTACATTAAACAATAATTCACATTTCTGAAAGTAGAAATAAACAGCAATGCAATAATAATAGAGGACTTAAATACCCCCACATTAAAAAGATGAAAATCAATACAGAAATAATGGACTTGAACAATACTTTGGATCAAACAGACCTAACAGACACACATAGCACTTCTCAAGCAGAAAGGAAACATTCTCCAGGATAGATATGTTAGGTCACAAAACAGTTGTTAACTAATTTAAGAAAACAGTATCAAGCCTCTTTTCTAACCACAATGGTATGAAACTAGAAATCAATAATAGGAGGAAAGCTGGAAAATTCACAAATATGTAGAAATTAAACAACACAATCCTGAACCACCAATGGGTCAAAGAAGAAATGAAAACTATCTTGAAACAAATAAAAATGGAAACACAACATACCAAAACTTACGGGATGTGACAAAAGCAGATCTAAGAGGAAAGTTTATAGTGATAAATGCCTACATTAAGAAAAAAATATCAACTAAGCTACAACTGAACCTTAAGGAACTAGAAAAAAGAACAAGCTACGCCCAAAGTTAGCAGAGGAAAGAAAATAATAAAGAACAGAGCATAAATAAATGATATAGAGACTAGAAATACAACAGAAATCAATGAAACTAAGAATTTATTTTCTGAAATCATAAAAAAAATTGGCAAACCCTTAGCTACACCAAGAAAAAAAGAGAAATGACTCAAGTAAAATTATAAATGAAAGAGGAGACATTACAACTGATAACAAATATACAAAGGATCATAAGAGACTACTTTGAACAATCATATACCAAAAAATTAGAAGAACTGGATAAATTCCAATTTATCTAGTACCAGAAGAAATGGGTATATTCCTAGAAACATGATCTACCAATCAGTAATCAAAAATCTCCCAATACTAAATGCCCAGGAACTGATGGCTTCACTGTTGAATAATACCAAACATGTCAATTATACCAAACATTAAATAATACCAATCTACCTCAAACTCTTCCCAAATAATTGAAGAGAAAAGAACACTTCTACCTTCATTTTTTGAAGCCAGGGTTACCTCCCCAGAAAAGCCAAAAAAGGACCCTGCAAGACAAGAAATATCTCTGATGAATACAGATGCAAAAATTCTCAACAATTACTAGCAAACAAAATTCAAGAGCACATTAAAATAATCAACTGGAATTTATCCTTGGGAAGCAAGGATAGTTCAACATTTGCAATCAATGTGAAACACCACATTTACAAAATGAAAGATAAAAATTATATGATCATCTCAATAGAAGCAAAAAAGGCATTCAACAATATTCAACATCCTTTCATGATACAAACTCTCAACAAATTAGGTGTAAGAGTAATGTACTTCAACAAGATAAAAGCCATATATGACAAGCCTACAACTAACATCATCCTAAATGGTTAAAAAGTTAAAAGCCTTTCCTCTAAGATCAGGAACAAGACATGGGTGTCCACTCTTGCCACTTCAATCAACACAGTATTGGAAGTCCTAGCCACTGAAATTCAGCAAATCTGTGAAGTCATCCAAATCAGAATTAAGTTAGAAATCAATAAAAGAAAGTTATTAAGAATACCCTCAAATATTTACAAACACAAGATAACTCATGAGTTGAAAAAATATTCAAACGGAAAATTAGAAAGTATTTTAAATTGAATGAAAATTAATATTCAACATATAAAAATTTGGGATACATAATTAAAGCAATATTCAAAGGGAAATTTATAACACTACATGCCTCAGAAGAGAATGCCTTAGAACAGAATAAAGGTCTCAAATCAATGACCTCAGCTTCCACTTTCAGAAACTAGAAGAAAAGCAAAGTAAACCCAAAATAAGCAAAGGAAAGGAAATAATGGTAAAAAGGGAAATAAATAAAAATAATAATAAAGTAGAAAAAATCAATGGAGCCAAAAGCTAATTCTTTGAGAAGATTAATAAAATCAATAAGCCTCTGACCATACTAATAAAGAAAAAGATAAGGCACATATTACTAAGATAGGGAATGAGAGAGGTTACATCACTACAGATCCTACAGACATTAAAAAGATAATAAGGGAGTATTATGAAGAACATTATGTCAAATGATTCAATAATTTAGATGAAATGGACAGTCTATGAAAAACACAAATTACCAAAGCTCACTCAAGAAGAAATAAATAACATGAATAGTCTTGTATCTATAAAAAATGAATTTTTAATTAAAAATATTCCCACAAATGCTATTCTAGGTCCAAATTATTTCACTGGGGAAATTCTACCAAGCTTTTTTTTTTCTCTACCAAATGTTCAAGAAAAAAATAAAACCAAATTACACAAATCAAGAAAGTAGCATAGGATGGAACAATTTCCAACTCATTTGATGAGGACTACATTATCAATCCTACAAAAGCTCATATTCTTCCAAAAACATGAAGAGGAGAGACTACTTCCCAATGCATTCTATGAAGCTGGCATTATCCTGACACCAAAGTTAGACAAACACATTACTAAGGAAACCACAGACCAAGAACCTTCATGAAATGAACACAGATGCTAAAAATTCTTCACAAAATTTTAGCAAATTAAATAAAATGATATATACAAGGGATAAAACATCATGCCTCCAGGAATGCAAAGTTCTATTATAATCAATGTAATTCACTCTAAAACAGAGTAAACAATAAAAGCCATATGATCATCTAAATGAAACATACACACACACACATACAAAATCACATGGCAAAATCCAACATCCATTCCTGACAAAATTCTCAACAAACTAGGAATAGAAGGAAACTTCCTTAACTTAATAAAGAGCATCATCAACAACAACAAAAAACAATGGCTAACATAATACTTATTGAAAGACATATTGTTTTCCTCTGAAAATCAGGAAAAAAGGCAAAAATGTCTGTTCATACATCTACTTAACAGTGTACTAGAGGTTCTATCTAGTACAGTAAGAAACAAAAAGGGAATCCAGATTAGAAAGGAAGGAATAAAACTTCTATTTATGAAAGCATGATTATCTATGTAGAAAATCTTATTGAATGTACAAAAAGCTACCATAACTAAGCTAATAAATGAGTTCAACAAGATAAAGACACAAAAGTCTATTGTATTTCTATACATATATATATAGAAATTTTAAGATGTTATTTTGTACACTTTAAAAGCTTCTGCCTGAGGATCTGTCTTCGAACCAACCGGAGTCTAGGTGTTGACTGAGATACTCCCTTTGGGACAAAAACAGGTCTTCGTGCACCTGCAACTACTCAGAGCAAATAAGAATAAAATAGGCTGTTTGGACAATCACAAAAGTTTGTGAGAGAACAAAGAACTGAAGCAGGATTGAACAAAAAAAGATTCGTCTCCCACTCCTTCAAGACTCGGAAAGTTGGATGTCTTTTCTAATGCATTGAAACCAACACAGAGAGTCAAGAAAAATGAAGAAATAAAGGAATGTGTTCCAAGAAGATTAACATAAAACATTATAAAAATACCTTAATAAAACAGAGAAAGTGATTTACCTGATAAAGAGTTCAAAATACAAAATAATATCATGAAGATGCTCACTGAGCTCAGAAGATCAATGAATCCATGAACAAAGTGAGAATTTCAAAAGAGATAGAAAATATAAGAAAGTACCAACCAGAAGTCGTGGAATTAAAGAATACAATAACTGAACTGAGAAATACAATAGATTCCAAAGCTGAATAGATGAAGTAAAAGAAAGGATCAGTGAGAACTTCCGGGAAGATGGTGGCGTGAGCAGGGTGGCAGAAATCTCCTCCCTAACTATATATATCTATGAAAATACAGCAAATACAACTATTCCTAAAAGAGAGACCAGAACACACAGGAAAGCGCACAGCGTGCAGCTACACCTGAGAGGACACAGCACCCCACGAGGCAGGTAAGATACGGAGCCATGACCCAGCGGGACCCGAGCACTCACCCACCCCAGCACACCGGTGGGAGGAGAAGATTCAGAGCTGGGAGGGAGTGGAAGTACACCCCGTAAAATAACCAGCCCTGGTGATCTGCATGGGGAGCGCTGACACACATCGCACGGTGTAGTGGAGATTGGAGAGACAGAGGGTGCAGGATCTGAGCAGGGAACGTGCCAGGGTGCTTGCAGCTGGGTCCCAGGAAGGAAAGAAAAAATAAAAAGAAGAAAACTGTGCACTTTTTTCAGTGGTCTTAAAGAGACAGGAGCCCAGCGGAGGAACCGGATGGCCCCGGCACATTCAGCCCAGCAGGCTAGGAGTCCTGGGGAGTTTCGGACCCCTTAACTGGCGACTGGGAAAGCGTGGCCACACTTAGACTTCCCAAAGACATCAACAGCCTCCCATTCGTTCCCACCCCGGGCACAGCTATAAAGGGCCCTGCGGAGCGGGGTGGCTATGGCTGCAGAATAGTGGAGAAACAGCGCCAACTAAAGCATCCCCACAGAATCTACTCCCGGTGGGCGTTTTTTTGTTTTGTTTTGTTTTGTTTTTGTTTTTGTATTGTTTTTTGTTTTTTCTTCTCTTTCTTTTTTCTTTTCTTTTCTTTTTCGTCTTTTTCTTTCTTTCTCTCTTTTTTTTCCTTTTTTTTTCTTTTTAAAGTCTTAAAGACCCAGCTGACATACGTGGCAACTGCCAGCGACCACTTCTATAGCCATGAAAAGACAGAGGAATATGGTCCAGGTTAAGATCAACCAGACAACCCCAGAGAGGGAGACTGAAGGGATGGAAATGCAAAGTCTTCCTGAAAAAGAATTCAGAATAAAAGTCATAACCATGCTGATGGATCTACAGAGAAATGTGCAAGAGCTGAGGGAGGAAGTGAGGGAAGTGAGGAAAGACAATGCACAAAACAGACAAGTGAACAATGGGCTTAACAGCACACTGGATGAGATACAAGAGACTGTTAATGGAATAGAAATCAGAGAACAGGAATACAGAGAAGCTGAGGCAGAGAGAGATAAAAGAATCTCTAGGAATTAAAGAATATTAAGAGAACTGTGTGACTAATCCAAACGGAAAAGTATTCACATTATAGGAGTACCAGAGGAAGACGAGAGAGAAAAGGGGACAGAAAGTGTCTTTGAAGAAATAATTACTGAAAACTTTCCCACACTGGGGAAGGAAATAGCCTCGCAGTCCATGGAAGCCCACAGATCTTCCAACACAAGGGACCCAAGGAAGACAACACCAAGACACATAATAATTAAAATGGCAAAGATCAAAGATAAAGACAGAGTAGTAAAGGCAGCTACAGAGAGAGAAAAGATCACCTACAAAGGAAAACTCATCAGACTATCATCAGACTTCTCAACAGAAACCTTACAGGCCAGAAGAGAATGGCTTGATATATTTAAAGTAATGAAACAGAAGGGGCTCGAACCAAGAATATTGTACCCAGCACGATTATCATTTAAATATGATGGAGGGATTAAACAATTTCCAGACAAACAAAAGCTGAGAGAGTTCCACTACAGGATATTTTAAACGGACTGTTCTAGAGGGAAGCACCCCTAAGGCTAAAAAGATGTCACCAGAGAAAATAAAATCAGCAAAGAAAGCTGACCATCCAAATACTAACTAAAGGCAAAGAACAAAACACCTAGTATATAAAGAATGGAGGAGGAAGAATAAGAAGGGAGAGAAATAAAGAAACACCAGACAGTGTTTACAATAACTTAATAAGAAAGTTAAGTTAGATTGTTAGATAGTAAAGAAGCAAGCCTTGAACCTTTGTAACCACGAATCTAAAGCCAGCAATGGCAATAAGTACATATCTATCAATAATCACCCTAAATGTAAATGGACTGAATGCAGCAATCAAAAGACACAGAGTAACAGAATGGATAAAAAAGCAAGACCCATCTATATGCTGCTTACAAGAGACTCACCTCAAACCCAAAGACATACACAGACTAAAAGTGAAGGGATGGGAAAAGATATTTCATGCAAACAACAAAGAGAAAAAAAGCAGGTGTTGCAATACTTGTATCAGACAAAGTAGACTTCAAAACGAAGAAAGTAACAAGAGATAAAGAAGGACATTACATAATGATAAAGGGGTCAGTCCAACAAAAAGATATAACCATTATAAATATATATGCACCCAACATAGGAGCGCCAGCATATGCAAAACAAATACTAACAGAATTAAAGGAGGAAATAGACAGCAATGCATTCATTTTAGGAGACTTCAACATACCACTCACTCCAAAGGACAGATCAGCCAGACAGAGAATAAGTAAAGACACAGAGGCACTGAAGAACACACTAGACCAGATGAACCTAACAGACATCTACAAAACTCTGAACCCAAAAGCAACAGGATACACATTCTTCTCAAGTGCACATGGAACATTTTCCAGAATAGACCACATACTAGGTCACAAAAAGAACCTCAGTAAATTCAAAAATATTGAAATCCTACCAACCAACTTCTCAGATCACAAAGGTATAAAACTACAAATAAATTTTAGAAAGAAACCAAAAAGGCTCACAAATACCTGGAGACTTAACAACATTCTCCTAATTAATCAATGGGTTAATGACCAAATCAAAACAGAAATCAAAGAATATATGGAGACTAATGACAACAACAACACAAAGCCACAACTTCTGTGGGACGCAGCAAAGGCAGTTCTAAGAGGAAAGTATATTGCAATCCAGGCCTATTTAAAGAGGAAGAACATTCCCAAATGAATAGTCTAAAGACACAATTACTGAAATAGGAAAAAGAAGAACAAATGAGGCCCAAGGTCACCAGAAGGAGGGGCATAATAAAGATCAGAGAAGAAATGAAAAATTGAGAAGAATAAAACAACAGAAAAAATTAATGAAACCAAGAGCTGGTTCTTTGAAAAAATAAACAAAATAGATAAACCCCTACCAGACACATTAAGAGAAAAAGAGAATCTACACACATAAACAGAATCAGAAACGAGAAAGGAAAAATCACGACGGACCCCACAGAAATACAAAGAATCATAAGAGAATATTATGAGAATCTATATGCTAACAAGCTGGAAAACATAGAAGAAATGGACAACTTCTTAGAAAAATACAACCTTCTAAGACTGACCAAACAAGAAACAGAAAGACTAAACAGACCAATCAGCAGCAATGAAATTGAATGGGTAATCAAGAAACTATCCAAGAACAAAACCCCCGGACCTGATGGATTCACCTCTGAATTCTACCAGACATATAGAGAAGAAATAACACCCATTCTCCGTAAAGTTTCCCAAAAAATAGAAGAGGAGGGAATACTTCCAAACTCATTCTATGATGCCAGCATCACTCTAATACCAAAACCTGGCAAAGACCTCACCAAAAAAGAAAAGTACAGAATATCCCTGATGAACGTAGATGCAAAAATATTCAACAAAATATTAGCAAACTGAATTCAAAAATACATCAAGAGGATCATACACCATGATCAAGTGGGATTCATCCCAGGGATGCAAGGATGGTGCAACATTCGAAAATCCATCAACATCATCCACCACATCAACAAGAAGAACAAAAACCACATGATCATCTCCATAGATGCTGAAAAAGCATTTGACAACATTCAGCATCCATTCCTGATTAAAACTCTCAACAAAGTGGATATAGAAGGCAAGTACCTCAACATCATAAAGGCCATATATGACAAACCCACAGCTAACATACTTAACATCAAGAAGCTGAAACCTTTTCATCTAAGATCAGGAACAAGACAGGGATGCCCACTCTCTCCACTGTTATTCAACATAGTACTGGAGGTCCTAGCCACGGCAATCAGACAAAACAAAGACATACAAGGCATCCAGATTGGTAAAGAAGAAGTCAAATTGTCACTATTTGCAGATGACATGATACTGTACATTAAAAACCCTAAAGACTCCATTCCAAAACTACTAGAACTAATATCTGAATTCAGCAAAGTTGCAGGATATAAAATTAACACACAGAAATCTGTTGCTTTCCTACACACTAATGATGAACTAACAGAAAGAGAAATCATAAAAACAATTCCATTCACAATTGCATCAAAAAGAATAAAATACCTAGGAATAAACCTAACGAAGGAAGTGAAAGACCTGTACTCTGAAAACTACAAGACACTCCTAAGAGAAATTAAAGAGGACACTAACAAATGGAAATGCATCCCATGCTCTTGGCTAGGAAGAATAAATATTGTCAAAATGGCTATACTACCTAAAGCAATCTACAGATTCAATGCAATCCCTATCAAACTACCAACAGCCTTCTTCAATGAACTGGAACAAATAATTCTAAAATTCATATGGAACCACAAAAGACCCCGAATAGCCAAAGCAATCCTGAGAAGGAGGAATAAAACAGGGGGAATTACTCTCCCTGACTTCAAGCTCTACTACAAAGCCACAGTAATCAAGACAATTAGGTATTGGCACAAAAACAGACCCACAGACCAGGGGAACAGAATAGAAAATCCAAACATTAACCCAAACATATACAGTCCATTAATATTTGATAAAGGAGCTTGGATATACAATGGGGAGATGACAGCCTCTTCAGCAGCTGGTGTTGGAAAAACTGGACAGCTACATGTAAGAGAAGGAAACTGGACTACTGTCTAGCCCCATACACAAAGGTAAACTCAAGGTGGGTCAAAGACCTGAATGTAAGTCATGAAACCATAAAACTCTTAGAAAAAAACATAGGCAAAAATCTCTTGGACATAAATATGAGTGACTTCGTCATGAACATATCTCCCCGGGCAAGGGAAACAAAAGCAAAAATGAACAAGTGGTACTATATCAAGCTGAAAAGCTTCTGTACAGCAAAGGACACCATCAGTAGAACAAAAAGACATCCTACAGTATGGGAGAATATATTCATAAATGACATATCCGATAAGGGGTTGACACCCAAAATATATAAAGAACTCACGCACCTTAACAAACAAAAAGCAAATAATCCAATTAAGAAATGGGCAGAGAACATGAGTAGACACTTCTCTAAAGAAGAAATTCAGATGGCCAACAGGCACATGAAAAGATGCTCCACATCGTTAATCATCAGAGAAATGCAGATTAAAACCACAATGAGATATCACCTCACACCAGTGAGAATGGCCAACATCCAAAACACAAACAACAAATGTTGGCGAGGATGTGGAAAAAAGGGAACCCTCCTACACTGCTGGTAGGAATGCAAATTAGTTCAACCATTGTGGAAAGCTGTATGGTGGTTCCTCAAAAAACTCAAAATAGAAATACCATTTGACCCAGGAATTCCACTCCTAGGAATTTACCCTAAGAATGCAGCAGCCCAGTTTGAAAAGACATATGCACCCCTATGTTTATCGCAGCACTATTTACAATAGCCAAGAAATGGAAGCAACCTAAGTGTCCATCAGTAGATGAATGGATAAAGAAGAAGTGGTACATATACACAATGGAATATTATTCAGCCACAAGAAGAAAACAAATCCTACCATTTGCAACAACATGGATGGAGCTAGAGGGTAGTATGCTCAGTGAAATAAGCCAAGCCAAAAAAGACAAGTATCAAATGATTTCACTAATATGTGGAGTATAAGAACAAAGAAAAAAACTGAAGGAACAAAACAGCAGCAGACTCACAGAAGCCAAGAATGGACTAATAGTTAACAAAGGGAAAGGGACTGGGGAAGATGGGTGGGAAGGAGGGATAAGAGGGGAAAAGGGGCATTACGATTAGCAGATGTAATGTTGGGGGGGCACGGGGAGGTCTGTACAACTTAGAGAAGTCAAGTAGTGATTCTATAGCATCTCACTATGCTGATGGACAGTGACTGTAATGGGGTTGGTGGGGGGGACCTGATGAAGGGGGTAGTTTAATAACCATAATATTGCACATGTAATTGTAGAATAATGATACCAAAATAAATTATAAAAATATATATATGTAAATTAAAGCTGTAAAAAAAAAAGAAAGGATCAGTGAACTTGAAGCAGGGCAATGGAACTCATCCAGTCAGAGAAACAGAAAGAGAAAACAGTGGCAAAGAGTGAAAGCTTAAGACTTATGGGACAACATCAAACAGACCAACATTCACATTATAGGGGTCCCAGAAGGAGGAGAGAGAGAGATGGTGGCAGGAAATAATTTGAAGAATTAATAGCTGGACCCCCCCCCCCTTAACCTGGAGAATAAAACAGATACCCAGATCCAGGATGCCTAGAGAGTTCAAAATTAGACAAACCCAAAAAGACTTTCAGCATGATAGACTCAGACATTATAGATATCACAGACTCCCACATTATAATTAAATTGTCAAAGTTTAAAGATAAGGGGAGAATGTTAAAAGCATCAAGAGACAAACAACTTATGTGCCAGAGAAACTCATAAGACTATCAGATTTCTCAGCAGAAACTTGGCAGCCCAGAAAGTAGTGAGACAATATATTCAAAATGCTAGAAAAAATATCCTGCCAACCAAGAATACTCTATGAAGCAAAGTTGTCCTTTAGAACTGAAGCAGAGATTAAATAAGAGTTTCCCAGACGAGCAAAACCTAAAGGAGTTTATCAACACTAGACCAACCTTTTAAGAAAATTTAAAGGGACTTCTCCAAGCGAAAATGAAAAGGGCATTAAGCAAAACAAGGAAAATATACAAGTATGTATCTCACTGGTAAAGGTAACTAGATAGTAATATTCAGAATGATCTAATGTTCTAAAGATGGTGGGTTAATCACCTTTAAAGCTAGTATGAATGATAAAAGACACACATAATAAAAAGAAATATAATTACAATAATTTGTTGATTGATAAAGATGTACATTTTGACATCAAGAATATAAAACAGGCAGAATTACAATGTACACTTCAGAAAGTGTTAAATTTAAGTTGTTAACAACATAAAGAGACATATAAATGTTATTTTATGTAAGTTGCATGATAACGAAAAAAAAACCTATAGTAGATACACAAAGGATAAGAAAACAATATAACAAACCCACAGCTAACATCATACTCAGTGGCAAAAGCTGAAACTTTTCCTCTAAGTTCAAGAACAAAACAAAGATGTTCACTCTCACTACTTTTAAGCAACATAGTACTGGAAGTCCTAGCCATGGCAATCAAATGATGAAAAGATAAACAGCATCCAAATTGGTAAGAAAGAAGTAAAACTGTCACTATTTGTAGATGACATGGTAATATATAAAGAAAACCCTAAACACTCCACCAAAAACTTTTAGAACTAATAATTAGATTCAGCAAAGTTCCAGGGTACAAAATCAATACACAGATATGTGGCACTTCAGTATACTAACAAGGGACTAGCAGAAAGAGAATCACGAAAGCAATTTCATTACAATTGCCTCAAAAGAATAAAATACCTAGGAATAAACCTAACCAAGGAGGTGAAAGACCTTTACTCAGAAAACTACGACACACTCATGAGACAAATTAAAGAAGACACCAAAAAATGGAAATCTATCCCATGCTCATGGATAGGAAGAATTAATATTGTAAAAATGGCCAACCTACCCAAAGCAATTTACAGATTCAATGCAATCCCTATCAAAATACCAATGGCATTTTTCTATGAACTAGAGCAAATAATTCTAATATTCATATGGAATCACAAAGACAAAGCAATCCTGAGAAAGAAAAACAAACCTGGAGGGATTATGCTCCCTGACTTCAGGCTATATTACAAAGCTACAGTAATCAAACAGTTTGGTACTGGCACAAGAACAGATCCATAGATCAATGGAACAGAATAGAGTCAATATATAAACCCACACATATATGGTCAATTAATATAGAATAAAGGAACCATGAATATACAATGGGGAAAAGACAGTCTCTTCAATAGTTGGTGTTGAGAAAACTAGACAGCTACATGCAACAGAATGAAATCAGATTACTATATAACTCCCAACACAAAAGTATACTCAAAATGGATTAAAGATCTAAATGTAAGACATGAAACCATAAAACTCTGAGAAGAAAACATAGGTAAAAATCTCTTGAACATAGGCATGAGCAATTTTTTCTGGACACATCGCCTCGAGCAAAGGAAGCAAAATAAGAAATGAACAACTGGGAGGATTAAAGATGGCAGCATGAGAGGTGAGACAGAAAACTACTAAAATGACATATAATACGAAAATATAATAAAACTAATCCTGAGAGGGCAACAGGAAAGAAGGCTATGCCAGACTGCATACTCATGGAACAGGGTAATGTACCAAAGCCATGACCCAGAGGGACCCAAGCCCTTCCCCCACCCCAGCTTACTGGTGGGAGGAAGAGAAACAGAGTGGGGAGGGAGTGGAGGCCTGGGATGCTGAACACCTAGCCCTTCTGAGACCACGAACCTACATTGCATGGTGTTCTGGTGATTAGTGGGGTTGGAAAGCTAAGACAGGTGGAATGCCTGGAGAGACTGAGATTATTCCAGGTACTTGTGGAAAACAGGGATCCATATACGGCTGCTCTGGGTGGACAGTCTGAGAGACTACCTAACAGCAAGAGGGCTGCTAAAGGAGCAAGGATTGCACAGAGCTTACTGCTCAGGAGAAAGGACAGGTAGACAAAACTGTCGAGTGCACTCTGCCCAACAGGTTGGGAAATTTCAGGATCTTCAGGCGCTCCATCTCCCTGACTGGCTATACAGCTCCTAGGCTCCCCACTGTGATACCCAGCCTACTGCACCTTCCTCCTGGCCAGCCCGCATCCGGCTCACAAACCAGCAACCCCTGCCCTGGCATGAGGCTAGCCAGAGGGAAACCCCATCTATAGCAGCTACAAACACAAGGCATAGAGGCTAACACCTGTATGTTCGGCCCACTGGTTCTGGCAGTGGAGACAGGCATAGCAGCCGGGAAGCAGGAAACAGCTCTTTCCTCCCCCCCAGGCACCAGCAATGCTCCCCTGCGACACCGACATGGCTCAAAGAGTTGAGCAGCTCCAGACAGTAGAGCTTCTGGGCACTAGAGGGCGCCACATACAAATATGAAACGTCAAAGGAAACTAGTTCAAACAAAAATACCACAAACACCAGAAAAAGAGTCAAATGCAACTGATCTCATCAATCTTCCTGAAACAGATTTCAAAATAAAAATCATAAACCTCCTCCTGGAGATACAGAAAAATATTCAAGAACTCAGGAACGAATTTAGGGCGGAGACACAATCATTAAAGAACACAATGGAGGGTTATAAAAGCAGGTTTAGATACAGTGACGGAGACGATAAATGAAATAGAAATTAGAGAAGAGGAATACAAAGAAGCTGAGGCACAGAGAGAAAAAGGATCTCTAGGAATGAAAGAATATTGAGAGAACTGTGTGACCAATCCAAACAGAACAATATTCGTATTATAGGAATACCATAAGAATAAGAGAGAGAAAAAGGGGTAGAAAGTGTCTCTGAGGAGGTAATTGCTGAAAACTCCCACAGTCTGGGGAAGGAGATAGTCTCTCGGGCCATGGAGGTGCACAGATCTCCCAACACAAGGGACCCAAGGAAAACAACACCAAGACATGTAGCAATGAAAATGGCAAAAATCAAGGATAAGGACAGACTTTTAAAAGCAGCCAGAGAAATAAAAAAGATCACATCAGGAAAACCATCAGGCTATCATCAGACTTCTCAGAAGAAACCTTACAGGCCAGAAGGGAGTGGCATGATATATTAATGCAATGAAGCAGAAGGGCGTCAAACCAAGAATATCTGGCAAGATTATCATTTAAATTTAAAGGAGGGATTAAACAATTTCCAGAGAAGCAAAAGCTGAGAGACTTTACCTCCCACAAACTGTCTCTGCAGTGTATTTTGTAGGGACTGCTACAGAGAGAAGTAAAGGGATAGACAAAGACTACAGAATATGATACCTAATATATAAAGAATGGAGGAGGAAAAAAAAGAACCTTTAGATTGCACTTGTAATAGCATACTAAGTGTGTTAAGTTAAACTCTGAGAAAGTAAGAAAGTTACCCTTGAACCTTTGGTAAACACGAATCTAAAGCCTGCAATGGCAATAAGTACATTCCTATCGATAATCACCCTGAAAGTAAATGGTCTGAATGCACCAATCAAAAGACATAGTCACTGAATGGATAAAAAAACAAGAACCAACTATATGCTGCCTACAAGAGACTCACTTCAAACCTAAAGATATACACAGACTAAAAGCAAAGGGATGGACAAATATATTTCATGCAACGAATAGGATAAAAAGCAGGAGTTGCAGTACTCGTATCAGACAAAATTGACTTGAAAACAAAGAAAGTAAGAAGAGACAAAGAAGGACATTACTAATGATAAATGGGTCAAACCAAGAGGATATAACCATTATAAATATCTATGCACCCAACACAGGAGCATCTACATATGTGAAACAAATACCAACAGAATTAAAAGAGGAAATAGAATGCAATGCATTCATTCTAGGAGACTTCAACACTCCACTCACTCCAAAGGACAGATCAACCAGGCAGAAAATAATTAAGGAGAAAGAGGCATTGAACAACACATTATAGCAGATGGACCTAAGAGACATCTACAGAACTCTACACCCAAAAGCAGCAGGATACACATTCCTCTCAAGTGCACATGAAACATTTCCCAGAATAGATCATATACTAGGCCACAAAAAGAGACTCAGTAAATTCAAAAAGATTGAAATTGTACCAACCAGCTTCTCAGACAAAAAAGGTATGAAACTAGAAATAAATTATGTAAAGAAAAAAAAAAGCCCACAAACACATGGAGGTTTAACAGTGTGCTCCTAATTAACCAATGGATCAATGACCAAATAAAAACAGAGATCAAGCAGTTACATGGAGACAAATGACGACAATAATTTAACACCACAAAATCTGTGGGACGCAGCAAAGGCTGTTCTAACAGGGAAGTATATTGCAATACAGGCCTACCTCAGGAAAGAAGAACAATTCCATACAGTCTAAACACACATTTAACGAAACTAGAAAAAGAAGAACAAATGAGGCCCAAAGTCAGTAGAAGGAGGGACATAATAAAGATTAAAGCAGAAATAAATAAAAACGAGAAGAATAAAACAATAGAAAGAATCAGTGAAAGCAGGAGCTGGTTCTTTGAGAAAATAAACTAAATAGATAAACCCCTAGCCAGACTTATCAAGAAAAAAAGAACCTACAAACATAAACAGAATCAAAAATGAGAAAGGAAAAATGAATACAGACACCACAGAAATACAAAGAATTATTAGAGAATACTATGAAAAATTATATACTAACAAACTGGATAACCTAGAAGAAATGGACAGTTTCTAGAAAAATACAACCTTCCAAGACTGACCCAGGAAGAAACAGAAAATCTAAACAGATAAGCACACCAATTACTAACAATTAAATTGAATCATTAATCAAAAACTACCCAAAGACAAAATCCCTGCACCAGATGGATTCACCGCTCAATTTTATGAGACATTTAGAGAAGACATAATACCCATTCTCCTTAAAGTTTTCCAAAAAATAGAAGAAGAGGGAATACTTCCAAAATCATTCTATTAGTCCAGCATCATCCTAATACCAAAACCAGGCAAAAACACCACAAAAAAAGAATATTACAGACCAATATCCATGATGAACATAGATACAAAAATAACAAAATATTAGCAAACAGAATTCAAAAATATATCAAAAAGATCATCATCATGATCAAGTAGGATTTATTCCAGGGGTGCAAGGATGGTACAATATTAAAAAATCCATCAACATCATCCACCACATCAACAAAAAGGACAAAACCACATGATCATCTCCATAGATTCCGAAAAAGCATTCGACAAAATTCAACATCCATTCATGATAAAAACTCTCAACAAAATGGGTATAGAGGGCAAGTACCTCAACATAATAAAGGCCATATATGACAAACCCACAGCCAACATCATACTTAACAGCGAGATGCTGAAAGCCTTTCCTTTAAGATTGGGAACAAGACAAGGATGCCCACTCTCTTCACCTCTATTCAGCATAGTTCTGGAGGTCCTAGCCACAGCAATCAGATAACACAAAGAAATAAAAGGCGTCCAGATTACTAAAAAAGTTAAACTGTCCCTGTTTGCAGATGACATGATATTGTACATAAAAATCCCTAAAGAATCCACCCCCAAAATACTAGATCTAATATCTGAATTCAGCAAAGTTTTAGGATACAAAATTAATACACAGAAATCTGTTGCATTCCTATACACTAATGATGAACAAGCAGAAAGAGAAATCAGGAAAACAATTCCATTCACAATTGCAGCAAAAAGAATAAAATACCTAGGAATAAATCTAATGAAGGAAGTGAAAGAACATACTCTGAAAACTACAAGACACTTGTGAGAGAAATTAAAGAAGACACGAATAAATGGAAAAACATCCCATGCTCATGGATAGGAAGAATTAAATTGTCAAAATGGCCATCCTGCCTAAAGCATTCTATAGATTCAATGCAATCTCTATCAAAATACCAACAGCATTCTTCAATTAACAAGTACTTCTAAAATTCATATGGGACCACAAAAGACCCAGAATAGCCAAAGCAATCCTGAGAAGGAAGAATAAAGCTGGGGGGATGATGCTCCCCATCTTCCAGCTCTACTACAAAGCCACATTAATTAAGACAATTTGGTACTGGCACAAGACAGACCCATAGACCAATGGAACAGATTAGAGAGCTCTGATATAAACTGAACCATATACGGTCAATTAATATATGATAAAGGAGCCATGGACATACAATGGGGAAATGACAGCCTCTTCAACAACTGGTGTTGGCAAAACTGGACAGCTACATGCAAGAGAATGAAACTGGATTATTGTCTATCCCCATACACAAAAGTAAACTCAAAATAGATCAAAGACCTGAATGTAAGCCATGAAACCATAAAACTCTTAGAAGACAACATAGGCTGAAATCTCCTGAATATAAACACAAGCAACTTTTTCCTGAAGGCATCTCCTCGAGAAAGGGATACAAATGCAAAAATGAACACATGGGACTACATCAAACTAAAAATCTTCTGTACAGCAATGGAAACCGTCAACAGAACAAAAAGGCATCCTACAGTATGGGAGAATATATTTGTAAATGACATATCCGTCAAGGGGTTAACATCCAAAATATATAAAGAACTCATATGCCTCAACACCCAAAAAGCAAATAACCTGATTAAAAAATGGGTGGAGGATATGAACAGACATTTCTCCAAAGAAGAAATTCAGATGGCCAACAGGCACATCACTAATTATCAGGGAAATGTGAATTAAAACCACAATGACATATCACCTCACACCAGTTAGTATGGCCAGTATTGTAAAGATGAAGAACAACAAATGTTGGTGAGGATGCGGAGAAAGGGGAACCCTCCTACACAGCTGGTGGGAATGTACACTTGTTCAACCATTGTGGAAAGCAGTATGGAGATTCCTCACAAAACTAAAAATAGTGCTCACTTCAGCAGCACATATACTAAAATTTGAATGATACAGAGAAGATTAGCATGGCCCCTGTGCAAGGATGACAAGCAAATTCGTGAAGCGTTCCATATTTTTTAAAACCACAATGAGATATCACCTCACACCAGTTAGGATGGCCAACATCCAAAAGACAAACAACAACAAATGTTGGCAAGGATATGGAGAAAGGGGAACCCTCCTACACTGCTGGCGGGAATATAAAATAGTTCAACCATTGTGTAAAGCAGTATGGGGGTTCCTCAAAAAACTCAAAATTGAAATACCATTTGACCCAGTAATCCCACTCCTAGGAATTTACCCTAAGAATACAGCAGTCCAGTTTGAAAAAGACATATGAACCCCTATGTTTATCGCAGCACTATTTACAATAGCCAAGAAATGGAAGCAACCTAAGTGTCCATCAGTAGATGAATGGATAAAGAAGATGTGGTACATATACACAATGGAATATTATTCATCCATAAGAAGAAAACAAATCCTCCCATTTGCAACAATATGGATGGAGCAAGAGGATATTATGCTCAGTGAAATAAGCCAGGCAGAGAAAGACAAGTATCAAATGATTTTGCTCATTGTGGAGTATAACACCGAAGCAAAACAGCAACAGACTCACAGACTCTAAGAAGGGACTAGCGGTTACCAAAGGGGAGGTGTGGGGAAAGGCAGGTGGGGAGGGAGGGAAAAGGAGTTTGAGAGGTATTATGATTAGAACACATATTGTGCGCGGATCATGGGGAAGACAGTGTAACACAGAGAAGACAAATAGTGACTCTGTGGCATCTTACTACACTGATGGGCAGTTACTGCATTGGGGTATGGGGGGACACAATAACATGGGTGAATGTAATAACCACATTTTCTCATGTGAAACCTTCATAAGAGTGTATGTCAATAATACCTTAATAAAAAAATGAACAAGTGGGACTACATCAAACTAAAATGCTTCTGTATAGCAAAGGACACCATCAGCAGAACAAAAAGGCATCCTACAGTATGGGAGAATATATTCATGAATGATTTATCCAATAAGGGGTTAACATCTAAATATATAAAGCACTCATACAACTCAACACCAAAAAAAAATAATAATAAAATCATGATTAAAAAATGGGCAGTGGACCAGAACAGACATTCTCCAAAGTAGAAATACAGATGGTCAATAGGCACATAAAAAGATGCTCCACATCACTAATCATCAGGGATCAAATCAAACCCACAGTGAGATAACACCTCACACCAGTTAGGATGGCCACCATCCAAAAGACAAGAAATAACAAGTCTTGGCAAGGATATGGAGAAAAGGGAATCCTCCTACACTGTTGGTGAAAATGTAAATTGGTGAAACCACTACGGAAAGCAGTATGGAGGTTCCTTTAAAAACTAAAAATAGAAATACCATATGACCCAGTAATTCCACTTCTATGAATTTACCCAAACAAAATCCCTGATCCAGAAATATATATGTTTACTGCCGCATTATTCACAGCAGCCAAGATAATGGAAGCAACCAAAGTGTCCATCAAGAGATGAATGGATAAAGTGGTACATATACACAATGGAATATTATTCAGCCATTAAAAAGAGAAATCCTGCCATTTGCAACAACATGGACCTAGAGGGTATTATGCTAATTGAAATAAGCCAGGCAAAGAAAGCCAAATACCATATGATTTCACTTATTTGTGGAATCTAAAAACAAAACAATATGAAAACAGTAGACTCGTAGACACTAAAAAGTGACTGATGGTTACCATGAGGGAGTGGTTGGAGTTGGTGGGTAGCAAGGGTGAGGGGGATAAAGGGTCACAAAAACTCTCAATCATAATATGTTGGTCACAAGGATGGTAGTACAGCATGGAGAATATAGCCAATGATTCTGTAACATCTTCCTATGTTGACAGCTAGTAACTTCACTAATGGGGGTGATGATTTAATAATGTGGGTAACTAGTGAACCACTGTGTTGTATACTTGAAACTAGTATAAGATTGTATATCAACTATACTCAATTAAAAATTTTTTTGAAAAAGCAATCTAAACATACCACTATGGAAAATTATCAAATCACAGAGCAAAAGAGAAAGGAATAGAGAAATTACAAAATAGCCAGAAAAAAATTAAGAAAATGGCAATAAGTACATTCCTCTCAATAATTACTTTAAGTATAAGAAGTCTAAATTCTGCAATCAAAAGATATCATGTGGTTAAGTGAATGTAGCAAATAAAAAACAAGACCCATCTATATGTTGCCTACAAGAGATTAGCTTCAGATACAGGAACAGATACAAACTGAAAGTGAAGGGATGGAAAAATAAATTCCACATAAATGGAAAACAAAGGAAAGCTGGTATAGCTATACTTATATTCAACAAAATAGACTTTAAAACAAAGACTATAATAAAAGACAAGATATCATTATATAACCATAAAGGGGTCAATCCAACAGAGAATATAACATTTCTAAATATTTTTACACCCAGATAGGAAAGCCTAAATATATGTCAAAAATTAATAGACCTATAGGAAGAAATAGAAAGTAATGCAATAATTGTAGGGGTTTTTAGTTGATAGATTGTCCAGACTGAAAATCAATAAGGAAACATTGGCTTTAAATGACACGTTAGACCAGATGGACTTATCAGACATATACAGAATATTCCATCCAAAAGCAACAGGATCCACATTCTTCTAGAGCACATATGGAACATTCTTCAGGATAGAACATAAGTTAGGCCACAAAACAAGTCTTAATAAATTTAGGAAGACTGAAATCAAATGAAGGATCTTTTTCAATCACAATAATATGAAACAAAAAATCAATTACAAGAAGAAAACTGAACAATTCACAACATGAGATTAAACAACATGCCACTGAGTAAAAAAATGATCAGAGAAAAAACCAAGAGAAATAAAAATATATCTTGGGACCAATGAAACTGGAAATATAACACACTTAAACTTATGGGATGCAACAAAAGCAGTTCTAGAAGGGAAATTCACAGTGATAAGTGCCTACATTAAGACACAAGAAAGATCTCAAGTAAACAACCTAACTTTACACCTCAAGAACCTGAAAAATAATAAAGTTAGTAAAAGGAAGTAAATAACAAAGATCAGAGTGGAAATAAATAAAAGAGACTAAAAACACAATAGAAAACAAACACCTCAATTTTTTCAAAGATAAAATTGTCAAGTAGCTAGACTCACTGAGGAGAAAATAAGACTCAATAAAATCAGAATGAAAGAAAATACATTACACTGGATACCACAAAAATACAAAAGATCACAAGAGACTATTTTACCCCTCTACTCATGCTTTCTTCATGGCATTTACAAGTTTCTGATATTATATCATTTGTTTACATATTATTCTCTCTTTCTCCCTTTCCAACCAGAATGTAAGCACCATAAATGGATAACTTATCTTTCTTGGTCATCACTGTACCCTTAGAGTTCAAACCAGCCTGTTACATATATTAGATGTTCAGTAAGTGCTTATTGAACTCATCAGTAAGGATGCCATTACCAGAGCTTAAAATTAAATACATAGAAAGCTTACTAAATGCTCTGATGTTCTATAGATAGTTACAGTCAAAGTCAGGCTAAAAATCCAAGCTTCCTAATGTCCTTTTTATTGCATTAAAATTTTAATTCATTTTCTTAAGAGGAAAAAAGCTACCCATAATCTTCAATTAGCTAAACAGAGAAGTGTCATTGGAATATGAATCAGACAATTTTTTTTCTCCTCCTCAGAGAATGGATACTTTTCTAGCTTGCAAGATGCTCTATGTCCATAAAATCCTAAAATTCTGTGCAACAGATGTTCTTTTAAAAATAAGTTTATGCATCTGAAGTCTGAGTTATCTATAAGACACATTAGAATATTCTGCCATTTGAAACAAAATCTGTTTATTAAATCCCTTTCAATGCTTTTTACTTAAACAATACAAATAGAGTTGGACCTAATGTGTATACTAATCATTTTATTATCTTGAAGCTCCCAAGTGAGGAGATAGAATTGATTTAGTATGTATAAAAATTATGTCAATTTTGTTCTCTATTTTGGTTACAGGTTAAAGCCCCTAATATGCCAGATTTATATGAATTTACACAAACTTTTCCCATCCATTTCAAAACATCTTTGAAATTAAGGTCATATATAAATGTTAATAGGAATTATTAGCATCTTCTGAATAAAATTTGTAGTGATACAAATCAGATCAGTATTAAATTCTTTTTTCCTGTATATAAAACTTATTTCTCTATCCCTTAGAATAATATCCCTTACTCTATTTTTGTTACTTTATATAACCTCTTGGTTGTTATATATTATTTGTGATGAATAATATGAGCAGTATTGACTGTACTCACAATAACACATGTAAGTACTTCTCAGCAACTAATCAACAATATTGATTAACTTCTATTAACAAATTAATCTATTATAGCCAAGAAATAACTAATAATGCAGTTAACTTCTTTCATTTCATGGGTGTAAAGACAGTTGAAGTGGAAGAAACTAGATGCAAAAGTTACATAATGATTCCATTTATTTGAAATATATAGAATGGGTAAATCCATAGAGACAGAAAGTTACTGGGAGGAGTGGGAAATGGGGAATAACAGCTTAATGGATATAAGGTTTCCTTTGGATGTTGAGAACTATTTGACACTAGATAAAGGTAGTGGTTGCACAACATTGTAAATGTATTAAATGCCACAGAACTGTTCCCTTTAAAATGTTTAATTTTATTATGTGAATCTCACCTAACTTAATTGACAGCTTAAAGCAAAAATAGTAACAATGTATTGTGGGGTTTAAAACATGTAGAAATAAATTATATGTCAAGAATAGAACAAAGGACAGAAATGGGGAATGGAAATATATTTCTGTAAGGTTGCTATACTGTATGTACATTGCTATAATATTTTCATAAGGTAAACTATGATAAGGTAAAGATCTATATTACAAATCCTAGAGCAACCACTAAAAATAAAAGTATAGCTAAAAAACCAATAGTGTCAAGAGAATGAAAAAACACAGATTGGGAGACAATATTTGCAAAAGACATATCAGATAAAGGATTATTATCCAAAATATACAAAGAACTCTTAAAGCTTGACAATAAGAAAATTATTAACACAACCTGATTTAAAATGGACAAAAGGCCTGAGTAGACACTTCACCAAAGACATGCAGATGGCACGTAAGCATATGAAAAGATGCTCCATATCATATATCATCAGGGAATTAAAAACTAAAACAACAATGAGATGTCACTACACACCTATTAAAATGGTCAAAATCCAGAACACTGGCGATAAAAAATGCTGACAAGAAAGTGTACCAACAACAATTCTCATTCATTGCTATTGGGAATGCAAAATGGTACTACCACTTTGGAAGACAATTTGACAATTTCTTACAAACCTCAACATACTTTTATCCAGCAATTGAACTCCTTGGTATTTACAAAAAGAAGTTGAAAAGTTATGTCTATACAAGAATTTGCACAGTTGTTTATATCAGCTTAATTCAGAATTACCAAAACTTGGAAGCAACCAAGATATCCTTCAGGAGGTAAGAGAATAAAGAAACTATGGTATATTCAGACAACAGAGTATTATTCAGTGCTAAAAAGAAATGAGCTGTCAAGCCATGAAAACATGCATGAACCCTAAGTGCGTATTATTAAGTGAAAGAAGCCAATCTGAAAAGGCTACATACTTTATGATTCCAACCTTATGACATTCTGGAAAAGGCAAAAACCATAAAGACATTAAAAAGATTAGTGGTTATTCACCACAATATTAGAAGTCCTAGCTGTAGTGACAGACAAGAAAAAGAAGTAAAAGGCATCAAAATTGGAAAACAATTAAAACTTGCTGTTTGCAAATGACATGATACTATATAGAGAACCCAAAAGACCCCACCAAAAAACTATTAGAATTAACAAAGTCAATGAAGTTATAGGATATAAAATCAATATTAAAAAATCAGTTGCATTTCTGTACAATAAAAAACTATTAGAAATAAAAATTTTAACAATCCCATTTATAATTGCATCAAAAACAAAATACCTAAGAATAAATTTAACCAAAAAAATGAAAAATCTGTACTCTGAAAACTGTAAGACACTGATGAAAGAAATTAAACACACACAAATAAATGGAAAGATATGCCACACTCAGGGACTAGAAATATTAATATTGTAAAAATGTTCATTCTACCCAAAGCAATCTACAGATTAAATGCAAACCCTTTCAAAATACTAATAGCATTTTTCACAGAAATGGAGCAAATAATCCAAAAATTTGTATGGAACCACAAAAGACCCCAAATAGCCCAAGCAATCTTGAGAAAGAAGAATAGAGGTGGAAGAATCACAATTCTTGATTTCAAATGATATGACTAAGTTATAGTAATCAAAAGAGTATGGTATTGGCATAAAAACAGACACATAAGTCAATGGAACAGAATAGAGAGCCCAGAAATAAACCCATCTATATGTGGCCAATTAATTCATGACAAAGGAGCCAAGAATATACAATGGGATAAGAACAATCTCTTCAACAAATGGTGTTGGGGAAACTAGACAGTCATCTGCAGAAGAATGAAACTGGATCACTATCTTATACCACACATAAAAATCAGCTCAATGTGGGTTAAAGACTTGAATGTAAGACGTGAAACCATAAAACTCCAAAAAGAAAACATAAGCAGTAAACTTTTGGACATTGGTCTGAGCAATATTTTGGGGGACCTATTTCCTCAGGCAAGGAAACTAAAAATCTTTTCCACAGAAAAGGAAACCATCAACAAAAATGAAAAGGCAACCTACTGAATGGGAGAAGATATTTGCAAAACATTTATCTGTTAGGGGTTAAAATCCAAAATATATGAAGAAGTCAAGCACCTTAGTAGCAAAAAGACAATCTGATTTTAAAATAGGCAAAGGATATGAATAAACATTCTTCCAAAGATGACATGTAGTTGGCAAACAGGTACATGTAAAGATGCCCAACATTACTAATCATCAGGGAAAGCAGATCAAAACCACAGTGAGTTATATCACCTTACACCAGTCAGAATGGCTATTATAAAAGAGACAAGAAATAACAAGTGTTGGTGAAAAGGGAACACTTATAAACTGTTAATGATAATGTACAATGGTGCAGCCACTATGAAAAACAGTATGGAGGTTCCTGAAAATTTTTAAATAAAACTACCATATTACCCAGCAATTCTACTTCTGGGTATTTATCTGAAGAAAATGAAAATGCTAACTTGAAAGCCTATGTGCACCCGTGTTCACTGCAGCATTATTTACAATAGCCAAGAAATGAAAGCTACCAGAGAGTCCATTGATAAATGAATGGATAACGAAGATATTGTGTATGTACAATGGAATATTACCCAACCTAAAAAAAAATGAAATCCTGCCATTAGCAACAATATGGGTGGACCTAGAGGGAATTCTGCTAAGTAAAATAAGTCAAAGACAAATACCTACCATATGATCTCACTTACATGTGGAATCTAAAAAAAAGTTAAACAAATGAATGAATAAAACAGAAACAGACCCATAGATACAAAGAACAACATGGTGGCTGCCAGAGAGGAGGTAGATGGTGGGATGGATGAAATAAGGGAAGGGGATTAAAAGGTACAAGCTTCCAGCTATAAAATAGGACACAAGGATACAATGTACAGCATAGGGAATATAGTTAATAATATGTAATAATTTTTTATAGTGACAGAGAGTCTCATGCTTTTAATCAAATACTCTGACTCTGGCACAGAAGTAATTAATGCACATCACTTCTACCTAAAATCCATTGGCCAGAACTTACCACATTGCCTCACCAAGGTGGAAGGGGAAGTGTAACCTTCCTATGTGCCTGGAAGGAGAGAAGAATTGGATATGGGTTGATCATAAAAGTCTCTATCATGCTCTAATAGATAAAATAGCTGAATTATGGTACATACATGAAATAGTACACAGCCATTTAAAAGAATGAATTGGAAGTATACCATGTTGCAGAGAGATTTCCATGAGATACTGAGTAAAGCAAGACTCTGTATATATATCACCCCATTTTTATAAATTAATCATGACCAGAGAACCCTGTGTGTATGCATGCATATGTGAAAATATACTATAGTTACATTATATCTACACATCTATCTGTCATGGAAAAGAACAGGGAAGGAGATGCCCTAAATTCTTGTCAAGGATTAACTAGGAGAAGGCGGGTTTGGTGAAGGATGACCCTCATGTGTATGGAGAGGAGAAGAAAGAGGGTGAGGGAAAAAGCAAAAGGAAAAAATTAAGGGCACTAAGATTTTATATGATTATATTTATGTATTGATTAAATTATATATGCATATAGAAATTAAGTCACTTTTTAAACTATATTTTCCTTTTAATTTTTTAATAGGCCTCAAACCACAGAGCTGTTGAAATTAAACAATCATTTCAGTTCCCTTCAGCTCTAAACTCTGATTCCATAACTTAAGTAATGTTAAGTCTTATCTGTCTCCTGTTTGTCATTTCCTATTTCTAACCCATAGTTGACCTGCCACTGATTAAGGTTCTTGATGTACTACTACAGCCTGTGGATTATGAATTATACTGATTCAGGTTGCCTAAAAATGATAAATAATTTATTTCTAACCTTTTTATCAACCAAAGCAACTTGCTCTTTGACATCACTAATTTACATTTACATGAAGTAGGAGACAATTTTTACTGCTAGAGTGATAAAGTTATAGATATTTTTCATAGGACAGGTATTAAATCTAATTTAAAAGGCTGGAACCTAAACTTTCAGTCTAAAATTTTCCCCTCTCTCACCTGGATTTCAATAGCTGCAGTAGCTCCAACCCAGTTCAATTTACCCTTAATGTTCTTTCTAAAACAAGTCTTTTTCAACTGGAAGGCTGGATGATAAAGTTGGGAAATTTTATACTTTACATCCTTTTATAAAATTTTAATTTTAAATACCATATTTTAAATAATAGTCTTATTTTCCTTCCTTAAACTTTATTCCATTTTCCATGCCAAAAAAAGTCCAAGCTTTGCAACATAACACACATATAATAATAGTCTTATTTTCCTTCCTTAAACTTTATTCCATTTTCCATGCCAAAAAGTCCAAGCTTTGCAACATAACACAACACCCTATATGAAGAGACCATGCATGGTCTGCCTCCTAACTACTCTTCACTTCACCCCTTACCTTGCTATTTTTTCTGCATTGATTTTTTCTTTTTCTTATATGCCTATAGCATGTCCAAAACCTATATCTTCTAGGCCTTCTCTGAAGCCAAGACATTATCATTTATATCTCTTCATCTTCTACATTCATATACAGTTGAATTACTTACATTGTAAGTGATTTATTTTTTTACACATTTATACTTACTACTTGTACTGCAAGTCATTGAGAACAGAGATTGTGTATCATACAGATAACCCCAAATGCAACTATTTATTCTGTGATTTCAGGTATTGCTGCTCAGGGTTTGACACAGAACACTCCCTTCTTGAATCATTTTTTTTCTCTAGGCTTCTGTGATCCCTTATGCTTCATCTGTCTCTCTTTTTAGTCTTTGCAGCAACCCCTCTATTTAACTTTTAAATAAGTTCCAGTATCCCAAGGCTCAGTACTAACTCCTTTCTCTTCTTTAACTACACACTCACTATGGGTAAGGAGTGTGCATTCAGTCCTGTTCTTTAAATGGTTTCAAACAGTGACTAACGAGCAGGGAAAGTTTCCTACCAATCTAAAAATGGGTTATGACAAATAGCTTCTTCCTATAATAACCTTTAAACTACACTAAACTTTTAAATAGACATTAATAATTGGGTAATTCACTTACAAAATTTTCACAATGATCAAATTATAAATTTGCCAATTGTTCATTAATACTAAATTGTTTTTGTGAGTTTGTTTTGTTGTTTCCATTGTTTATTGGCTAACTTTTTCTACAAATATAATTCCCCAACATAAGGGAATTAGAATTCTACCACACCAAAACTGTTGTTTATAAACAACTCTAGAACTGTTTTTACCCATTTTCAGTTGTTTTTATAAAGCCTTTTCACTTTCCTACTTCATTGTCTTTCATACCTACTCTTCTCTTCATAACCTCCAACACTTTCTTCTCGATCCTCATTCTCAACGAGTGATCTTAATTCTTCACTAGGAAAATTTAAGCCACGAAACCAAAACTTTATATAAACTCCCATCCACCTACCATCATCTTGTGCCATATACTCTTCTTCTCCTGTTACTTTGGTAGAACTCTCTATTCTCCTAGCTAAGACCCAGCACTTTAATTTCCCCCTAGATTCCTTTCTGCTTGCCTATTATAGTATATTCTACAAAAAAAAAACTTCCCTGTTTCTTCCATAATTATCTTCCCATCCTGAATCTTTTCCTAATTATTTAAACATGCTATTAATTCTTTTAAAAAATAATGTTCTCTTGGCCCACTTCCAGTACTAGTAACTCCCTCATTTATCTTCTCTTTAAAGTATAGCTTCTTGAGTTTTTTACTTTTGATGGGGATAGGTATCTCCACTTTCTCTCCTCCCATTCTCTCCTTAACCACTCCCACCAATCAGATCCACGTCACTGAAACTGCCATTGTTAAGATCATCAACGATGTCCACGTTAAAAACACATTTGTCAATTTTGCTTCACCTCTAAGTATAACACAATTTATCACTCCCTTTTCTTTAAAATGCTTTCTTGCTTGACTTCACTATCACTCTAGATAATCCTTTTGATGGTTCCTTCTTCTCTCTCTGATCTCTTCTCTTTTCTAGGTGTAGTCACTCTCATGACTGTACATGCTCTTACCCAGTCTGATAGCTTTAAATATGCTGCTGACTACCATATTTATTTCACTAACCTAGACCTGTCTCTAAGCCTACTTACCATCTCTATTTGGATTCCAATAGAAATTTCAAACCTATAACATGTCCGAAACTACACTGGCTCAGCCAAAAAATGGAAGTTAAAATTTCTTTATCACATCCCACATCTAATCTTTGAACGAGATTCAGAATCTGATCACTTTCTCTGCTGCTCTAACTTTTGTTTAAGCCACTAACATATCTCATGTTCATTATTAAAATGACATCTTGTTTTTTCTGTTTTAATCTCTCAAAATCTGTTCTCAATATAGCAGCCAGAAAGATTATGTTAAAACATGAGTCAGATCATGGCTCTTCCTTGCTCAAAAAAAAAAAACTATTAATTTCATATCTTTACACAGCATAAAAGCCAAAGTTTTTACGGTGGCCTACAAAATCTACACAATCAGCCAACTCAAAGCCCATTAAATATCAAAACTTTTCTACTTCTACTGTCTCATTTGTTCACTATCCTCCAGTCACACTAGCCACCTTGCTGCTTCCCAAATACACTAGGCACATTCCCACTGCTGGGCCTTAGTACTTAATGCTCCTGTTGCCAGGAATATTCTCCCCCAGATAGCCAAAGGCTGATTTGCCAGGTCTTCAAATGTCATTCATTGAGGGCCCCCTTCATGAAACTTCAACCTCCTTCATATTGTCTATGCTCTTCCCTGTTTTATTTTTCCACAGAAATTATCATAAACTAATATACTGTATGTTTTGCTTATTTTATTGTCTAGTGCCCTCACTAAAATGCAAAGTCTAAAAGATCACAGGATTTTTTTATATTGCTATTATTAATGTACAATTACATTAGCAATATTATGGTCACTAGACTCCCCCTATTATCAAGTCCTCACCAAACACCCCATTAGAGTCACTGTCCATCAGCATAGTAAGATGCTATACAGTCACTACTTGTCTTAACTGTGTTATACTGCCTTCCCCCTACAACCCCCTCCCCCGCTACATTGTGTGCTAATTGTAATAGCCCTTTTTTCCCCCTTATCCCGCCTTCCCACCCATCCTCCCCAGTCCCTTTCCCTTTGGTAACTGTTAGTCCATTCTTGGGTTCTGTGAGTCTGCTGCTGTTTTGTTCCTTCAGTTTTTGCTTTGTTCTTATACACCACAGATGAGTGAAATCATTTGATACTTGTCTTTCTCACCCTGGCTTATTTCACTGAGCATAATACCCTCTAGCTCCATCCATGTTGTTGCAAATGGTAGGATTTGTTTTCTTCTTATGGTTGAACAATATTCCATTGTGTGTATATACCACATCTTTATCCATTCATCTACTGATGGACACTTAGGTTGCTTCCATTTCTTGGCTATTGTAAATAGTGCTGCGATAAACAGAGGGGTTCATATGTCTTTTTCAAACTGGGCTGCTGCATTCTTAAGGTAAATTCCTAGGAGTGGATTCCTGGGTCAAATGGTATTTCTATTTTGAGTTCTTTGAGGAACCTCCATATTGCTTGCCACAATGGTTAAACTAATTTATATTCCCACCAGCAGTGTAGGAGGGTTCCCCTTTCTCCACATCCTCGTCAACATTTATTGTTGTCTTTTGGATGTTGGCCATCCTAACTGCTGTGAGGTGATATCTCATTATGGTTTTAACTTGCATTTCTCTGATGATTAGCGATGTGGAGCATCTTTCCATGTGCCTGTTGGCCATCTGACTTTCTTCTTTGGAGAAGTGTCTGTTCAGCTCCTCTACCCATTTTTTAATTGGCTTATTTGCTTTTTGTTTGTTGAGGTACGTCAGGTCTCTATATAATTTGGATGTCAACCCCTTATCGGATATGTCATTTATGAATATATTGTCCCATACTGTAGGATGTCTTTTTGTTCTACTGATGGTGTCCTTTGCTGTACAGAACCTTTTTAGTTTGATATAGTCCCACTTGTTCATTTTTACTTTTGTTTTCCTTGCCCGAGGAGATATGTTCATGAAGAAGTTGCTCCTATTTGTGTCCAAGAGATTTTTGCCTATGTTTTTTTCTAAGAGTTTTATGGTTTCATGACTTACATTCAGGTCTTTGATCCATTTTGAGTTTACTTTTGTGTATGGGGTTAGACAATAATCCCGTTTCATTCTCTTACATGCAGCTGTCGTTTTGCCAACAACAGCTGTTGAAGAGGGTGTCATTTTCCCATTGTATATCCATGGCTCCTTTATCATATGTTAATTGACCATATATGCTTGGGTTAATCTCTGGGCTCTCTATTCTGTTCCATTGGTCTATGGGTCTATTCCTGTGCCAGTACCAAGTTGTCTTGATTACTATGGCTTTGTAGTAGAGCTTGAAGTCAGGGAGAGTAATTCCCCCGACTTCATTCTTCCTTCTCAGGATTGCTTTGGCTATTCGGAGAATTTTGTGGTTCCGTATGAATTTTAGAACTATTTTCTCAAGTTCACTGAAGAATGCTATTGGCATTTTGATAGGGATTGCATTGAATCTGTAGATTGCTTTAGGCACGATGGCCATTTTGACAATATTAATTCTTCCTATCCATGAGCACAGGATGTGTTTCCATTTATTGGTATCTTCTTTAATTTCTCTCATGACTGTCTTGTAGTTTTGGGAGTATAAGTCTTTCACTTCCTTGGTTAGGTTTATTCCTAGGTATTTTATTCTTTTGGTTGCAATGGAATTGTTTTCCTGATTTCTCTTTCTTCTAGTTCACCATCAGTGAATAGAAATGCAGATTTCAGTGTATTAATTTTGTATCCCACAACTTTACTGAATTCAGATATTAGATCTGAATTAGTTTTGGAGTGGATTCTTAGGGTTTTTATGTACAATATCATGTCATCTGCAAACAGGGACAGTTTGACTTCTTCCTTACCAATCTGGATGCCTTTTATTTCTTTGTGTTGTCTGATTGCTGTGGCTAGGACCTCTAGAACTATGTTGAATAAAAGTGGGGAGAGTGGGCCTCCTTGTCTTGTTCCCGATCTTGAAAAACTTTCAGCTTCTCACTGTTAAGTATAATGTTGGCTGTGGGTTTGTCATATATGGCCTTTATTATGTTGAGGTACTTGCCCTCTATACCCATTTTGTTGAGAGTTTTTATCATGAATGGATGTTGAATTTGGTCAAATGCTTTTTCATCATCTATGGAGATGATCATGTGGTTTTTGTACATCTTTTTGTCGATGTAGTGGAAGATGTTGATGGATTTTCGAATGTTGTACCATCCTTGCATCTCGGATGAATCCCACTTGATCATGATGGATGGATGATCTTTTTGATGTATTTTTGAACCCGATTTGCTAATATTTAGTTGAGTATTTTTGCATCTATGGTCATCAGGGATATTGGTCTGCAATTTTCTTTTTTTGTGGTGTCTTTGCCTGGTTTTGGTATTAGAGTGATGTTGGCCTCGTACAATGAGTTTGGGAGTATTCCCTCCTCTTCTACTTTTTGGAAAACTTTGAGGATGGGTATTAGGTCTTCACTAAATGTTTGACAAAATTCAGCAGTGAAACCATCAGACCCAAGAGTTTTGTTCGTAGGTAGTTTTTTGATTACGAATTCAATTTGGTTGCTGGTAATTGGTCTATTCAGATTTTCTGTTTCTTCCTGGGTCAGCCTTGGAAGGTTGTATTTTTCAAGAAAGTTGTCCATTTCTTCTAGGTTATCCAGTTTGTTACCATATAATTTTTCATAGTATTCTCTCATAACTCTTCGTATTTCTGAGGTGGCCATAGTGATTTTTCCTTTCTCATATCTGATTCTGTTTGTGTGTGTAGACTCTCTTTTTTTATTGATAAGTGTGGCTAGGCGTTTATCTATTTTATTTTCTCGAAGAACCAGCTCCTGCTTGCATTGATTTGGTTGTTTGATTCTTCTCAATTTTATTTATTTCTGCTTTAATCTTTATTATGTCCCTCCTTCTACTGACTTTGGGCCTCATATGTTCTTCCTTTTCTAGTTTCATTAATTGTGAGTTCAGCCTGTTCATTTGGGATTGTTCTTCTTTCCTGGGGTAGGCCTGTATTGCAATATATTTCCCTCATAACACGGCCTTCGCTGTGTCCCTCAGATTCTGCGGTGTTAAATTATTGTTGTCATTTGTCTCCATATATTGCTTGATCTCTGTTTTTATTTGGTCATTGATCCATTGATTATTTAGGAGCATGTTATTAAGTCTCCATGTGTTTGTGGGCTTTTTCATTTTCTTTGATTAATTTATTTCTAGTTTCATATCTTTGTGATCTAAGCTGCTTGGTACAATTTCAATCTTTTTGAATTTACTGAGCCTCTTTTTGTGGCCTAATATATGATCTATTCTTGAAAACGTTCCATGTGCACTTGAGAAGAATGTGTATCCTGTTGCTTATGGATGGAGTGTTCTGTAGATGACCATTAGGTCCATTTATTCTAATATGTTGTTCAGTGCCTCTATCTCTTTATTCATTTTCTGTCTGGTTAACCTGTCCTTTGGAGTGAGAGGTGTGTTAAAGTCTCCCAAAATGAATGCATTGCATTCTGGTTCCCCCTTTAATTCTGTTAGTATTTGTTTCACATATGTAGGTGATCCTCTGTTGGGTGCATAGATGTTTATAATGGTTATATCCTTTATCATTATGTAATGTCCTTCTTTGTCTCTTGTGACTTTCTTTGTTTTGAAGTCTATTTTGTCTGATACTAGTACTGCAACTCCTGCTTTTTTCTCCCTATTAGTCGCATGAAATAACTTTTTTCATCCCTTTCTTTTCAGTCTGTGTACATCTTTGGGTTTGAAGTCAGTCTCTCGTAGGCAGCATATAGATAGGTCTTGTGTTTTTATCCATTCAGTGACTCTATGTCTTTTGATTGGTGCATTCAGACCATTTACACTTAGGGTGATTATCGATAGGTATGTACTTACTGCCATTGCAGGCTTTAGATTCATGATTGCCAAACTTCAAGGGTAATTCCTTTACTATCTAACAGTCTTACTTCAAATGCTATTACAAACACAATCTAAAGATTCTTTTTTTTTCCTCCTTTTTATTCCTCCTCCATTCTTTGTATGTTATGAATCATATTCTGTACTCTTTGTCTATCCCTTGAGTGACATGTATTTAGTGTTAGGAATACTTCCATCTATAGGAGTCCCTCCAAAATTCACTGTAGAGGTGGTTTGTGGGAGGTAAATTTTCTCAGCTTTTGCTTATCTGAAAATTGTTTAATCCCTCCTTCAAAATTAAATGATAACCTTGCTGGGTAAAGTATTCTTGGTTCAAGGCCCTTCTTCCTCATTGCATTAAATATACCATGCCACTCCCTTTTGGCCTGTAAGGTTTCTGTTCAGAAATCTGATAGCCTGATGGGTTTTCCTTTGTATGTGATATTTTTTTCTCTCTCTAGCTGCTTTTAAAAGTCTGTCTTTATCCTTGATCTTGGCCATTTTAATTATTATATGTCTTGATGTTGTCTTCCTTGGGTCCCTTGTGTTGGGAGATCTGTGCATCTTGATGGCTTGAGAGACTATCTCCTTCCCCAGATTGGGGAAGTTTTCAGCTATTACCTCCTCAATGACACTTCCTATCCCTTTATTCTCTTTCTTCTTCTTCAGGTACCCCTATCATGCAAATATTGTTCCATTTGGATTGGTCACACAGTTCTCTCAATATTCTTTCATTCTTAGAGATTCTTTTTTCTCTGTGTGCCTCACCTTCTTTGTATTCCTCTTCTCTAATTTCTGTTACATTTACCGCCTCTTCTACTACATCTCACCTGCTTTTAAATCCCTCCACTGTATGTTTCATTTCAGATTTGGAATTTCTTATTGATTTAAACTCCATCTTAAATTCATTCCTGAGTTCTTGAATAATTTTCTGTACCTCCATAAGCATGTTTATGATTTTTATTTTGAACTGTCTTTCAGGAAGATTGGTGAGTTCAGTTTCATTTGGCCCTTTTTCTGGGGTTTGTGAGATTTTGGTCTGTACCAGGTCCTTCTGTCGCTTCTGTGTGGTGCCCTCTATTGCCCAGAAGCTCCAGTCTCTGGAGCTGCTCAGCCCCTAGAGTGAGGTTGGGGGTCTTATGGGAGCGGACCTGGTGCTTGGGGTTAGGAAAGATGTTTCCTGACATCTGTCTGCTCTGCCTGTCTCCAGTATCACAGCCAGTGGGCCAAGCACACAGGTGTAAGCCTCTGTGCTTGGTGTCCCTAGCTGTTTTAGGTGAGGCCTCTCTCTGGCTGGCCTGATGCCAGAGCAGTGACTGCTGGTTTGCAAGCCTGTGCTTACAGACCAGGAGGAAGGCTCGGCAGGCTGCATATCACAGTGGGGGGCCTTGGAGCGGAGTAGCCGCCAGGGTAATAGAGCACCTGAAGCTCCCCAAAGTTCCCAAACTGCTGGCCAAAGCATGCCCAGACAACCTTGTCCAGCTCTCCCTTCTCCCGCGCAGCAAGCTCTGTGCAAATCCCGCACCTTCAGCAGCCCTCTTACTGCTAGGAAGCCTCTCAGACCGCCTGCCTTTCCCTTGTCTCAGAGCGGCCGGGTGTGGATCCCGTCCTCCACAAACATCCAGAATCTGTCTCTCAAGCACTCTGCCTGTCCCAGCTCCACATCCTCCAGAGCACCACACAATGTAGATTTCTGCTTGCAAAGCAGATGTCCAGGGCTAGGTGTTCAGCAGTCCAAGGTTTCCACCCCCTGACCCGCTCTGTTTCTCTTCCTCCCGCCAGTGAGCTGGGGTGGGGTAAGAGCTCAGGTCCCACCAGATCAAAGCTTTAATACGTTACTTTGTTTTGTGAGGTCTGCTCTGTTCATGAGGTCTGTATGCAGTCTGGTGCAGCCTTCTTTCCTGTTGCTGTTTTTGGTTAGTTGTATTAACTATATTTTCACACTATCTGTGGTTTTGGGAGAAGTTCTGTCTCAACTCTCACGCCGCCATCTTGAATCTCTCTCCAGAGGGCTTATTTTTCTGTTTTGTTCACTGTTACATTCCCCAGTATCTAAAACTGTGCTTGACTCTGAGTAGACATTTAATATTTGCTTAATGAATATTGAATAAATGAAGCATTTTTAGGGAGTCATACTGATATAGCCTTTTTTCCTGCAACTAAAAGCCATTTGTCAATTTTATAAACAGATAAATGAAAGATGCCCCCAAACTGTGGAATTTAACTAAAATGACCTCAAGATTTTTAAATGAATATTAACAAAATTATGTCAGCTGTTCAGATGACCTCACAAAATCAATCAGAAGCATTTTATTTGCATCCAAAATACTTTAATAGTATAAATAAACAGTAAATCTCTATAATGCATTCTTAGTATTCAGTGGATAACTACAAATTTGAAAACTTAGCCAAACACTTTTCAGGAATACAAGAAGTTAAAACAAAATATAATCCTCTAATTAAATGAATACAATTACAATTTTTCATGTAAAATTTGGTTATTTGTTAGATCAAAATATAAAAAGAAATTATTTATGCAAATATCAAAAAAGTCTCAGTTACAGAAAAGGTTTGGCTCTTCCAAAAATAACAACTATAAGTTTGATGTTATTAGGCTCCTAAATCACACTCATTTGCTGAAATTAAACAAACAGCTTTCCTGCTTCCTTTAGTTTTTTTTTCCTATCCATTTTAGCAACTAGAGCCCAACGGTCCTCCTGCATTTTCCTCATAGCTCCAGACTTCAGTGTAGATCCAGGGTTTGTTAGAGATGAAGGGGTCTGAATACAAAATAAAATAATAGAATGTTTAATTAAAATAATAATGAAGTCCAGCTTTTGAAATTTGCTTTCTGAAATAAAATTGAAAGCTACCATTTTTGGTGTCCTGACACAAAGATGAGCAGTTGATGGATTATTCTTCTTATGTAGCTTTCTCAATGTCTCTTCCTCTGAAACCATGCTCTTAAAAGAAAAATATAAAAATATAATTTGGGGGCTGCCATCACTATTATATTATTCAAGTTTTTCTACATCCACATATGAGGAGGAAAAGAAAGGAGGAGATAGGAGAAAGAAAGACTGAAGAAAGAAGACTGTGACAAAAAAAATCCTCAATCTGCCAAATCAATCTTCCAAACAAGGACCTAAATTGATTTTATTAACTGTATTACTGAGAGACTGTGTGAAATGTGTGTATGATTTTCTACTGATTTCTCTTTCAGTTTCAGAGTCTTTACCACTTTCCCCTTTCTTTCCCCCCACACTACTTACTCAATTTCATACTTAGGCTTTATAAATAAATAAACATTTATAATCCTATAAAAATTATAATGTTGTCAATGGTCAATTTATGAGTATTACAATTCTCCCAAATAATAATAGCTAACATATTTAGTACCTCATGTCAGGCACTGTTTTAAACATTTCACACATTTTAACTAGTTTTAATCCTCACAGTTTTATGAAGTAGGTATAATATTATCCTCATTTTAAATGGTAAAGAACTGAGACACACAAATGTTAAGTAACTTGCCTAAAATTATACAGCTAGGATTCAAATCCAGGTGGGCTGGCTCCTACCATTCTCTCAATGAATATGCTACACAAATTTAGTCATGTGAGTAGTCAGTTCACATTACTTTTCTGCTCATTAATGTCACATTTAAAAAAACATCAGAGGCCTCATGGATGAAAATAAGCACACAGATTTTCATGAATTCTAAGATTTCAGAATTATAAAGAGCTGCATTTTCAGATATACTCAGAGCCAGTATGCACCACTGGCCATCTTAGAAAAGATAAATTATTTTAAACATCATATTGTAAACTATCATTAGAATATTACTTAGTGAACAGTAACTGATTATTCATTAATGACTGCCCATGTGAAAAAACTAATAAATGAACCACATTTAAAACCTTCTCTCTCCTGATGACTCTGTAGAACTCATCTTTTCATGTGCTTATTGGTTTTTTATATACCTTCTTTGGAAAAATGTCTATTCAAGTCCTTTTCCTATTTTTGACTTGGGTTGTTTTTGTCATTGAGTTATGGGAGTTCCTTATGTATTTCAGTTATTAATCCCTTGTCAGATATATGATCTGCAAATATTTTCTCCCATTCTTTAGCTTTTCTTTTTATTTTATTAAAAGTGTCCTGTGATACACAAAGTTCTTAGGTCTGATGAAGTCCAACTTATCTGTATTTTCTTTTCTTGCCTGTGCTTTTGGTGTCATATCAATGAGTTCTTGCCAAATTCAATATTCATGATTTCCTTGATATTTTCATCTAAGAGTTGCATAATTTTAGCCCTTAAGATTAGGCCTTTGATCTGTTTTAAGTCAATCTTTATATACAGTGTTAAGGTAAGAGTCCAACTTCATTCTTTTTCATGTGGATACCCAGTTGAAAACTGTCCTTTACCCATTGAATGGTCTTAGCACTCTTGTCAAAAATTGACTATATGTGAACTTATTTCTGGGCTGTGTTTTATCATGTCCGTACATCTGTTCTTATTCCAACACTATACTGTTTTAATTGCTAGCTTTGTATTAAGTTTCAAATTCAAGAACTGTGAATTCTCAAACATCATCCTTCTTTTCCAAGATTGTTTTAGCTATTTGAGGCATCTTGTAATTCCTTATGAATTTGAGTATCAAATTTTCTGCTTCTACCAAAAAGGGCTGTTGGAATTTTGGTAGATATCTTAATAAAGTCAAGTCTACTTATCCATGACCACAGAATTTTTTTGTCATTCTTTAGTCTTTAATTTCTTTCAGTAATGCTTTATAATAGTCAGTGTATAAGTCTTTCACTTTCTTGGTTAGATATGCTTTTATTTAATACTTTCAGATGCTATTGTAAATGGAATTATTTTCTTAATTTCATTTTAGGATTCTTAATTGCTGATGCATAGAAATATAACTGATTTTTATGTTTTGATCTTATACTCTTCAATGCTGCTGAATTCATTTAACTCTAGTGGCTTTCTTGGGATTCTGTGATTTTTCCACATACAAATAAAATCATATCATCTGCAAATTAGAGATCATTTTTCCTCTTCTATTTACATGTCTTTTATTTCCTTCCCTTCCTTTGTCCCTTCCGTCCTCCCTCCCTTCCTTAATTTTTTTGTTTTTGTCAATAGTCTAATAACTCTGGCTAAAACTTACAGTACAATGTTGCCTAGCAATGGTGAAAGTGGACATCCTTGTCTCAATCTTAGGGAAAGCTTTCTAGTCTTTCACCATGGAGTATGACATTAGCTGTAGGTTTCCATAAGTACCCTTTCTCACGTTGAGGATTTTCCCTTTATTAAAGTTTTTGTAACCAAAGGATGTTGGATTTTGTCAAGTGCCTTTTTTATATCAATTGAGATGACTGTGTAGGATACTTTTCTTCCATTCTGTTAATGTGATGTATAACATTGATTTTCTTATATCAAACTACCCTGGAATTTCTTGGATATATCCTACTTGGTCATGGTGAGCAATCCTTTTTTTATGCTGTTGGTTTGATTTGCTATTATTTTGTTGATGATTTTTGCACCTACATTCATAAAGGATAATGGTATTTAATTTCCTTTTCTTTATCTGGCTTCAGTATCAAGATAATGCTAAACATCAAAGAATGAGTTACAAAGTGTTCTCTCTTCAACTTTTTGGAAGTTTCAGAAGGGTCAGTGTTAAGTCCTTAAATGTTTGATAGACTCCATCAATGAAGCCATCTGGTCCAGGACTTATTTTTCTTGGAAGTTTTTTGGTTACTAATTTAAACTCTACTTCTTATAGGTCGGTTGAGGTTTTCTGTTTCTTCTTTAGTCACTTTAGGTAATGTGTGTTTCAAGGAATTTGCCTATTTGTCTATTTCTTCCAGGTTATGTAACCTACTGGCATGTAACAATTTGCAATATTTTCCTTTTATCTCTGAAAGGTTGGTAATGATCCTTTCATTTTCTTTAACTGAAGTATCATTGATATACAATCTTATGTTGGTTTCAAATGCACAACACAGTGGTTCAACAGTTACCCACATTATTAAATCCTCACCCCCTCTAGTGTGGTTACTATCTAGCAATGTAGAAAGATATTACAGAATCATTGGCTATATTCTCCATGCAGTAATACCATCATGACCAACTTACATTGTGATTGTGAATTATTGTGCCCTTTATCTCCTCATCCTCTCCCCCACCTGCCCCAACACCTCTCCCTTGGTAACCACTAGTCACTTCTCAGTGTCTGAGTCAATTTCCATTTTGTTCCTTCTATTCTGCTTTGTTTTTATATCCCACAACTAAATGAAATATGGTATTTGTCTTTCTCTGCCTGGCTTATTTCACTGAGCATAATACACTCTAGATCCATCCATGTTGTTGCAAATGGCAGGATTTCTTTTCTTTGTATGGATAAATAACATTCCATTGTGTATATGTACCTCCTCTTCTTTATCCATTCATCTATTGACAATGTCCTTTCATTTTGATTTTAGTTATTTGTATCTTCTTTTTTTGTCAGTCTAGCTAAAGGTTTGTCAATTTTGTTGACCTTTTCTAAGAAGCAAATTTTGTTTTCATTATTTTCTCTATATTGCTTTCTATTTTCTAATTTGTTTATCTCCACTCTAATCTTTATTTTTCCTTCTGCTAGCTTTTGATTTAGTTTGCTCTTCTTTTCCCAGTTTCTTAATGTGTAAAGTTAGCTTACTGGTATGCAGTCTTTCTTTTTTAATGTAGAAATTTACAGCTATGCATTTCCCTCTGAGCAGTTTTTGCTTCCTCCTCCACACTCTATTGTGTATGTTATAATCTGCATTTCTTGTATCCCTTGACTGATTTTGTGCATAGCTGTCTTTACTATTTTTTTTAACTTCACACTTGCTTCATAAATATTTGGTCTCCTACATTTATTGTGGGTTTATTTTCACTGATCAAAGTATTTATGGTTAAGAAAATTTCCATCTATAGAAGCTCCTTTAACATGTCATTTAAGGCCAATTTAGTGGTGGTGAATTCTTTTAATTTTCATTTTTCAGGAAAACTTTTAATCTCTCCTTCAATTCTGAATGATAACCTTGCTGGTTAGAGGATTCTTGGTTGAACTTTGTTCACTTTCAAAACATTAAATATTTCATGCCACTACCTTCTGGCGTAGATTTTCTGCTGAGAAATCTGCTGATAGCCTTATGAGGTTTTCCTTATAGATAACTGTTTGCCTCTCTCTTGCTGCCTTAAAAACTCTCATTATGTTTTAATCTTTGTCATTTTAATTACTGTATGTCTTGGTGTTGTCTTCCTGGGGTTCTTTTTGTTAGGTGCTCTCTGTGCTTCCAGGACCTGTGTGTCTATTTCGTTTCCCTGAAAACTTTGGAAAGTTTTCAGCAATTATTTCTTCAAAAAGACTTTCTATCCTTTTGTCTCTCTTCTCCTTCTGGTATCTCTATTATGTGAATATTGTTTCATTTGGAGTTGTTACACTGTTCTCTTAGCATACTCTAATTCTTAGAAATTCCTTTCTCTCTGTACTTCAACTTCATGTTTTCCTGTTCTCTAATTTTCATCTCATTGTCTCCTTTACTTGCAGCAATCTACTGTTCATTCCATTATATTTTTTGTTTCAGTTACTGTATTCTTCAGCTCTGAGTGGCTTTTTCAAATCTTTGTTGAAGTTCTCACTGAGATCATCAATTCTTTCCACAAGTCAATGAGCATATTTATGACTGTTACTTTGAAATCTTTATCAAGGAGATTGTTTATGTTTCATTTAGCCCTCATTCTGGTGTCTTGTCCTGCAATTTTATTTGGAACATATTCCTCTCCCTCTTTATTTTGCCAGGGTTTCTGTGTTTCTTCCTTTGTATCAGATCAGCTATGCCTCCTGGTCTATAAATTAACAGATTTATAAAGAGGGCATCCTGGGGCACCCAGAAGTTCACGACTCTGTTCATCAGTGCCTAGTTCTCCTTTGTGATGGAGCCCATTGCTGTTGGTGGGCTGTGGATGGGGCTTCCTACCTGTCTGCCAGAAGTGACTTTGTCAGCAGAGTCCACTCTGTGCCCATTGTAAGCCATGGGATAGCAGCAGTTTCTCTGTGTGCTGCTGGAATCGTTGTGGGCTAGGCCACCCTTGGCCTGCCCTGCAGCAATGATGGCACTAATGGGTTGGCAAGGGGGACATCACAGGTATGCAGGGAAGTTCAATGTTGGGCTGAGCCACCATCAGGTGGTACAAGTGTTTGGAGCTGGCTTCTGCAGGCGCCTCTGCCATTCTGCTAAGAGACAGCTGGGAATACTTGGAAAGCATCCCTCTACCTGCCAGGCAGCAAAGTCTGACCACTCTGGGCTGAGCATGCCAGGCAAGTGCATACACTGGAAAGTGCTATGGGGCTAAGCCACTGGCAAGAGGGATGGAGCATTGGGACAGGCTCCCATGAGCTACCAACCAGGGTGTAGGGAGGGTTGGGGAAGCATTGTCCACCTGCCATTTCTCCTATGGAGAGCTCCCTCCATCCCCAGTCCCTCTGGCACCCTTCCCACTGCTGGTACATCTTTTAAACTGCTGCCTCCATGTTGGTTCTCAGTGGGACCAATTGTGGATAAAGTGAAGATTCCTGTGGCCAAGATTCTCACCTGGCCCCGGTTGGCTAGCTCACTACACACGTGTGGGCAATACATTGTTACTGACTCTACATAAAAAGCTCCACCCAGTGCTCTGGGAGACACGGCTGCAAGCCTGCAGGAGAGCAGAGATGAGACTGGAGTGGTGGCAGCACCGAGGACAGAGACTGAGACGGATCCATAGGTAGAGAGGCCCATAGGCAGAGACCGGCTTGCTGCATGCAGACTCACTCCGAGTGGACAGGACTCTAGTTACTGACCTGCCACTGTAGGAATAAAGTTGGGTATAACCCTTTCAACCACAAGAACATGCTACTGTCACTTCTTTGGTCACATTGAATCGATAGTGAACTTGCCTGGGGATGAAATCCATTGGCAAGACACCAATGAAACATGCCTGTCCTCCACAACTAACAGAATTCTCAGCCTCCCAGAGTGCTCCAAGCCTTTCTGATGTCCAGCCCCATTAATCACCAAAGCCCAGTGCAATGTAGACTTGTGTTCCCAGAGCAGATCTCCAGGGCCAGGTTTGCAGGATCCCTCCCTGCTCCATTCCTCTCCCTCCTGCTCGTGGGCTGGGATGGGAGAAGGGCTTGGTTCCCAATCGATTGCAGCTCTGCCACTTTACCCTTCTCTGTATGGTCTTCTTTTCTCAACCAGGTGGAGATGGTATGTTCTGTAGTCTTCAGGTCATTTTCAGGGTTAGTTGTATTTGCTTTCTTAGTGTGTGTGTAGGAGTAGGTTTCCACCTTGCCTTCCTACTCCACCATTTTTTTCCTCCGATCCCCTCCAGGTGTGGTTTTCTTGAATCCTCTGGAATAAACTTCAGCTGGTGAGGGCTGAAATAATGGCAGCCAATCTTTGGCTCCAGCATTCAACAATCAGAACATCAAACCTTTATATTTGGAGACTGAAGTCCTTACTGCTCACCCTGGCTTCAGCAAGACATAAGCATGGCAATTTGCCACAGGAATATGGGTTGGGTGATAGGCAGCTGCTACCATGCCATGCTTATGGCTGAACTTGACCAAAATTAACCATAATCTACCAGCCAAGTTTCCCCCTGGAAATTGAAAGCATTCAAATAATCTCCAGATTTCCAAAATAGTTACTTCAGGCAGTTTCTGATAGCCCAATTGTTATCTAGGCAGAGAAATGGATTCCTGACACTTTGTACTCCACCATCTTCTCTAAGTTCACTCTAAACAATTCATTTTAAGTTTTTTTACAATAATTTGAATGTTCCCCCGAATTTAAATGCAACAGCTATGAAAATTACAAAAAAAAACTAGTAACTTCAAATGGTAATTATACCCAATAAAACCCATTGTGAAATGTCTTTTTAGACTAATTTGACCAATTCTGTGAAATTATATAATACTGTAGTATATTTATTGTCTTGCAAAGTTATGACATTCCTTTTTAAAATGAAACGAAATCACGAGTCATTCTGAATCTCAGATCAGCTAAGAAACAAGCCTAAATTCACATTGCTAGAAAAACAGTAGGGATTCCAATTCTGGAAATGTCCAATTCTAGATCTCATGTTCTTTCTACTAATTTTCATTACATTTTTATCTATCTGGATTTCAGTTTCAAGTGGCAGTTACCACATATAATGACTTACATAAGGTGTGAAGCTAGACTGTGTTCAATTTTTGGCTCCATCCCTTACTAGCTATGTGATCTTGGCAAGCACCTGTGTTATTCAGTTTGCTCATCTATAAAATGAGAATAGCAACACTGCCTATACTTCTAGAGCATGAGGCTATTGTAAGAAATAACCAAAGTAATCTATGTAAAGTGCCGGTTCAAAGTTTTAATCACTTAAATGTTAGTCACTGTCTGTAAAATAAACAGATATTAGAATAGGTATTCTATAAGTTAATGTCAATAATCAGGGTTTTAAGATTTCAACTATTCGATATTTCAGAACAAATGAAAACAGAAGGTCCCAAAACAGTGGAAAAGCTTGAAGGATCTCATAGTTACGAGTGGGAATAATGAAACAAATGGCTTTAACTAAAATTTTATTATTAAGAATATTGCTCCATTTTGTATGATGAGATTTGTCTGTTTTTAAATTAAATGAACCTAAGTAATTATTCTCAAAAAATCATTATTATGCGTTTAGAAAATACTATGGCCTTTGGAAAACACTGGTATGTGTGAATATCAGTGGCAGTGAGTAATTATAGTGATACCAACTGCTAGGGGAAATATCCTCCTTAAACATGCCATCTATAATACATTAACTCTTTAAAAATCAAAAAAATATTATAGTTGTCAACCAATACATTGATATAGATTTCAACCAATATGTGGTATAAAATAAAGAAACATGTATGCAAAATCAAGAGAGACCCTAAATAACAAATTTGGCTATGGCAAAATATAAAATACCAACCTTTCTTTAAAGGAAAAAGGAAGAGGAAATGTGGTAAAAACTCTTTTATAACTCTCTGCTACAAAACAAGATGGTGAATTATCTCATATGTCAACTATGTTAAAGCAAGTAATTCAAAATGCCATGTTTTCTGAAAAGTAGAGATTCTTTGAACCCTAATTTCTCTAAAGTGAAGCAAAGCATAGGTCTCTGTGTTTAAGAAGAGTTCTACTCTATTTCAATATTGTAATGATAGATATTATGTGTACATATTATACACATATGTCAAGAAATAATGTAGACATACAATGTAAACAAATAAATGATGATTATGTCAAAGAATGTTACCAGAAGATCAGTAGTTTCTGAGCTATCCGAATTAATATCAAACTCAAAGATCATTTTTCTTTTTTTATTACTTTCTTCAATGGGTACATTCTTGTTTTCTCTTTGCTGAATTTTTAGTTTTGTTGGTGTCTTCACAGTATATACCTATCCAAAAAGAAAAACAATTCATTTTCCCATCAACTAAATCATGTATTATATATATATATATGTATATATATATATATATGTACATACACACACACACACACAAGGCATGTTGACTCTTTAGCAATAAGTAACTCTCCATTATTATTGCCATGTATATGAAATGAAATTTGGATAAGAATTTAATTCATATGTTTTTGCTACTAAAACTTTTATAATTTTCCTCAAAAAAAATGTGCAGTACTGGGCTTTCTCTTTCCTTCCCTTCAACTAACTAAAGAAAATAATGGAGAGTGGCGGGGGGGAGAAAAACAGAGAAATAGTCCAGCTTGAGCAGTCAATAATCTTAAGAAAAGAAAAACTTTAAGTTTTCTAAGAATGATTAAGACCTAGAAATGGGTGATATTTGCTCTTGCTAAAAACCTGTTTATGAGAAAATAGGTTTGCTTATTTTTTTTTTTGGTAAAGCACTTCACATTAATCAATGTTTAGTGTTCCCTATTACCCTGCAAGTTTTATAATTTTTTTTAATGCATCTTTAAAAAGTTAGGTCAGTGACACCAACAAAATGGCAAAGTAAAGAGATCCAAAAATTTGCTTTTCAGTAAAGCAATAAAAATACTCATGAAAGTGGTCAAAATCAGCTTTTTCAGAACACTGGAAATTAAACAAAAATTTTGCCATGACCTGGAGAGCTTTTTATTTTAATGGCTGGATCTCTGTAAGAACAGCAAGCTTTGTGGTATCTTAACTTTTCCTTATCCCACTCTCTAGTTCTGTTACCTTTAAAAAAAAGAAACAGCCCATATTCTTTGTCCACTTGGCAACCACTAAACAGAGCAGAATAGAACTGGGAGCTCTTTCAAATATTTATTGCCAAAGAGTTGTCATTATGTGACCTGTCTAATGGCTCTCTGGAAGACCTCACTTACTGACCTGACTCAGAGCTCACTCAGTACAGAGATTGCTCCTTGGTGTGTGGGAATAGCAAGTAGCATTTGTCAAGTCAACTACAGGCCAGTGTTTTAACTTTGCAGCTCCATGACCCAATGACTAACAGGTGGGACAAAAAACAGACTAACCAGAAACTTTAAAAGGAAAGCTAGGAAGCAAGATGTCCATAGGAGCCTTGAAAAGCTCTGACATATTCCTAGAAACATAGAAAGCCAGACACAGGATTGTCAGCAAGCCCTGGAAAGACCTGAGAGGGCCCTAGCTCTTACCTCTGGCTAATCTTGAGGTTCTGAACAAGCAAGAATTAAAGGCTAAGAGTTCTCACCTGGATGAGTGTTGAAGGCATGCCTGTACACATACTTACAGTCTTTTGGTAAAGATTGGGAGATTTACTGGTCCAGTTAATTAAGGAAATTTCTGTTTGAACATTAAGCTAACCAAGTAAACACTTCCATGATGCTCAAAGAATATAAACTTTACAGAATTAGTTCATAAAATTCATTAAACAAACAATAACAACTGTGACAGGCAGAAACAACAATAAACCCTGACAAGAGGGGAGCATCTGATTTCCAGAACTGTCACATTATTTTTAGTGTGCCAAATTCCAAGAAAAAATTGTGAAACATACCAAGAAATAAGATATTATGGCCCATACTCAGGGCAGTTGATTGGGGTTGGGGAGGCAATCAATAGAACTATTCCTAAGGAAGTCTAGTCATTGGGACTTCCCAGCCAAAGACCTTAAATTATCTATTTTAAATATGTTCAAAGAGGTAAAGAGCTAAACCACATCTACAGGATTAAAAGAAAGTATGGAAACAAGGTCTAACTGCGAGAGGGAAAAAAGATGGTGGAGTAGGAAGGTAAGGTGGAAACTTCCTCCCACACACAGGCAGAGAGAGACCTTCCCAGCTTTCTCAGCCCAACTGGAGATGCACCTGTGAGAAACAGCTCCAAACACTCCTTCCTCCTCACTGGCAGCCTGTGCCGGGGCAGTGCCCACCCTGCCAATCATGTAAACCCAGCAGTGCTGCCATCACTTCATGGCAGGTAGAGGGTGCCCATCCCACAACAATGCTCAGCTCACAAGGGCCAGCAGAAGTGAGCTGCCATCTGTAGCAGACAGATATACGACTGCAAGCAGACAGACAGAAAGCAGCCCTGCCCACAGCCCATCAATAGCAGCTGGGGCTCCACTGCAAAGGAGAATGAGGCATTGGAGAATAAGGAGTCTTGAGATTCTGGGCACCACAGGACGCCTTATTCATAAAGCCATTACTCTCTAGACCAAGAAGTATAGTGGATCTATCTAATACAAAGGAAAAAAAAACACAAAAAACACAAAATGAGGAGGCAGAGGAATATGTTCCAAACAAAAATACAGAATATGAACCCAGAAAGAGGGCTGAATGACACAGATCATCAATCTTCTTGATAAAGATTTCAACGTAACAGTCATAAATATACTCACTTATCTGGGGAAAAGTATTGATGATCTCAGGGAGGACTTCAACAAAGTGATAGAAGAGTTGAAAAAGAGCCACTCAGAGCTGAAGAATACAGTAACTAAAAAGAAACATATAACAGAGGGAATGACTAATAGATTACTGCAAGTAGAGACAATTACTGAGATGGAAATTAAGGAATAGAAAACCACAAAGCTGAGGAATAGAGAGAAAAAAGACTCTCTAGAAGAAACGAGAGGATGCTAAGAGAGCAGGGTGACAACTCCAAATGAAATAATATTCATATAATAGAGGTACCACAAGAGGAAGAAAGAGACAAAGGGGTAGAAAGTCTCTTTGAAGACAATTGCTGAAAAGTTACCCAATCTGGGAAAGAGAATAAACACCAGGTCTAGAAACACAGAGAGCCCCCAAGACAAGGAATCCCAGGAAGACAACATCACAGCATATAATTAAAATGACAAAGATTAAAGACAAAAAACGGGGTATTGCAAGCACCAGAGAGATTTAAAAAATCACGTATAAGGGCAACCCCATCAAGCTATCAGCAGATTTCTCTGCAACATTCTATGGCCAGAAGGGAATGGCATGAAATATTTAATGTATTGAAACAAAAGGACCTTCAACCAAGAATCCTACACTTGGCAAGATTGTCACTCAAATCTGAAGAGATTAAACATTTCCCAGATAAACAAAAACTGAAGGAAATTACCACCACTAAACCAGCATTACAGAATATGCTAAAGGAACTTCTGTAGATGGAAGAGTTATTAAACCTAAATAGTTTTCACAAGTGAAAATAATCCCATAGTAGGGGTAGCAGGCCAATTACTTACCAAGGAAGTTTGAAATTAAAACAAAACAAACAAAAGTAGTAAAACCAACTATACACAAAATTAGTCAAGGGATATACAAGAAATGCAGATTATGATATGATTCATAAAGTGGGGAGGAGAAAGAAGAATAAAAAAGAAATACTTTTAGATTGTTTCAAATACAGCAATCATCAACTTAATATAAATTGTTATATAGTTAGGAAAATATCCATGAACCTATGGTACCCTAAGCCTGAAGCCTATAATAGATACACAAAAAATTTAAAAAGAGAAATCCAATCACAACACTAAAGAAAAGCATGAAATAACAAGCAAAGTGTATAAGAGAGAAAGAAAGGAACAGAGAGGAACTACAAAACCAACCAGAAAACAATAAAATGCAGTAAGTACATACCTTTCAATAATTGCCTTAAATATAAATGACTGAAAGCACCAATCAAAAGACACAGGGTGACAGAATGAATAAAGAAACAACACCCATCTATATGCTGCCTACAAGAGACTCATTTCAGATCCAAAGACATACAATGACTGAAAATAAAGGAATGAAAAAGATATTTCATGCAAATAATGAGAAAAAAGCAAGAGCAGCAGTACTTTTATCAGACAAAGAATTCATAACAAAGAAAGTAATAATAGACAAAGAATAAAATTAAATAATGATAAAGGGATCATTCAAACAAGAGTATTTAACAATTATAAACATCTATGCATCAAACATAGGACCACCTAAATATGTAAAACCAATACTAACAGAAGTAAAGGGGGTAATACACTGCAACTCATTTGTATTGGAGGACTTTAACACACCACTTACATCAATGGACAGAGCAACCAGGCAGAAAATAAATAAAGAAACAGAGGTACTGAACAACACATTAGATTAGATGGACTTAACAGGTATCTACAGAACATTCCACCCCAAAAGCAGCAGGATATACATCTCAAGTGTACACAAAACATTCTCCAGAATAGATCACATACTATGCCACAAAAAGAGCCTCAATAAATTCAAAATGATTGAAATTGTATCAAGCAGCCTCTCAGACCACAGTGGGATGAAACTAGAAATAAATTACACAAAGAAAACAAAAAAAACCCACACAAACACTAGGAGGCTAAACAACATGCTTCTAAATAATGATCAAAACAGAAATCAAGAAATACATGGAAAGAAATGAAAACAAAAATAAAACAGTCCAAAATTTGTGGGATGCTGCAAAAGCAGTTCTAAGAGGGAAGTATATAGCAAGCAATAAAGGCCAACTTCAAGAAACAAGAACAATCCCAAATAAACCATCTGAACTCACAACTAAAGAAACTAGAAAAAGAGGAACAAATGAATCCCAAAATTAGTAGATGGAGGGACATAATAAAGATCAGAGCAGAAACAAATAAAATAGAGAAGGATAAAACAATAGAAAAAAATGAATGAAACCACGAGCTGAGCTGGTTCCTTGAGAACTGAAACAAGATAGACAAAGCCCTAGCTAGGCTTATCAAGGAAAAAAGAGAGAGGACAAATAAACAAAATCAGAAACTAAAAAGCAATAGGAAAAACTGACACCACAGAAATACAAGTTATTATTAGAGAAATCTATGAAAAATTATATGCCAATAATTGGACAACCTAGAAGAAATGGACAAATTCCTAGAAAAGTACAACCTTCCATGATTGACCCAGGAAAAACCAAAAAATATGAATACACAAATTACCAGTAACAAAATTGAATTGATAATCAGAAAAATCCAAACAAAAAAAAGTCCACAACCAGAGGGTTCACAGCTGAATTCTACCAAACATTTAAAGAACACAGGAGCACCCATCCATCCTAAAGTATTCCAAAAAGTAGAAAAGGAGTGAATATTTCCAAAACCATTCTATGAGGAAAGAATCACTCTAATATCAAAACCAGAGAAAGAAACTACCAAAAAGAAAATTATAGACCAATATTCCTGATGACCATAGATGCAAAAATCCTAAACAAAATATTAGAAAACTGAATTCAAAATACTTCAAAAAGGATCATCTATCACAAACAAGTGGGATTTATTCCAGGGAAGCAAGGTGGTATAATATTCAAAAATCAGTATCATACACCATATTAACAAAAAGAAGGATAAAAACTACATGATCATCTCAATAGAATGTTAAAAAAGCATTTGACAAAATTCAACATCCATTAATGATGAAAACTCTCAACAAAATGGGTACAGAGAATATTTCCCTCAACATAATAAAGGCCATATACAGCAAACCCACAGCTAAAATCATAATGGCAAAAAGCTTTCAGCTTTTCCTTTAAAATCAGGAACAAGACAAGGATGACCACTCTCACCATTTTTATTCAACATAGTACTGGGAGTCCCAACCACAGCAATCAGACAAGATAAAAAGATAAAAGGCATCCAAATTGATAAGGAAGAAGTAAAACTTTCACTAAAAAAAAAGAGAAATCAGGAAAACAATTCAATTTACAACTGCATCAAAAAGAATGAAATGCCTAGGAATAAGCCTAGCCAAGGCTGTGAAAGACCTATGCTCTACAAGACACTCATGAGAGTAAAGAAGACACAAATAGATGGAAAACTATCCCATGCTTATGGACAGGAATAATTAATATTGTCAAAATGCCCCCCCCATCATGCCCAAAGCAATTTACAGATTCAGTGCAATCCCTATCAAAATATCAATGGCATTTTTCAATGAACTAGAGCAAATAACCCTAAAATTCATATGGAACCTCAAAAGATCCCAAATAGCCAGCCAAATCAATCTTTGAAAGAAGAATAAAGATAGGGGTATTACACTCCCTGACTTCAAGCTATACTACAAAGCCACAGTAATCAAAACAGTATGGTAGCACAAGAACAGATCCAAAGATCAATGAACCAGAATAGAGACCCAGATGTGAACCCCATATATATGGTCACTTAATATATGACAAAGGAGTCATGAATATACAATAGGGAAAAGACAGCCTCTTCAATAACTGGTGTTGGCAAAACCAGACAGCTACATGTAAGAGAATAAAACTGTATTACTAACTCCCTACACAAAAATAAACTTGAAATAGATTAAGGACCCAAATGTATGACATGAAACCATAAAACTCTTAGAAGAAAACGTAGGCAAAAATCTCTTGAACATAAGCATGAGTAATTGTTTTCTAGACACATCTCCTTGGGGAAGGGGAAAAAATAAAAAATAAACAAGAGGGATTATATCAAACTAAAAAGCTTCTGTACAGCAAAGGACACCATCAGCAGAACAAAAAGCATGGGAGAATATATTCGTAAGTTTATCCAATAAGGGGTTAACATCCAAAATAGATACAGAACTCATATGCCTAAACACCAAAAAAAAAAACCAACCCCAAATAACCCAATTAAAAATAGGCAGAGAACCTGGACAGATACTTCTCCAAAGAAGAAATACAGGTGGCCAACAGGCAGATGAAAAAGTACTCCACATTGCTAATCATCAGGGAAATACAAATCAAAACCACAATGAGGTATCATCTCACACCAGTTAGAATGACCACTATCCAAAAGACAAGAAATAACAAGTGTTGGCAAGGATGTGGAGAAAAGTAAACTGTTGGTGGGAATATGAATGGTTGCAGCCACTGTGGAAAGCAGTATGGAGGTTCCTCAAAAAACTAAAAATAGAAATACCATTTGACACAGTAATTCCACTTCTAAGAATTTACCAAAATCCCTGATTCAAAAAGATATATGCCCCCCTGTTTTTATTGCCACATTATTTACAATAGCCAAGATATAGAAGCAACCAAAGCATCCATGAATAGATCAGTGGATAAAAAAGAAGTCCTACATGTACATACTGGAATATTATTCTGCCATAAAAAAGAAAGAAACCTTGCTATTTGCAACAATATGGATGGATCTAGAGGACATTATTCTAAGTGAAATAAGCCAGGTAGAGAAAGACAAATACCACATAATTTCACTTATTTGTGGAATATAAAACAAAACAAAACAGAATGAACAAAATAGCAGTAGACTCATAGACAGTGAGAAGTGACTGATGATTATAGCGGGGAAGGGGCTAGGGTAGGTAGGTGTGCAGACACCCCAGCAATTAACTTTGCTGTAGTTTAGTTTCTGCTTAAAGCTTGATTTATAACCAAGACTAAGAGAGAAGTACAGTATGTTTACTGCTTAAGTTTGATTAATAGCCGAAACCAATCTAATAGAAAGAATAAAGTGTTAATTCCTGGAATCTGGTGTGAGTTATGAATAGTGTGGAACAGGAGCTGCAAACAGTTCCTGTGATCCTTCTGCAGCAAACCCATACAAAGAACATGCTGTGAAACTCACTAACCGGATGACCTGACTTAACACAATAGGAATATAAAAAACATATCTAGTCCATGGTTGGTTGATTTGTTGAGAAAGTACATTCAATATTTATTAACCCATGATTGTTTCACTGCTTGCTGTAACCTAATAAAGATGCAGGGGCACTCTGACTCGTTGCTTAGTCTCCAAGGAAGTCTAAGCCCTCTGCATTAAACCTCATTCTGACTCGATTTCTCAGTTTCACAGTCCCGGACTGCAACATAGGTGGAGAGGGGGAGGGCTATGATGGGGCAAAAAAATATCAATCATAATATGTTGGTCATGGGATAGTAGTACAGCATGGAGAATATAGCCAATGTTTCTGTAACATCTTTCTATGTTGATACATAGTAACTGCGCTAGTGGGGTTGAGGATTTCATAATATGGGCAACTGTTCAACCTCTGTGCTGTATACTTGAAACCAGTATTAGATTATATACCAACTCTACTTCAATAAAAAAAAGTCTTACCAAAAAAGAATATCAATAAAGAGAGAGAAATTATTTTTAAAAAGAACCAATAGATTTTTAGAGTTGGAAAATACATTAACTGAAATGAAAAATTCACTAAAGGGATTCAACATAAGTTTTGAACAGGAGAAGAAAGAATCCACGAACCTGAAGATAGCTCAACTGATATTATGCAGTTTAAGGAATAGAAAGAATGAAGAGAAATGAAAGAACCTCAGATACCTGTGAGACACCACCAAGCATACCAACATACACATAGTGGGTGTTTCACAATGACAGCAGAAAAAGAAAACAAATATTTGAAAAAATGGCTAAAAACCTACTAAATTTGATGAAAACATTAATCCACACATCCAAGAAGCCTAACAAACTTCAAGGAGGATAAACTCAAAGAGAACCACACCTAGACACATCATAATCAAACTTTCAAGAGGCAAAGAGAAACTTGAAAATGGCAAGAAACAAGGCACTCAGAATATACAAGGGGTCCTCAGTATTAACAGCTAATTTATCAGAAACAGTGGGGTCCAAAATGCTATGGGGTGACATATCCAAAGTGTTTAAAGAAAAGGAACTACTACCAAATCATTTTATATTCAGCAAAATCGTTTTTTAAAAGTGAAGAATAAATTAATATATTCCTTGTAAAACCTGAGACTTTGTCACTAGCAGACCTTCCCAACAAGAAATATTAAAGGCTGAAACTGCAAGGACACCAGACTGAAATGCACATGAAGAAATAAAGAGCACCAGTAAAGGAAACTGCATACGTAATTATAAAGGTAATAATGTAATATAGATATATTTTTGTTTCTAACTCCTTTTTCCTATCTGACTTAAAAATAATACACATATAAAGCAATAATTATAATACTATGTCAATGGACTTAAAATGTATAAATTTGTGATTTATCTGACAATTATAACAAAACAGAAAGAAGGAATGAAGTTAACTGGGGCAAAGTTTTTGTATACCACTGAGATTATGTTGGTATTAATTCAAAATACTCATTTAAAATTAAGGTGTTAATTGTAATTCTCAGGTAATCACAAAGAAAATGGTTCAAAAGTATAAAAAAAAAGATCAAAATGGTATATAAGAAAATACCTATAAGTCAAAAGAAGGCCTTAATGAAGACAAACAGGAACAAAAAAAAAACATAAAGGACAAAATGATGGGTTTAAGTTTTACCTTATTAGTAGTTACATTAAGTCAAAGTTGATTAAACATTCCAAACAAAATCCAGAGATTGTCAGAATGAGTGATGATCCCATTATCCAACTATATGCTGTCCACAAAACATACACTATTACATTCAACACAAATAGGTTGAAAGGTCAAGGAAAAGATACACCATGCAAATAGTAAACAAAAGTGAGCTGTCCTGTGGTGGCTACCCTAATATCAGACAAAATAGGACTTTAAAAATGTTATTGGGAAAAAGGACATTTTATAAGGAGAAAAGGGTCAAGCCATCAAGAAAAGATAACAGTTATAAGTATATGCACCTAACAACATTGCCCCAAAATATATGAACCAAAAACAGGGAAAAATAGATAATTCAACAATAATAGGAGACTTTCATACCTCCAAATTTCAATAATGAAAAGAACTAGAAAGAACAGCAAGGAAATATAATACTTCAACAACACTATAAACCAACCAGATAGATATTGAGGAAATTCACAAATATGGCAATACAACACACTCCTAAATAACAAATGAGTCAAAGAATAAATCACAAAAGAAATAAAAAAGTACTCTGAGAAGAATGAAAAGGAAAATAAAAAACCCTTCTGAGATACAGTGAAATCAGTGCTTAGACAGTAATTTATAGCCATAAATACCTACATTATAAAATTAAGGTCAAGGCTAGGGAGACATGACAATTAAATGCAATATGGTGCCGTGATTGGATCCTGGGAGAGAGAGAGGACATTAACACTATGAAAATAGTTTAGGAAAAACTATGAAATCCAAATAAAGTCTGAAGTTTAGTTAATAATAATATAACAATATATGTTTGCTACTTTCAACAAATGTACAATGTAAAGTAAGATGCTCCAAAAAAGATGGCGGCAAGAGAGGTGAGACACAGGCTTCCTTCTAAAATCACATATAATACGAAAATATAATTAATACAACTAATCCTGAAAGAGCAACAGGAAAGAGGACTGCGCCAGACTGCATACACCTGGAGAAAAGAGCAGACCTCACAGAACAGTGTAATGTACCAGAGCTGTAGCCCGGTGGGACCCAAGCCCTACCCCCACCCCAGCTCACCAGTGGGAGGAAGAGAAACTGAGCAGGAAGGGAGTCGAGGCCTAGGACTGCTGAATACCTAACTCCAGAGATCTGCTCTGGGAACACAAACCTACAATTCATGGTGCTTACATGATACTCTCGTGATTACAGGATTGGAAAGCTAAGACAGGCAGAATTCCAGGAGAGACTGAGATTCAGCCACTTCTGGAAAGCAGGGATCCGTATCCAGCAGCTCTGGGACAAAAGAAAGGTGGGCAGTCTGAGAGATTTCCTAACAAGGAAGCCTTTAGCAAGAGGGTTGCTAAAGGGGCAAGGATTGCACAGAGATTCCTGCTCAGGAGAGAGGACAGGTAGACAAAATTGTCCAGGTGCCCTCTGCCCAGCAGGTTGGGAGCTTTGCCATATAGACTCTCATATTTAAGGAGGAAAAAGAAATCTTCCTCCTTAGACTATCTTCAGGTGCTCCAGCTCCCTGGCTGGCTACACAGCTCCAGGACCCCCTACGTGATCTGCAGCCTACTGTGCCTTTCTTCTGGCCACCCCAACCTGGCTCGCAAACCGACAAACCCTACCCTGGCTGTTAGGCCAGCCAGAGGGAAGATCTGTCTACAGCAACTACAAACGCAAAGCATAGAGGCTTATACCTGTGTGCTCATCCCACTGGTTCAGGCAGTGGAGACAGGCACAGCAGCTAGGTAGCAGGAAACAGCTCTTTCCTCCCCCCAGGCACCAATACCACTCCCCTGCGACCCCCGACATTGCTTCAAGGGCTGAGCAGCTCCAGGGAGTAGAGCTTCTGGGCACTAGAGGGCACCATATACAACTATGAAACGCCAAAGAAATCTGATTCAGAGTAAAATTATTAATACAACTCCCGAGAAAGATTTAAATGACACTGACCTCATGACTCTTCCTGAAAGGGAGTTCAAAATAAAAATCATTAACATGCTCATGGAGGTACGGAAAGATATTCAAGAACTCAGGAATGAATTCCAGTCAGAGATCCAATTGTTGAAGAGCACAATGGACAGTATTAAAAGCAGATTGGATACAGTGGAGAAGACGATAAATGAAATAGAAACTAGAGAAGAATACAAAGAAGCTGAGGAACAGAGAGAAAAAAGGATCTCTAAGAATAAAAGTAAGATTCTCCATATCGCTAATTATCAGGGAAATGCAAATAAAAACCACAGTGAGATATCACCTCACACCAGTTAGGATAGCCAGTATCAAAAAGACTAAGAACAACAAATGGTGGCAAGGATACGGAGAAAGGGGAACACTCCTACACTGCTGGTGGGAATGTAAGCTAGTTCAACCATTGTGGAAAGCAGTATGGAAGTTCCTGACAAAACTAAAAATAGAAATATCATTTTACCCAGGAATTTCACTCCTAGGAATTTACCCAAAATAACGAGAACTCAGATTCAGAAAGACATATGTACCCCTATGTTTATTGCAGCACTATTTACGATAGCCAAGATATGGAAACAACCTAAGTGTCCATCACTAGATGAATGGATAAAGAAAATGTGGTACATATACACAATGGAATACTATTCAGCCATAAGAAAGAAACAAATCCTCCCATTTGCAACAACATGGATGGAGCTGGAGGATATCATGCTCAGTGAAATAAGCCAGGCGGAGGAAGCCAAGTACCAAATGATTTCCCTCATTTGTGGAGTATAACAATGAAGTAAAACTGAAGGAACAAAACAGCAACAGACTCACAGACTCCAAGAAGGACTAGCTGTTACCAGAGGGGAGGGGTGAGGGAGGGCGGGTGGGGAGGGAGGGAGAAGGGGATTGAGGGGTATTATGATTGGCACACATGGTGTGGTGATCATGGGGAAGACAGTGTAGCTCAGAGAAGACAAACAGGGACTCTGTGGCATCTTACTACACTGATGGGCAGTGACTGCAATGGGTCTGGGGGACATGATAATATGGGTGAATGTAAATAACCAGATTGTTTTTTCATGTGAAACCTTCCTAAGAGTGTATATCAATAATACCTTAAAAAAAAAAAGATGGAACATATTATGCTAACCCAGTAACCCATCAGTTTCCCTCCCAGAGACATACCCAACCAAAATGTATACATATCAAGTACTAGAATTTTGATAGCAACACAATTCATAATAGCCCACTCTGGAAACTACCCAAATTTCCATTAACAATACAATAGATAAATACAATGGAATACTATATAAAAGTAAAAATAAAGAATCTTCAACTTCAAGCAACAATATGGATGAATCCCAAAAACACAGTATTAAATGAAAAGAGTCCAAATAAAAATGATTATATTTATAGAAAATGCAGGTATGTCTAATACTAAAAGTTAGGACAGTTGTTGGCCTTGAAGATAGGACTGAAAGGGGGAACAAGAAACTTTTCTGAGGTGACAGTAATATTCTGTTTTAATCTGAGTGCTGGTTGGAACATTATGTTTAGTTTGTAAAGATTCGTCATGTTACACAATTAAGATCTATGCATTTTTCTTGCAAATGTATAAAGTTCTTTTATGTAAAGTCATTCTTTAATAAAGATTATTTCATATTCTAATATAGTAATAAAAACAACAAAATAATTTCATATAAAAGTTTCACCACGTTATATAGTTTACTAATTTTCATAATTTCCACAAGGTAGGTAGTTTTGTATATGTAACAGGATGCAAGTGGGACTCTTCTTTTTTCTCTGGAATTGTCAACTGGGGCACAAAGCTATGTGGAAAAGTGCTGGTAACCCATATTCTAAAGAAAGCAACCTATGATTAAGGCCAGATCCTCCTCCAAGGCTAATTAAACAGTAGGTGAACTGGCCCTACAATCAATGATCAAACATCTCCTTTCGTCTCAGTTTTTTACAGAAACTGGGAGGGAAACACATGAAATTTCAGCTTTAAAGGAGATAACAACAGCCTTTTAAAGACTAGGTGTGCCTTCAAGAAGGGGAGACTGGCATCTAATTTGCTAGTTGGATATAAACCTAGACAGAAGATTTCTTTATTTGCCTTTTTGTCTGAGTAGAGTAAACAGAAATTAGAAAGAGACAGACAGCAGAGAAGAGTTGGGTTGGGGGTGTGGTCAGAAGTAGAGCATTCTGCACTGCCATTTAGCATAGAAAGGCTGAATGAATTCTCTGTGGATTAAGTAGACATATGGAAAATAGCTAGAATTGAGCTACCTTGCTAGTGGAACATGCTGCACCAAGAGATGACTGTTAAATAAAGGACTCCAAAAGCCAGATGATAAGAAATAAACAGCAATGGGAGGTAACTGAGGTAATTACTGAAAAATGTCAAGTTGGAAGCCAATTTCCCACACCAAGGATCTATGCATTGGTGAATGCCTGTAAGTTATCAAATCTGCCCAAGATATCACTAAGTTCTGGACAGTGATAGAAAAAAAATAAAACCATTCCATGTTGGTATCACAAAAACGTTTAGGAAACTGGTTTTCTCTCTGTGTGTGGTATCAGATGTATGGTATATGATAACAGAACTTTCCTTTTTAATTGAAAATTACTACTTTCTTAGAAATTTTAGCAACCAACCTTTGGTAATGGTGTAGATAAAGTACTTTTGGCAGATGTCTGCAAATACTCTCTTTTATCTTTGGATTTGCCATGATCAGCTGATATGAAATTTTGACATACATTTTGTGAAAGAGCTGCTCTAGATTCATGTTTCCAATACTGAGTTGCAGGTGTTTCCAATGTCTGTATCATCTATATTGAAAAATAAAAGTAAATAAAATCATTAAATGGCATTTTTTAATTACTTTTTTTGCTATCATTAATGTACAATTACATAAACAACATTATGGTTACCAGACTTCCGCCATTATCAAGTACACACCTCATACCCCATTATAGTCACTGTCTATCATCAGCGTAGTAACGTGCTATAGAATCACTACTTATCTTCTCTGTGTTATACTGCCTTTCCCGTGTCCCCACCCCCTACGTCATACATGCTAATCATAATGCCCCTTGTTCCCCCTTATCTCTCCCTTTTCATTCATCCTCCCCTATCCCTTTCCATTAGGTAACGGTTAGTCCGTTCTTGGGGTCTGTGAGTCTGCTGCTCTTTTGTTCCTTCAGTTTTTTCTTTGTTCTTATACTCCACAGATGAGTGAAATCATTTGATACTTCTCTGTCCCTCCCTGGTTTATTTCACTGAGCATAATACCCTCTAGCTCCATCCATGTTGTTGCAGATAGTAGAATTTGTTTTCTTATATGGCTGAATAATATTCCATTACGAATTATCCATTCTTCTACTGATGGACACTTAGGTTGTTTCCATTTTTGGATATTGAAAATATGGCTGCGATAAACACAGGGGTGCATATATCTTTTTGAAACTGTGCTGCTGTATTCTTAGGGTAAATTCCTAGGAGTGGAATTCCTGGGTCAAATGGTATTTCTATTTTGAGTTTTTTTGAGGAACCTCCATACTACTTTCCAAAATGGTCAAACTATTTTACATTCCCACCAGCAATGTAGGAGGGTTCCCCTTTCTCCACATCCTCGCCAACATTTGTTTTTGTTTGTCTTTTGGATGTTGGCCATCCTAACTGGTGTGAGTTGATATTTCATTGTGTTTTTAATTTGCATTTCTCTGATGATTACAGATGTGGAGCATCTTTTCATGTGCCTGTTGGCCACCTGAATTTCTTCTTTGGAGAAGTGCCTGATCAGTTCCTCTGCCAATATTTAATTGGCTTATTTGCTTTTTGTTTGTTGATGTGCATGAGCTCTTTATATAATTTGGATGTCAACCCCTTATCGGATATGTCATTTATAAATATATTCTCCCATACTATAGAGTGCCTCTTTGTTCTACTGATGGTGTCCTTTGATGTACAGAAGCTTTTTAGTTTGATCTAGTCCCACTTGTTCATTTTTGCTTTTGTTTCCCTTGCCTGGGGAGATATGTTCATGAAGAAGTTACTCGTGTTTATATCCAAGAAATTTTTGCCTATGTTTTTTCCTTAGAGTTTTATGGCATCATGGCTTATATTCAGGTCTTTGATTCATTTTGAGTTTACTTTTGTGTATAGGGTTAGACAATAATACAGTTTTATTCTCTTACATGTAGCTGTCCAGTTTTGCCAACACCAGCTGTTGAAGAGGCTGTCATTTATCCATTGTATATCCATGGCTGCTTTACTGTATATTAATTGACCATATATGCTTGGATTTATATCTGGGCTCTCTAGACTGTTCCATTGGTCTATGTGTCTGTTCTTCTGCCAGCACCAAATTGTCTTGATTACTGTGACTTCGTAGTAGAGCTTGAAGTCAGGGAGTGTAGTTCGCTCCACTTTATTCCTCCTCCTCAGGATTGCTTTGGCTATTCAGGATCTTTTGTGGTTCCATATGTATTTTAGAACTATTTGCTCTAGTTCATTGAAGAATGCTGTTGGTGTTTTGATAGGGATTGCACTGAATCTGTAGATAGCTTTAGGCAGGATGGCCATATTGACTATTAATTCTTCCCATCCATGAGCATGGAATGTGTTTCCATTTATTGGTATCTTCTTTAATTTCTCTCATGTGTGTCTTGTAGTTTTCAGAGTATAGGTCTTTCACTTCCTTGGTTACGTTTATTCCTAGGTATTTTATTCTTTTTGATGGAATTGCTTTCCTTATTTCTCTTTCTGCTAGATCATCGTTAGTGTATAGGAATGCAACAGATTTCTGTGTATTGATTTTGTATCCCACAATGTTGCTGATTTCAGATATTAGATCTCGTAGTTTTGGAGTGGAGTCTTTTAGGGTTCTTTATGTACAATATCATGTCAACTGCAAATAGTGAGTTTGACTTCTTCCTTATCAATCTGGATGCCTTCTATTTCTTTGTGTAGTCTGATTGCTGTAGCTAGGACCTCCAGTACTATGGTGAATAAAAGTGGCGACAGTGGGCATCCCTGTCTTGTTCCCAATCTTAGGGGAAGAGCTTTCAGCTTCTCCCTGTTAAATATAATGTTGGCTGTGGGTTTGTCATATATGGCCTTTATTATGTTGAGGTACTTGCCCTCTGTACCCATTTTGTTGAGAGTTTTTATCATGAATGGATGTTGAATTTGGTCAAGTGCTTTTTCAGCATTTATGGAAACAATTATGTGGTTTTTGTCCTTCTTTTTATTAATGTGGTGGATGATGTTGATGGATTTTCGAATGTTCTACCATCCTTGCATCCCTGAGATGAATCCCACTTGATCATGATGGATGATCTTTTTCATGTTTTTTGAATTCGGTTTGCTAATATTTTGTTGAGTATTTTTGCATCTATCTTCATCATGGATATTGGTCTGTAATTTTCTTTTTTTGTGGTTTCTTTGCCTGGTTTTGGTATTATAGTGATGCTGGCCTCATAGAATGAATTTGGGAGTATTCCCTCCTCTTCTACTTTTTGGAAAACTTTAAGGAGGGTGGTATTAGGTCTTCATTAAATGTTTGATAAACTTAAGCACTGAAACTATCTGGTCCAGGGGTTTTGTTTTTCCGTAGTTTTTTGATTACTAATTGAATTTCCTTGCTGGTAATTGTTCTATTCAAATTTTCTGTTTCTTCCTGGGTCAGCCTTGGAAGGTTGTATTTTTCAAGAAAGTTGTCCATTTCTTCTAGGTTATCCAGTTTGTTACCATATAATTTTTCATAGTATTCTCTCATAATTCTTAGTATTTCTGCGGTGTCTGTAGTGATTTTCATTTCTCATTACTGATTCAGTATATGTGTGTAGACTCTGGGGTTTTTTTTGATAAGTCTCGCTAGGGGTTTATCGATTTTGTTCATTTTCTCATAGAACCACCTACTGCTTTTATTAATTCTATTTTATTCTTCTCGATTTTAATTATTTCTACTCTAATCTTTATTATGTCCCTCCTTCTACTCATTTTGGGTCTCATTTGTTCTTCCTTTTCTAGTTTCCTTAATTGTGAGTTTAGACTGTTCATATGGGATTGTTCTTCTTTCCTGACGTAAGCCTGTATTGCAATATACTTCCGTCTTAGTACAGCCTTCACTGTGTCCCACAGATTTTGCATTGTTTTATTGTTGTTGTCATTTGTCTCCATATATTGCTTTTGATGTCTGTTTTTATTTGGTCATTGATCCACTGATTATTTAGGAGCATGTTATTAAGCTTCCATGTGTTTGTGGACTTTTTCATTTTCTTTGAGTAATTTATTTCTAGTTTCATACCTTTGTGATCTAAGCTGCTTGGTACAATTTCAGTCTTTTTGAATTTACTGAGGCTCTTTTTGTGGCCTAATATATGAACTATTTGATCTATTCTTGAAAATGTTCCATGTGCACTTGAGAAGAATGTGTATCCTGTTGCTTATGGATGGAGTGTTCTGTAGATGACCCTTAAGTCCATCTGTTCTAATATGTTGTTCATTGCCTCTGTCTCTTTACTTATTTTCTGTGTGGTTGATCTGTCCTTTGGAGGGAGTGGTGTGTTGAAGTCTCCTAAAATGAATGCATTGCATTCTATTTCCCCCTTTAATTCTGTTAGTATTTGTTTCACATATGTAAGTGATCCTGTATTCGGTGCATAGATATTTATAATACTTATATCCTCCTGTTGGACTGATCCTTCATCATTATGTAATGTCCTTCTTCGTCTCTTGTGACTTTCTTCGTTTTGAAGTCTGTTTTGTCTGATACAAGTACTGCAACATCTGCTTTTTTCTCACTATTAGTTGCATGAAATATCTTTTTCCATCCCTTTACTTTCAGTCTGTGTATGTCTTTGGGTTTGAAGTGAGTCTCTTCTGGGCAGCATATAGATGGGTCTTACTTTTTTATCCATTCAGTGACTCTATGTTTTTTGATTGGTGCATTCAGACCATTTACATTCAGGGTGATTATCAATAGGTATGTACTTATTGCCATTGCAGGCTTTAGATTTGTGGTTACCAAAGGTTCAAGGGTAATTCCCTGACTATCTAACAGTGTAATTTAACTCACTTTGTATAGTATTACAAACACAACCTAAAGGTTCTTTTTTCTCCTCCTTTTTCTTCCTCCTCTCATTAAATGTCATTTTTAAATGCAGCAACTAGGAAAAATAGCACTTAAATAAGCAAGAATTTACCCCCAAATGTATCACGGATTAGATAACTTTGAATGAACTACACTTGTTTTTCACTTTATTTTCCCATTTTAGATGAAAATGGTATCCTTCCCTCTTTCTTCAACAGAGCTGCTGTGAAAAAATACATGACATCTCAACTCTCTGTCTTACTAAAAGTTCAGGATTTTCTAAAGAAAAATCTCTATTAGTTCATTCCAATAGCCTAGAAGCCAGAGGGCAATTTATACTCTTTCTATTCATTCTCTTTTATGCATTTGTATTTCTTCTCTCTATATACAAAATATCAGCCCTCTCCTATCTACCAGCATCATTCTCCTCCAAAAAATAATCATTATTCTTTTTGAAGTACACAAATTATGGAAGTAGAGAACTAGAGAAATTTTCAGGAGAAAAATGAGAAAATGGTGATTTGCCTCAATTCTGAAGATAAACAAATTGCAAATTTACTCTAAATACTTTATTTCACCTCAACTTATTCAATCCTCTACCTTTATATACATAACTTTCCTTCAGCAATTGACCTATCTTTCTAGTGAAAGCTACTAATAGCTACTTTAGTAGAATTTTGCAAAAAAAACCATGCTCCTCACTTTCTCTTTACCACTTCCTTTGGTCACCACCATCTCTATGACTATCATCTTGGCAATAACTTACAAGAAACAATGGAACACACACGTACATACAAAATGGCTACTCGAATTCTTCTCAAGTGCACATGGAACATTTTCAAGAATAGATGATATATTAGGCCACAAAAAGAACCTCAGTAAATTCAAAAAGATTGAAATTGTACCAACCAGCTTCTCAGATCACAAAGGTATGAAACTAGAAATAAATTACTCAAAGAAAATGAAAAATCCCACAAACATATGGAGGCTTAATAACATGCTTCTAAATAAATAATCAATGGATCAATGACCGAATATGAACAGAGATCAAGCAATATATAGAGACAAATGACAATAATTCAACACCACAAAATCTATGGGATGCAGTAAAGACTGCTAGGAGGGAAATATACTGCAATACAGGTCTACTTCAGGAAAGAAGAACAATCCAAAAAGAACAGTCTAAACTCACAATTAATAAAACGAGAAAAAGAAGAACAAATGAGGCCCAAAGTCATTAGAAGGAGGGACATAATAAAGATTAAAGAAAAAATAAATAAAATTGAGAAGAATAAAAAATAGAAAGAATCAATGAAAGGAGATGCATCTTTGAGAAAATAAACAAAATAGATAAACCCCTAATGAGACTTAGCAAGAAAAAAAGAGAGTCAACACACATAAACAGATTCAGAAATGAGAAAGGAAAAATCACTATGGACACCACAGAAATACAGAGAATTATGAGAGAATACTATGAAAAATTATATGGTAATAAATTGGATAACCTAGAAGAAATGGACAACTTTCTAGAAAAATACAACCTTCCGAAGCTGATCCAGGAAGAAACAGAAAATCTGAACACACCAATTGCCAGCAAAGAAATTGAACTGGTAGGACTTCCGGGAAGATGGCGACGTTAGCAGGGGGACAGAAATCTCCTCCCAAAACTATTTATATCTATGAAAATACAGCAAATACAACTAGTCCTAAAAGAGAGACCAGAATACACAGGAAAGCGCACAGCTTACAGCTACACCTGAGAGGACACAGCACCCCGCGAGGCAGGTAAGATACGAAGTCGCGAGCCGGCGAGACCCGAGCAATCACCCACCCCAGTGCACCGGCGGGAGGAGAGGACTCAGAGCCAGGAGAGAATGGAAGTACACCCCGTGAAATAACCAGCCTCAGTGATCTGCACAGGGAGGGCTGACACACATCGCGCGGTGTAGCAGAGATTGGAGAGACAGCGAGTGCAGGATCTGAGTGGGGAACACGCAAGGGTGCTTGCACACGGCTCTCAGGAAGGAAAGAAAAAGAAAAAAAAAGCGCACGTTTTTTTCAGCGGTCTTAAAGAGACAGGAGCCGAGCGAAGGAGCAGAATCACCCCGGCACACTCAGCCCAACAGGCTGGGAGTCCTGGGGAGTTTCAGACCCCTTAGCTGGTGACTGGGAAAAGGTGGAGGCACTTAGACTTCCCACAGAGATCAACAGCCTCCCATTCGTTCCAACCCCGGCCACAGCTATGAAGCGCCCTGCGGAGTGGGGCAGCCATGGCTGCGGAATAGTAGAGCAACAGCGCCAAATACAGCATCCCCACAGAATCTACTCCAGGTGGGCGGGGGTTTTTTTTGTTGTTTTGTTCTTTCTTTTTTCGTCTCTGTCTTTTTTTTTCTTTCTTTCTTTCTTTTTTTTTTTCCTTTAAAATCTTGAAGAGCGAAGCTGACATACATGTCAACTACCAGCGACCACTTCTATAGCCACAAAAACACAGAGGAATATGGTCCAGACTAAGATCAACCACACAACTACAGACAGGGAGCCTGAAGGGATGGAAATACACAATCCTCCGGAAAAAGAATTCAGAATAAAAGTCATAACCATGCTGATGGATCTACAGAGAAATTTGCAAGAGCTGAGGGAGGAAGTGAGGGAAGTGAGGAAACACAATGCAGAAATCAGACAAGCAATCGATGGGCTTAACAGCAGAATGGATGAGATACAGGAGACTGTTACTGGAATAGAAATCAGAGAACAGGAATACAGAGAAGCTAAGGCAGAGAGAGATAAAAGGATCTCTAGGAATGAAAGAATATTAAGAGAACTGTGACCAATCCAAATGGAACAATATTCACATTACAGGAGTACCACAGGAAGAAGAGAAAGAAAAAGGGATAGATAATGTCTTTGAAGAAATAATTCCTGAAAACGTTCCGACGCTGGGGAAGGAAATAGTCTCGTAGTCTACGGAAGCCCACAGATCTCACAACACAAGGGACCCAAGGAAGACAACACCAAGACACATAATAATTAAGATAGCAAAGATCAAAGATAAAGACAGAGTATTAAAGGCAGCTAGAGAGAGAAAAAAGATCACCTACAAAGGAAAACCCATCAGACTATCATCAGACTTCTCAACAGAAACCTTACAGGCCAGAAGAGAATGGCATGATATATTTAACGTAATGAAAAAGAAGGGGTTCGAACCAAGAATATTGTATCCAGCACGATTATCATTTAAATAAGACGGAGGGATTAAACAATTTCCAGACAAATGAAAGTTGAGAGAGTTTGCCTCTCATAAACCACCACTACAGGATATCTTAAATGAACTGCGCTAGAGGGAAGCACCCCTAAGGCTAAAAAGATGTCACCAGAGAAAATAAAATCATAGCAAAGAAAGCAGACCATTAAATAATACTAATTAAAGGCAAAGAACAAAACACCTAGGATATAAAGAATGAAGGTGGAAGAATAAGAAGAGAGAGAAAAAAAGAAACATCAGATGGTGTTTACAATAACTGAATAAGAAAGTTAAGTCAGATTGTTAGACGGTAAAGAAGCAACCCTTGAACCTTTGTGACCACAAACCTAAAGGCAGGAATGGCAATAAGTACATATTTATCGATAATAACCGTAAATGTGAATGGACGGAATGCACCAACCAAAAGACACAGAGTAACAGAATGGATAAAAAAGCAAGACCCATCTATATGCTGCCTACAAGAAACTCACCTCAAATCCAAAGATATACACAGACTAAAAGTGAAGGGATACAAAAACATATTTCATGCAAACAACAAAGAGAAAAAAGCAGGTGTTGCACTACTTGTATCAGACAAAATAGACTTCAAAACGAAGAAAGTAGCAAAAGATAAAGAAGGACATTACATAATGATAAAAGGGTCAGCCCAACAAGAAGATATAACCATTATAAATATATATTCACCCAACACAGGAGCGCCAGCATATGTGAGACAAATACTAACAGAATTAAAGGAGGAAATAGACAGCAATGCACTCATTTTAGGAGACTTCAACACACCACTCACTACAAGGGACAGATCAACCAGACAAAGAATAAGTAAAGACACAGAGGCACTGAACAACACACTAGACAGATAGACCGAACAGACATCTACAGAACTCTTCACCCAAAAGCAGCAGGATACACATTCTTCTCAAGTGCACATGGAACATTTTCCAGAATAGACAACATACTAGGCCACAAAAAGAACCTAAGTAAATCCAAAAATATTGAAATCCTACCAACCAACTTCTCAGATCACCAAGGTATAAAACTAGAAATAAATTTTAGAAAGAAATCAAAAAGGCTCACAAATACATGGAGACTTAACAACATTCTCCTAATTAATCAATGGCTTACCAACCAAATCAAAACAAAATCGAAGAATATATGGAGACTAATGACAACAACAACACAAAGCCACAACTTCGGTGGGATGCAGCAAAGGCAGTTCTAAGAGGAAAGTATATTGCAATCCAGGCCTATTTAAAGAAGGAAGAACATTTCCAAATGAATAGTATAAAGACACAAGTACTGAAATTGGAAAGAAAAGAACAAACGAGGCCCAAAGTCACCAGAAGGAGGGACATAATAAAGATGAGAGAAGAAATAAATAAAATTGAGAAGAATAAAACAATAGAAAAAATCAATAAAACCAAGAGCTGGTTCTTTGAAAAAATAAACAAAATGGATAAACCCCTAGCCAGACTTATTAAGAGAAAAAGAGAATGTACACACATAAACAGACTCAGAAATGAGAAAGGAAAAACAACGACGGATCCCACAGAAATACTAAGAATTATAAGAGAATGTTATCAGGATCTGTATGCTAACAAGCTGGAGAACATAGAAGAAATGGACAACTTCTTAGAAAAATACAACCTTCCAAGACTGACCAAGAAAGAAAAGGAAAAACTAAACAGACCAATCACCAGCAATGAAATTGAATCGGTAATCAAAAAACTACCCAAAAACAAAACCCCCAAACCAGATGGATTCACCTCTGAATTCTACCAGACATATAGAGAAATAACACCCATTTTCCTTAAAGTTTTTCAAAAAAATAAAAGAGGAGGGAATACGTCCAAACTCATTCTATGAAGCCAGCATCACTCTAATACCAAAACCTGGGAAAGACCGCACCAAAAAAGAAAATTACAGACTAATATCCCTGATGAACGCAGATGCAAAAATACTCAACTAAATATTAGCAAACCAAATTCAAAAATACATCAAGAGGATCATACACCACGATCAAGTGGGATCCATCTCAGGGATGCAAGGATGGTACAACATTTGAAAATCCATCAACATCATCCACCACATCAACATAAAGAAGAACAAAAACCACATGATCATCTCCATAGATGCTGAAAAATCATTTGACAAAATTCAACATCCATTCATGATTAAAATTCTCAAAAAAATGGGTATAGATGGCAAGTACCTCAACAACATAAAGGCCATATATGACAAACCCACAGCTAACATCATAGTTAACGGCGAGTAGCTGAAAGCTTTTCATCTAAGATCGGGAACAAGACAGGGATGCCCACTCTCTCCATTGTTACTCAACATAGTACTGGAGGTCCTAGCCACGGCAATCAGACAAAACAAAGACATACAAGGAATCCAGATTGGTAAAGAAGAATTCAAACTGTCACTATTTGCAGATGACATGATACTGTACATAAAAAACACTAAAGACTCCACTCCAAAACTACTAGAACTAATATCTGAATTCAGCAAAGATGCAGGATACAAAATTAACACACAGAAATCTGTTGCTTTCCTATAAGCTAATGATGAACTAACAGAAAGAGAAATGAGAAAAACCATTTCATTCACAATTGCATCCAAAAGAATAAAATACCTAGGAATAAACCTAACGAAGGAAGTGAAAGACCTGTACTCTGAAAACTACAAGACACTCCTAAGAGAAATTAAAGAGGACAGTAACACATGGAAATTCATCCCATGCTCTTGGCTAGGTAGAATAAATATTATCAAAATGGCTATACTACCTAAAGCAACCTACAGATTCAACACAATCCCTATCAAACTACCAACAGCTTTCTTCAATGAACTGGAACAATTAATTCTCAAATTCATATGGAACCACAAAGACCCGAAATAGCCAAAGCAATCCTGAGAAGGAGGAATAAAATGGGGAATTACGCTCCCTGACTTCAAGTTCTACGACAAAGCCACGGTAATCAAGACAATTTGGTATTGTCACAAAAAAAGTCCCACATACCAGGGGAACAGAATAGAAAATCCAAACATTAACCCAAACATATACAGTCAATTAATATTTAATGAAGAAGCTTGGATATACAACGGGGAGATGACAGCCTCTTCGGCAGCTGGTGTTGGAAAAACCGGACAGCTACATGTGAAAGATGAAACTGGACTACTGTCTAGCGCCATACACAAAGGTAAACTCAAGGTGGACCAAAGACCTGAATGTAAGTCATGAAACCATAAAACTCTTAGAAAAAAAAATAGGCAAAAATCTCTTAGACATAAACACGAGTGACTTCTTTATGAACATATCTCCCCGGGCAAGGGAAACAAAAGCAAAAATGAACAAGTGGGACTATATCAAGCTGAAAAGCTTCTGTACAGCAAAGGACACCATCAGTAGAACAAAAAGACACCCTACAGTATGGGAGAATATATTCATAAATGACATATCTGATAACGGATTTACATCCAAAATATATAAAGAACTCACACTCCTTAACAAACTAAAAGCAAATAATCCAATTAAGAAATGGGCAGAGGACATGAACAGATACTTCTCTAAAGAAGAAATTCAGATGGCCAACAGGCACATGAAAAGATGCTCCACACCGCTAATCATCAGAGAAATGTAGATTAAAACCACAATGAGATATCACCTCACACCAGTGAGGATGGCCAACATCCAAAACACAAAAAACAACAAGTGTTAGCGAGATTGTGGAGAAAAGGGAACTCTCCTACACTGCTGGTGGGACTGTAAATTAGTTCAACCATTGTGGAAAGCAGTATGGAGGTTCCTCAAAAAACTCAAAATAGAAATACCATTTGACCCAGGAATTCCACTCCCAGGAATTTACCCTAAGACTGCAGCAGCCCAGTTTGAAAAAGACATATGCAACCCTGTGTTTATTGCAGCACTATTCACAGTAGCTAAGAAATGGAAGCAACCTAAGTGTCCATCAGTAGATGAATGGATAAAGAAGAAGTGGTACATATACATAATGGAATATTACTCATCCATAAGAAGAAAACAAATCCTACCATTTGCAACAACAGGAATGGAGCTAGAGGGTATTATCCTCAGTGAAATAAGCCAAGCCGAAAAAGACAAGTATCAAATAATTTCACTCATATGTAGAGTATAAGAACAAAGAAAAAAACTGAAGGAACAAAACAGCAGCAGACTCACAGAACCCAAGAACGGACTAATAGTTACCAAAGGGAAAGGGACTGAGGAAGATGGGTGGCAAGGGAGCGATAAGAGGGAAAAAGGGGCACTACGATTAGCAGATGTAATGTTGGGGGGGCACGGGGAGGGCTGTATAACTCAGAGAAGACAAGTAGTGATTCTATAGCATCTCACTAGGCTGATGGACAGTGACTGTAATGGGGTTGGTGGGGGGGACCTGATGAAGGGGTAGTTTAATAACCATAATATTGCACATGTAATTGTCGAATAATGATACCAAAATAAATCATAAAAAAAAAGATATTTAACTGGTAGTCAAAAAACTACCAAAGAACAAAACCCCTGCACCAGATGGTTTCACTGCTGAAATTTATCAAACAGTGAAGGCCTAATGCCCACCCTCCTTAAAAGTTTTCCAAACAGTAGAATAGAGAATACTCCCAAACTCATTCTACGAGGCCAATATGACTCTAATACCAAAACCAGGCAAAGACACCACAAAAAAAGAAAATTACATACCAACATCCCTGATGAACATCCATGCAAAAATACTCAACAGGTGGACTTCCGGGAAGATGGCGGTGTGAGCAGGGCCGCAGAAATCTCCTCCCAACACTATATTTATCTACGAAAACACACCAAATACATCTATTCCTAAAAGAGAGACGAGAATACACAGGCGAGCGCACAGCGTGTAGCTACACCCGAGAGCACTCAGCACCCCAAGAGGGGGGTAAGATACAGAGCCGGGACAGGCGGGACCCAAGCACTCCCCCACCCCAGCGTACTGGCGGGAGGAGAGGATTCAGAGCCGGGAGGGAGTGGAAGTACCCCCCACAAAGTAGCCAGCCCCGGTGATCTGCGCGGGGAGCGCTGACCCACATTGCGCAGTGCAGCGGAGATTGGAGAGACAGAGGGGCAGGATCTGAGCAGGAATGCACCTGGTTGCTTGCAGCTGGCTCCCAGGAAGGAAAAAAAAAAGCGCGCGCTTTCTTCACCAGTCTTAAGGAGACAGGAGCACAGCGGAGGAGCCGGATCGCCCCAGCACACTCAGCCCAGCAGGCTGGGAGTCCTGGGGAGTTTCAGACGCCTTAGCGGGCAACTGAGGAAGCATAGCCATACTTAACACTTCTTACTGAGATCAATAGCCTCCCTTTCGTTCCCACCCCTGCCAGAGCGATAAAGGGCCCTGCGGAGCAGCGCACTCACAGCTGTGGAATAGTGGGGCAATAGCGCTACCTACAGCATTCCCACAAAATCTACGTCCGGTGGGCAATTTTTTTTTGTTTTTATTGTTTTGTTTTTGTTTTTCCTTTTCTTTATTTTTTTTTCATTCTTTCTTTATACTTTTTTTTTCTTCTCTTTTTAAAGTCTTAAAGAGCCCAGCTGACATACGTGGCAACTATCAGTGACCAATTCTATAGCCATGAAAAGACAGAGGAATATGGTTCAGACCAAAATCAACCAGACAACCCCAGAGAGGGAGTCTGAAGGGATGGAAATGCACAGTCTTCCTGAAAAAGAATTCAGAATAAAAGTCATAACCATGCTGATGCACCTACAGAGAAATGTGCAAGAGCTGAGGGAGGAAGTGAGGGAAGTGAGGAAAGACAATGCAGAAATCACACAAGCGATCGAAGGGCTTAACAGCAGAATGGATGAGATGCAAGAGACTGTTAATGGAATAGAAAACAGAGAAAAGGAATACAGAGCAGCTGTGGCAGAGAGAGATAAAAGGATTTCTAGGAATGAAAGAATATTAAGAGAACTGTGTGACCAATCCAAACGGAACAATATTCGCATTATAGGAGTACCAGAGGAAGAAGAGAGAGAAAAAGGGATAGAAAGTGTCTTTGAAGAAATAATTGCTGAAAACTTTCCCTCGCTGGGGAATGAAGTAGTCTCGCAGTCCACCGAAGCTCATAGATCTCCCAACACAAGGGACCCAAGGAAGACAACACCAAGACACATAATAATTAAGATGGCAAAGATCAAAGATAAAGACAGGGTATTAAAGGCAGCTAGAGAGAGAAAAAAGATCACCTACAAAGGAAAACCCATCAGACTATCATCAGACTTCTCAACAGAAACCTTACAGGCCAGAAGAGAATGGCATGATATATTTAACGTAATGAAACAGAAGGGCCTCGAACCAAGAATATTGTATCCAGCACGATTATCATTTAAATATGATGGAGGGATTAAACAATTTCCAGACAAATGAAAGTTGAGAGAGTTTGCCTCATAAACCACCACTACAGGATATCTTAAAGTGACTGCTCTAGATGGAAGCACACCTAAGGCTAAAAAGATGTCACCAGAGAAAATAAACTCATAGCAAAGAAAGCAGATCATCCAAATACTAACTAAAGGCAAAGAATAAAACACCTATTATACAAAGAATGGAGGAGGAGGAATAAGAAGGGAGAGAAATAAAGAAACATCAGACTGTGTTTACAATAACTTAACAAGAAAGTTAAGTTAGATTGTTAGATAGTAAAGAAGCAACCCTTGAACCCTTGGTAACAACGAATCTAAAGCCAGCAATGGCAATAAGTACATATCGATCAATAATCACCCGAAATGTAAATGGACTGAATGCACCAATCAAAAGACACAGAGTAACAGAATGGATAAAAAAGCAAGACCCATCTATATGCTGCCTACAAGAAACTCACCTCAAATCCAAAGATATACACAGACTAAAAGTGAAGGGATGGAAAAAGATATTTCATGCAAACAACAAAGACAAAAAAGCAGGTGTTGCAGTACTTGTATCAGACAAAACAGACTTCAAAATGAAGAAAGTAGCAAAAGATAAAGAAGGACATTACATAATGATAGAGGGGTTAGTCCAACAAGAACATATATCCATTATAAATATATATGCACCCAACACAGGAGCGCCAGCATATGTGAGACAAATACTAACAGAATTAAAGGAGGAAATAGACAGCAATGCACTCATTTTAGGAGACTTCAACACACCACTCACTCCAGAGGAAAGATCAACCAGACAGAAAATAAGTAAAGACACAGAGGCACTGAACAACACACTAGAACAGATGGACCTAACAGACATCTACAGAACTCTACACCCAAAAGCAACAGGATACACATTCTTCTCAAGTGCACATGGAACATTTTCCAGAATAGACCACATACTAGGCCACAAAAAGAACCTCAGTAATTTCAAAAATATTGAAATCCTACCAACCAACTTCTCAGATCACCAAGGTATAAAACTAGAAATAAATTTTAGAAAGAAATCAAAAAGGCTCACAAATACATGGAGACTTAACAACACTCTCCTAATTAATCAATGGGTTAACACCCAAATCAAAACAGAAATCAAAGAATATATGGAGACTAATGACAACAACAACACAAAGCCACACCTTCTGTGGGATGCAGCAAAGGCAGTTCTAAGAGGAAAGTATATTGCAATCCAGGCCTATTTAAAGAAGGAAGAACATTTCCAAATGAATAGTATAAAGACACAAGTACTGAAATTGGAAAGAAAAGAACAAACGAGGCCCAAAGTCACAAGAAGGAGGGACATAATAAAGATGAGAGAAGAAATAAATAAAATTGAGAAGAATAAAACAATAGAAAAAATAAATAAAACCAAGAGCTGGTGCTTTGAAAAAATAAACAAAATAGATAAACCCCTAGCCAGACTCATTAAGAGAAAAAGAGAATCTACACACATAAACACAATCAGAAATGAGAAAGGAAAAATCATGATGGGCCCCACAGAAATACAAAGAATCATAAGAGAATATTATGGGAATCTATATGCTAACAAGCTGGAAAACATAGAAGAAATGGACAACTTCTTAGAAAAATACAACCTTCCAAGGCTGACCAAGCAAGAAACAGAAAAACTAAACAGACCAATCACCAGCAACGAAATCGAACTGGTAATTAAAAAACTACCCAAGAACAAAATCCCTGGGCCTAATGGATTCACTTCTGAATTCTACCAGACATATAGAGAAGAAATAACACACATTCTCCTTAAAGTTTTCCAAAAAATAGAAGAGGAGGGAATACTTCCAAACTCATTCTATGAAGCCAGCATCACTCTAATACCAAAACCGGGCAAAGACCTCACCAAAAAAGAAAATTACAGACCAATATCCCTGATGAACGTAGATGCAAAAATACTCAACAAAATATTAGCAAACCAAATTCAAAAATACATCAAGAGGATCATACACCACGATCAAGTGGGATCCATCTCAGGGATGCAAGGATGGTACAACATTTGAAAATCCATCAACATCATCCACCACATCAACAAAAAGAAGAACAAAAACCATATGATCATCTCCATACATGCTGAAAAAGCATTTGACAAAATTCAGCATCCATTCCTGATTAAAACTCTCAACAAAATGGGTATAGACGGCAAGTACCTCAACATCATAAAGGCTATATATGACAAACCCACAGCTAACATCATACTTAATGGCGAGACGCTGAAAGCTTTTCATCTAAGACCGGGAACAAGACAGGGATGCCCACTCTCTCCACTGTTATTCAACATAGTACTGGAGGTCCTAGCCACAGCAATCAGACAAAACAAAGACATACAAGGCATCCAGATTGGTAAAGAAGAAGTCAAATTTTCACTATTTGCAGATGACATGATACTGTACATAAAAAAGCCTAAAGACTCCATTCCAAAACTACTAGAACTAATATCTGAATTCAGCAAAGTTGCAGGATACAAAATTAACACACAGAAATCTGTTGCTTTCCTATACACTAATGATGAACTAACAGAAAGAGAAATCAGAAAAACAATTCCAATCAGAATTGCATCAAAAAGAATAAAATACCTAGGAATAAACCTAACGAAGGAAGTGAAAGACTTGCACTCTGAAAACTACAAGACACTCCTAAGAGAAATTAAAAAGGACACTAATAAATGGAAATGCATCCCATGCTCTTGGCTAGGAAGAATAAATATTGTCAAAATGGCTATACGACCTAAAGCAACCTACAGATTCAATGCAATCCCTATCAAACTACCAACAGCTTTCTTCAATGAACTGGAACAAATAATTCTAAAATTCATATGGAACCACAAAAGACCCCGAATAGCCAAAGCAATCCTGAGAAGGAGGAATAAAACAGGGGGAATTACACTCCCTGACTTCAAGCTCTACTACAAAGCCACAGTAATCAAGACAATTTGGTATTGGCACAAAAACAGACCCACAGACCAGTGGAACAGAATAGAAAATCCAAACATTAACCCAAACATATACAGTCAATTAATATTTGATAAAGGAGCCTTGGATATACAATGGGGAGATGACAGCCTCTTCAGCAGCTGGTGTTCGAAAAACTGGACAGCTACATGTAAGAGAATGAAACTGGACTACTGTCTAGCCCTATACACAAAGGTAAACTCAAGGTGGTTCAAAGACCTGAATGTAAGTCATGAAACCATAAAACTCTTAGAAAAAAACATAGGCAAAAATCTCTTGGACATAAACATGAGCAACTTCTTCATGAACATATCTCCCGGGCAAGGGAAACAAAGCAAAAATGAACAAGTGGGACTATATCAAGCTGAAAAGCTTCTGTACAGCAAAGGACACCATCAGTAGAACAAAAAGACATCCTACAGTATGGGAGAATATATTCATAAATGACATATCCAATAAGGGGTTGACACCCAAAATATATAAAGAACTCACGCACCTTAACAAACAAAAAGCAAATAATCCAATTAAGAAATGGACAGAGGACATGAACAGACACTTCTCCAAAGAAGAAAGTCAGATGGCCAACAGGCACATGAAAAGATGCTCCACATCGCTAATCATCAGAGAAATGCAGATTAAAACCACAATGAGATATCACCTCACACCAGTGAGGATGGCCAACATCCAAAACACAAACAACAACAAATGTTGGCGAGGATGTGGAAAAAGGGAACCCTCCTACACTGCTGGTGGGACTGCAAATTAGTTCAACCATTGTGGAAAGCAGTATGGAGGTTCCTCAAAAAACTCAAAATAGAAATACCATTTGACCCAGGAATTCCACTGCTAGGAATTTACCCTAAGAATGCAGCAGCCCAATTTGAAAAGGACAGATGCACCCCTATGTTTATTGCAGCACTATTTACAATAGCCAAGAAATGGAAGCAACCTAAGTGTCCATCAGTAGATGAATGGATAAATATGAATTGGTATATATACACAATGGAATATTATTCAGCCATAAGAGGAAAACAAATCCTGCCATTTGCAACAACATGGATGGAGCTAGAAGGTATTATGCTCAGTGAAATAAGCCAGGCAGAGAAAGACAAGTACCAAATGATTTCACTCATATGTGGAATATAAGAACAAAGCAAAAACTGAAGGAACACAACAGCAGCAGACTCACAGAACCCAAGAATGGACTAACAGTTACCTACGGAAAAGGGACTGGGGAAGATGGGTGGGAAGGGAGGAATAAAGGGGAAAAAGGGCTATTACAACTAGCACACATAATATAGCAGGGGTGGAGGTGGGCTGCAGGGATATGGAGAAGGCAGTATAACACAGAGAAGACAAGTAGTTATTCTATAGCATCATTCTACACTGATGGACAGTGACTGCAATGGGTTATGTGGTGGGGACTTGGTAATCGGGGGAGTCTAGTAACCATAATGTTGCTCATATAACTGTATATTAATAATAGCAAAATAAAAAAATGGCTTCTCTAAAAAGCTTGATGGTTGAATCTGCAGTGAGTTTAAATTAGAAGGGTACAGGGTGCATGATCAAAAGATGACCACAGGTGCTATAAAAAAACAATGGACTAGAGGTTAATAAATATGCTCTTTTCTCTTAGATTTTTTACTCTCTTGCTGGGAAATTTTTAAGAAAATCTCCAAGTATCTCCAGACTTAAATTTATCTATCGATATAATTAAGGAGCTAAGTGAAGTGATTTGTAGGTTTCTTGCCTAGTTCTAGTGATCTCACTTTATAATCCTTCTTCCAGTAAGTACAGATTTGGGTAGTATTTTTTTCTAGAAGTTGCATTTCTACGTCATCTTTCCTAAATACTTCTACGTCATATTTGACAATGCAATTTTGATGAAAGCAAAATTTTTCTGCTCTGTAGATTCATCAGGTGTCATCCTCAGCATCTCCAAAATGTAACTGGTTTCATAGACTAAATTTTTCTCCTCCAAAAGGACTGAGAATGGCAAGTACACCACCTTGTGTCCATGTCAGGGAATTTAACATTTCCCTGGTAGCCTAAAAGAAAATGCACCCCTACTTTAGAATAATGAAATAGTCTTCTTCATAATACATCATGGAAATTTATGGACTTTCCTACAAGTTTCTGAATGTTATATTTCTAGGGATGCCTCCTTAGGGGAAAAGTAGTGACTTAATGGAACTGGTGAATTTGGAAGGAGAAACTGGGCACATATAGTCCAGCCCATTCCTTATTTTCTCCTCTTGGTTACCAGAGGAAGCACACATTCTCCTGTTCTCCCTCATGCCATACATTTTACAAGAGCATGCCATCAAATGGATAGACTTGTCACAGTCTGGCTCTACTGGTGACAAAGTAGGTAAACTTCTCTAATTTGGGATTTCAGGATTAGGAAATCCTCTTTCCTTCAAATATAAGCCACGTTATCCAAATTAGTTATTAATAATAATGATATCATTTTTAATTTCCTTGTCTTTCTCAATTGGTTCATATTTAACTGAGGAAAGCAGGATGTCATTCATTTAGCCCTCTCAAAACATAAAATTAGACATAATCAAAATACAAACTTTAAAATTTTTAATGAAAATATTTTGCCTTGAACATAGGAAATTTATCAAGAAACAGAAAAGTACCTAATTTAAGATAATAGTATAATAAAAATTATAGATTAAAATCTCTAAATCTCCAAATAACAAATACTTTGAAATTTTTAGCAGTTGCTTTTGAATTAATAAATAGCAAGAAAGAAGTTAGGATATGAAATTGTGTAATATCTTTTAGATATCCTTTTCCTATTTATAAACAAATAATTTTCCAAGTAGATGTTAGAACACTGATTATAAAGAAATACTATGAGACTTATATAAAATTCTTACCTGGTCTTTTTCTTTGAGAGTAACTATAGTTTCTTTTGCCTCTCTTTTGAGAATCCCCTATTAAAAATGAATACCAGGTACATATATTATCAAACATTCATAAAAGTCAAAAGTTAATACTATTATCAAAAATCAATATTCCTAAAACAGCAGTACACTCAGACACTGTGACTAGTGGTTATCAAGGGGGAGGGGTTGGGATGGTTGTTGGGGGAGGGGAGAGGGAGAAAGGAGCACAATAATTCTCAATCACAGTAAGTTGGTGGCAGAACGTGGTACAACACGGAGAATATAATCAATGATTCTGTAACATCTTTCTACCTTAACAATAACCACACTAGAGGGGGTGAGGATTTAACAATGTGGGTAACTGCTGAACCACTGCGTTGTACATTTGAAACCAACATAAGATTGTATATCAATAATACTTCAACTAAAAAAGGTCACAATGAAAAGAAAATCAATGCTCCTATTATTAAAACCTTTTCTATGTAAGTATTAACATGGAAAGAGAGGAGATTTTCAAGATGGCAGCGTTGTTGAGTAGGGTGGCGGAAATCTCCTCCCAAAACCATATATACTTTGAAAATACAGCAAATACAACTATTCCTAAAAGAGAGACCAAAAGATACAGTATACCAGCCAGGCTACATCTACATCTGCGAGAACACAACATTTCACAAAATGGGTAAGATACAAAGCCATGACCCAGCTGGACCCGAGCACTCTCCCCACCCCAGCTCACCAGCAGGAGGAAAAGAATCAGAGTGGGGAGGGAGTGGAAGCACAGGACTGCTAAATACCCAGCCCTAGTAATCTGAACTAGGCACACAGACACACATTGCATGGTGTACTGGATGTTAGAGGAACAGAAAAGCAAAATACGAGACTAAGGCTGAGAACAGGTTCCCACAGCCAGCTGCCCTGGGACAAAAGAAAAGCAGGTGCTTTAAAAGTCTTAAAGGTACAAGGGTTTAACAGGTGGACAAAATCATCCTCACACACTCAGCCCAGCATGCTGGGAACTTTAAGGAACTTCAGGTGCCCTAATACCCTGGGTGGCAACACAGCTCCAGAGCCCCTCACGGTGGTAGGCAGCCTGCCATTCATTTCCCCCCGCTGGCACTGTAAGCAAACTGGCTGACCCGCAATTGCTGTGGAAAAGTCAGGGAGTAACCCTGCCCACAGCAACCACAGAGAGGCTTCTCACTGGGTGAGGCTTACTGCCCAGACACAGAGGTTGCCCCCTGTCTGCAGCTGACCAGCACAGACAGCGGAGACCGGCACAGAGTCCAGGAAGTACAAAGGCGCTCTGTTCTCACAGCAAACAAGCACTGCTTGCCTGCAACCCCAGCCAATGCCCTAGGCCATCCTGAGAGCCACCCCACCCATGGCAGCTCAGGGGATTAACCAAGAGGCTGCCCCCTGCACACGGTTGACCAGCACAGACAGAGGAGACCAGTGCAGAGTCTGGGAAGCAGGAAGGGGCTCCATCCTCGTGGCAGAACACACGCTGCCTGCCTGTGACCACTGCCAGTGTCCTAGGTCATCCCGAGGGCTGCCCTGCCCACAGCAGCACAGGGGATTAATCCAGAGGTTGTTCCCTGTATGCGGTTGACTGGCACAGGCAGCGGACATGAGCAAGGCAACTGGCAAGTAGGAAGGGACTTTTTTCTCCAAAATGACACATGCACCACTCGCTGACACCCACTCCCGTCGCCATGAAAAGGCAGAAGAACCTTGTTCAGTCCAAAATCCCTCAAACATCAGAGAGAGAGCATGGTGAGACTGAAATCACCGATCTTCCTGAAAAGGAATTCAAAATAAAAGTCATAAGCAGGCTGATGGAGCTACAGAGAAATATTCAAGAGCTAAGAGATGAATGCCAGAGGGAGAAAACAAATGAAACAAACAATGGAAGGATTTAAGAGCAGAATGGATGAGGTGGAAGAGACTGTTAATGGAATAGAATTCAGAGAACAGGAATACAAAGAAGCTGAGGCAGAGAGAGATAAAAGGATCTCTAAGAATGAAAGAATATTGAGAGAACTGGGTGACCAATCCAAATGGAACAATATTTGCATTATAGGGGTACCAGAAGAACAGAGAGAAAAAGGGATAGAAAATGTCTTTGAAGAAATAATTGCTGAAAACTTCCCGAATCTGGGGGAAGAAACAGTCTCTCAGACCATGGAAGTCCACAAATCCCCCAACACAAGGGATACAAGGAGGACAAAACCATGACATATTATAATTAAAATGGCAAAGATCAAAGACAAGGACGGAGTATTAAAAGCAGCCAGAGAGAGAAAAAAGATCACCTACAAACGAAAACCCATCAGGCTATCATCAGACTTCTAAGCAGAAACCTTACAGGCCAGAAGGGAATGGCATGATATATTCTCTCAAACCAAGAATACTGTATCTAGCAAGATTATCACTTAAATTTGAAGGTGGGATTAAACAATTGCCAGATAAACAAAAGTTGAGGGAATTTACCTCCCACAAACCATCTATACACTGTATTTTAAAGGGACTGCTTTAGATGGAACTATACCTAAAGCTAAACAGCTGTCACCAGAGAAAATAAAACCACAGCAAAGAAAGCAGACCAACCAAATACTAACTAAATGCAAAATAAACTCAGCAACCACAAAATCAATCAAGGGAAACACAAAACATACAGGATAAAACACCTAACATATAAAGAGTGGAGGAGAATAAAAAGGGAGAGAAATAAAGAATCATTAGACAGTGTTTATAATAGTGTAATAAGTGAGTGAAATGAGACAGTTAGATAGTAAAGAAGCTACCTTTTAACCTCTGGTAACCACGAATCCAAAGACTACAATGGCAATAAGTACATATCTATCAATAATCACCCTAAATGTAAATGGACCAAATGCACCAATCAAAAGACACAGAGTAATAGAATGGACAAAAAAGCTATACCCATCTATATGCTGCCTACAAGAGACTCACTTCAAACCCAAAGACATACACAGAACAAGAGGGAAGGGATAGAAAAAGGTATTCTGTGCAAACATAGGGAGAAAAAAGCAGGTGTTTCACTACTTGTATCAGACAAAATAGACTTCAAAACAAAGAAAGTAACAAGAAAAAAAGGACATTACATAATGATAAACAGGTCAGTCCAACAAGAGGATATAACCATTACAAATATCTATGTACCTAACACAGAGGAACCTACACACAGCTGAAACAAATACTAACAGAATTAAGGGAGAAAATAGAATGCAATATGCATACAATTTAGGAGACTTCAACACACCACTCATCCAAAGGACAGATCACCCAGACAGAACGTAAGTAACGACATAGAGGCACTGAACAACACATTAAAAAGATGGACCCAACAGACATCTACAGAACTCTACACCCAAAAGCAGCAGGATACACATTCTTCTCTAGGGTACATGGAACTTTTTCCATATTAGATGACATACTAGGCCACAAGACCAGCCTCAGTAAATTCAAAAGGTTGAAATTGTACCAACCACATTCTCAGATCACAAAGGTGTAAAACTTGAAATAAAGTGAACAAAGAAAACAAAAAGGCTCACAAACACATGGAGGCTTAACAACATGCCCCTAAATAATCAATGGATCAATGTCCAAATAAAAACAGACATCAAGCAATATATGGAGACAAATGAAACCAACAGCACAATGACACAACTTCTGTGGGACACAGGGAAGGCAATTCTAAGAGGAAAGTATATACCAATCCAGGCCTACTTAAAGAAGGAAGAACAATCCCAAATGAATAGTCTAAACTCACAAGTAACGAAACTAGAAAAAGAAGAACAAATTAGCCCCAAAGTCAGTAGAAGGAGTGACACAGTAAAGATTTGAGCAGAAATAAATAAAATCGAGAAAAATAAAACAATAGAAAGAATTAATGAAAGCAGGAGCTGCTTTTTTGAGAAAATAAACAAAACAGATAAAGCCCTAGCCAGACACATCAAGAAAAAAAGAGTCTATACACATAAACAGAATCAAAAATAAGAAAAGAAAAATCACTATGGACATCAAAGAAATACAAAGAATTATAAGAGAATACTATGAAAAATCATATGCTAACAAACTGGATAACCCAGAAGAAATAGAATACTTTCTAAAAAATTCCTTCCAAGGCTGACCCAGAAAGAAAGAGAAAATCAGAACAGACCAATTACTAGCTATTAAATTGAATTGGTAATCAAAAAGCTACCTAAGAACAAAACACCAGGACCAGATGGCTTCACTGCTGAATTTTATCAAACATTTAGTGAAGACCTAATACCCATCCTCCTTAAAGTTTTCCAAAAAATAGAAGACAAGGGAATACTCCCAAACTCATTCTACGAGGCCAATATCACTCTAATACCAAAACCAGGCAAAGACACCACAAAAAAAGAAACTACAGACCAATATCCCTGGTGAACATAGATGCAAAAATATGCAACAAATTATTAGCAAACAGAATTCAAAAATACATCAAAAATATCATCCATCATGATCAAGTAGGATTTATTCCAGAGATGCAAGAATGGTACAATATTCAAAAATCCATCAACATCATCCACCACATCAACAAAAAGAAGGACAAAAATCACATGATCATCTCCATAGATGCCAAAAAACCATTCGACAAAATTCAACATCCATTCATGATAAAAACTCTCAACAAAATGGGTATAGAGGGCAAGTACCTCAACATAATAAAGGCCATATATGACAAACCCACAACCAACATCATACTTAATACAGAGACGCTGAAAGCTTTTCATCTAAGATCAGGAACAAGACAGTGATGCCCACTCTCCCCGCTTTTATTCAACATAGTTCTGGAGGTCCTAGCCACAGCAATTAGACAACACAAAGAAATGAAAGGCATCCAGATTGGTAAGGAAGAAGTTAAACTGCCCCTGTTTGCAGATGACATGATATTGTACATAAAAAACCCTAAAGAATCCACTTCAAAACTACTAGATCTAATATATGAATTCAGCAAAGTTTTAGGATACAAAATTAATACACAGAAATCTGTTGCATTCCTATACACTAATGATGAACTAGAAGAGAGAGAAATCAGGGAAACAATTCCATTCACAACTGCATCAAAAAGAATAAAATACCTAGGAATAAACCTAATGAAGCAAGTTAAAGACTATACCCTGAAAACTACAAGACACTTGTGAGAAAAATTAAAGAAGACAGCAATAAATGGAAACACAACCCATGCTCATGGATAGGAAGAATATTGTCAAAATGGCCATCCTGCCTAAAGCAATCTACAGATTTAATGCAATCCCTATCAAAATACCAACACCATTCTTCACCAAACTTGAGCAAATAGTTCTAAAATTCATATGCAACCACAAAAGACCCTAAATAGCCACAGCAATCCTGAGTAGGAAGAATAAAGCTGGGGAGATTATGCTCCCCGACTTCAAGCTCTACTACAAAGCCACGATAGGTGAGACAATTTGGTACTGGCACAAGAACAGAACCATAAACCAATGGAACAGACTAGAGAGCCCAGATATAAACCCAACCATATATGGTTAATTAATAATGATAAAAGACCTGTAGATATACAATGGGGAAACGACAGCCTCTTCAACAACTGATGTTAGCAAAACTGGACAGCAACATGCAAGAGAATGATACTGGATTATTGTCTAAGTTCATACACAAAAGTAACCTCGAAATGGATGAAAAACTGAATGTAAGTAATGAAACCATAAAACTCTCAGGAAGACAACATAGGCAAAAATTTCCTGAATATAAACATGAGCAACTTTTTCCTGAATGCATCTCCTCAAGCAAGGGTAAAAAAAGCAAAAATTGAACGCATGGGACTACATCAAACTAAAAAACTTCTGTACAGCAAAGGACACCACCAACAGAACAAAAAGACATCCTACAGTATGGGAGAATATATTTGTAAACAACATATCCACCAAGGGGTTAACATCCAAAATATATAAAGAACTCACATGCCTCAACATCCAAAAAGCAAATAACCCAATTAAAAAATGGGCGGAGTATATGAAGAGACAATTCTCAAAAGAAGAAATTCAGGTGGCCAACAGGCACATGAAAAGATGCTCCACATCACTAATTATGAGGGAAATGCAAATTAAAACCACAGTGAGATATCACCTCACACCAGTAAGGATGGCCAGCACTGAAAAGACTAAAAACAACAAATGCTGGTGAGGATGCGGAGAAGGGGGAACCCTCCTACACTGCTGGTGGGAATGTAAGCTAGTTCAACCATTATGGAAAGCAATATGGAAGTTCCTGACAAAACTAAAAATAGAAATACCATTTGACCCATGAATTCCATTCCTAGGAATTTACCCAAAAAAACGTGATCTCAGATTCAAAAAGACATATGCACCCCTGTTTACTGCAGCACTATTTACAATAGCGAAGATATGGAAGCAACCTAAGTGTCCATCAGTAGATAAATGGATAAAGAAGATGGGTACATACACACAATGTAATACCATTTAGCCATAAGAAAGAAACAAATCCTACCATTTGCAACAACATGGATGGAGCTGGAGGATATTATGCTCAGTTAAATTAGTTAGGCAGAAAAAGACAAATACCAAATGATTTCCCTCATTTGTGTAGTATAATAACAAAGCAAAACTGAAGAAACAAAACAGCAACAGACTCACAGACTCCAAGAAGGGACTAGCGATTACCAAAGGGGAGGGGGTGGGGTGGGTGGGGAGGGAGGGAGGAGGGGATTGTGAGGTATCACGATTGGTGCACTTGGTGTGTATGGGGTCACAGGGAAGACAGTGTAGCTCAAATAGGGACACTGTGGCATCTTACCACACTGATGGACAGTGACTGCAATGGTGTAGCGGGGGGACCTCAATAATAGGAGTGAATGTAATAACCACATTGTTTTTCTTGTAAAACCCTCATAAGAGTATATATCAATGATACCTTAATTTAAAAAAAGAAAAATAACCCTAGCCCTTGAAGAGCCTAAAATATAATATGGGCACAGAGTGACATAATTATTTTAATATAAAAAGAGAGTGCTTTCTGAGTCTTGTGGTATCTATTGCACAACTTTACATATTGTGGTTTTTAGGTATATATCTTGGTACATAACTGTATGACAAAATGTAATTGTTAAATTTAGGGGGTCTGTGATGTTCATACTTCTTTAAACTTACCCATGTATTTAAAATTTTTCATAATAAAAAATTGAGGGTAAAGAAAAAATAAACAGAGTGTTATGAGTTTACTTATATACAGTAAGCTTACCTTTGCAGGAACATATGTGAGATTTTTCCATAAGAGGAAAGAGTAAGAAAGGAATCAAATGCAGGAAACAAATAAACAAATGCAGAGAGGCTTCAAATTGAATGTGCATGTTTCTAGGTTGTTGCAGAGTAATTAAGAGAACAGGATTTGAACCACATAAAATAGACCTAAGATTTGAATTCTAAGCCATTCTTCTTTTTTATTATGTGATCTTGAAAAATAACCTAACCTCTGTAAAAAGGCAGGTAATAAGTATGTGTACAGCATTACTGTAAGAATTAAATTAGATGTAAGCAGGGCACTCATTACACTGACCATCAGAAAACAAAAAATAATATGTGTCATTCTAATGTGTGAGTCAATTCACTTTGTAAACTGCAAAACACTATAAGGCTTTTTTTATGAAACGATGAACAGCTAAAAAGCACATCTATATATATAAACACTTTATAATAAATGAGATAATATTCCTCAAATACTTCTATCTGAAAGCATTCTTACTCTTAAATGTACCTATATTTATTTGTGTTTCACATTTAAACAAGGGAATATGCTAAATACTTCTGGGAAAAAAGTTAATAGGTGAAAATGTATTTTTTAATCCCTAGTTATCCAAATTTCTATTATTTTCTAATATGACATGCTTTTATAAACAAAAAATTACACCTAAACCTAAATATAAGTTACTCTATAATGCCATAATACCTACATTTTCTTTTCTTTCTACTTCAAGTTGTTTCTTAACAGATAAAAGTTCATTTTTCAGATTGGATAATTCAGTCTCCTAAAGAAAAAGAAACAAAGTTTATAAGTGCATCCATATATTTCTCAAAATAATGAAAATGCAAAGTAGTGTTTCATATAAATTAATTTATAGAAAAATAAACTAACTCATAAAATATATACACTTTAAAAACCTACTGATAGGAGGGCTTCTATCTTCATATGCTAAATGAAATAAATCAGAGAAAGGCAAATACCATATAATCTCACTACTATGAGACTATAACCTGAAAATTAAAGAGTTCATTTTAGACAAATTTTCTAGTTTGCTCTAAAAAAATATTTAACACTGTATATCTCTCCTCTTGATCCTCCCCTAATCTATCCTACCCATTCTCTCCCAGTCTCAGAGATGCAAACATATTTGTAACTGGAGTTTATAATTTTTCATTTGAAAAAATGAACTCATTCCACCTAAAACCGCATATAATACAAAAATATGATTAATACAACTAATCCTGAAAGAGCAACAGGAAAGAGGACTGCGCCAGACTGCATATACATGGAGAAAAGAGCAGACCTCACAGAGGTAATGTACCAAAGCTGTGGCCCGGTGGGACCAAAGCCCTTCCCCCACCCCAGCTCACCAGTGGAAGGAAGAGAACTGAGCAGGGAGGGAGTCGAGGCCTAGGACTGCTGAATACCTAACTCCGGAGATCTGCTCTGGGAACACAAACCTACAATTCATGGTGCTTACATGATACTCTCGTGATTACAGGATTGGAAAGCTAAGACAGGCAGAATTTCAGGAGAGACTGAGATTCAGCCACTTCTGGAAAGCAGGGATCCGTATCCAGCAGCTCTGGGACAAAAGAAAGGTGGGCAGTCTGAGAGATTTCCTAACAAGGAAGCTCTTAGCAAGAGGGCTGCTAAAGGGGCAAGGATTGCACAGAGATTCCTGCTCAGGAGAGAGGACAGGTAGACAAAATTGTCCAGGTGCCCTCTGACCAGCAGGTTGGGAGCTTTGCCATATAGACTCTCATATTTAAGAAGGAAAAAGAAATCTTCCTCCTTAGACTATCTTCAGGTGCTCCAGCTCCCTGGCTGGCTACACAGCTCCAGGACCCCCTACGTGATCTGCAGCCTACTGTGCCTTTCTTCGGGCCACCCCAACCTGGCTCGCAAACCGGCAAACCCTACCCTGGCTGTTAGGCCAGCCAGAGGGAAGATCTGTCTACAGCAACTACAAACGCAAAGCATAGAGGCTTATACCTGTGTGCTCATCCCACTGGTTCAGGCAGTGGAGACAGGCACAGCAGCTAGGTAGCAGGAAACAGCTCTTTCCTCCCCCCAGGCACCAATACCACTCCCCTGCGACCCCTGACATTTCTTCAGGGGCTGAGCAGCTCCAGGGAGTACAGCTTCTGGACACTGGAGGGCGCCACATACAAATATGAAATGCCAAACAAATCTAGTTCAGATTAAAATAATTAATACCACTCCTGAGAAAGATTTAAATGACATCGAACTCATGACTCTTCCTGAAAGGGAATTCAACATGAAAATCATTAACATGCTCATGGAAGTATGGAAAGGTATTCAAGAGCTCAGGAATGAATTCAGGTCAGAGATCCAATTGTTGAAGAGCAAAACGGACGGATGGTAGTAAAAGCAGATTGGATATGGTGAAGGAGACGATAAATGAAATAGAAACTAGAGAAGTGGAATACAAAGAAGCTGAGGCACAGAGAGAAAAAAGGATCTCTAAGAATGAAAGAACATTGAGAGAACTGTGTGACCAATCCAAACAGAACAATATTCGCATTATAGGGGTACCAGAAGAAGAGAGAGAAAAAGGGATAAGAAGTGTCTTTGAGGAGGTAATTGCAGAAAACTTCCCCAGTCTGGGGAAGGAGATAGTCTCTCAGGCCATGGAGATGCACCGATCTCCCAACATAAGGGACCCTAGGAAGGCAACACCAAGACATACAGTAATTAAAATGGCAAAGATCAAGGATAAGGACAGACTATTAAAAGCAGCCAGAGAGAGAAATAAGATCAACATACAAAGCAAAGCCCATCACGCAATCATCAGACTTCTCAACAGAAACCTTACAGGCCAGAAGGGAGTGGCATGATGTATTTACTGCAATGAAGCAGAAGGGCCTTGAACCAAGAATACTTTATCCAGCAAGATTATCATTTAAGTTTGAAGGAGGGATTAAACAATTCCCAGATAAGTAAAAGCTGAGAGAATTTACTTCCCAAAAACCATCTCTATACTGTATTTTGGGGGTATAGATGGGAGCATAGGGACTGGTATAGATGGAAGTGTTCCTAAGGTTTAATAGCTGTCACCAGAGGTAATAAAACCACAGTACAGAAAGTAGAATGGCTAATTACTAAGCAAATGCAAAATTAAATTAACTATCCCTAAAGTAAATCAAGGGATAGACAAAGAGTACAGAATATGACACCTAATGTATAAAGAATGAAAGAGGAAGAAAAAGGAGGACAAAAAAAAAAGAACCTTTAGACTGTGTTTGTAAGAGCATATTAAGTGAGTTATGTTACACTCTTAGGTAGTAACGAAGTTAACATTGAACCTTTGGTAACCACGAATCTAAAGCGTACAATACCAATAAGTACATACCTATTGATAATCACCCTAAATATAAATGGACTGAATGCACGAATCAAAAGACACAGAGTCAAAAAAACAAGACCCATCTATATGCTGCCTATAAGACACTCACTTCAAACCCAAAGACATACACAGACTAAAACTGAGGGATGGAAAAAGATATTACATGCAACTAATAGCGGAAAAAAGAAGGAGTTGCAGAACTTGTATCAGACCAAATAGGCTTCAAAACAAAAAAATTCACAAGAGACAAAGAAGGACATTACAAAATGATAAAAGGGTCAATCCAACAAGAAGACATAACCATTATACATATCTATGCACCCAACACAGGAGAACCTACATATGTGAAAAAAATACTAACAGAATTAAAAGAAGAAATAGAATGCAATGCATTCATTCTAGGAGACTTCAACACCCCACTCACTTCAAAGGACAGATCAACCAGACAGAAAATAAGTAAGGAGACAGAGGCACTGAACAACACAATAGAACAGATGGACCTAACAGACATCTAGAGAACTCTACACCGAAAATCAGCAGAATACACATTCTTCTCAAGTGCACATGGAACATTTTCAAGAATAGATCATACCTAGACCACAAAATGAGTCTCAGTAAATTCGAAAAGACTGAAATTGTACCAACCAGTTTCTCAGACCACAAAGGTATGAAACTAGAAATACATTATGCAAAGAAAATGAGAAATCCCACAAACACATGGAGGCTTCACAACATGCTCCTAAATAACCAACAGATGGATCAATGACCAAATAAAAACAGAGACCAAGCAATATATGGAGACAAACGACAACAATAATTCAACACCGCAAAATTTGTGGGACGCAGTGAAGGTTGTGTTAAGAGGAAAGTATACTGCAATACAGGCCTACCTCAGGAAAGAACAATCGCATGTGAGCAGTCTCACCTCACAATTAATAAAACTAGAAAAAGAAGAACAAAAGAGGCCCAAAGTCAATAGAAGGAGGGACATAATAAAGATTAGAGCAGAAATAAATAAAATCAAGAAGATAAAACAACAGAAAGAATCATTGAAAGCAGGAGCTGGTTCTTCGAGATAATAAAAAAAATAGATAAACCCCTGGCCACACTTATCAAGACAAAAAGAGAGTCTACTCACATAAACAGAATCAGAAATGAAAAAGGAAACATCACTACAGACACCACAGAAATACAAAGAATTATTGGAGAATACTATGAAAAATTACATGCTAACAAACTGGACAACCAAGAGGAAATGGACAAATTTCTAGAAAAACACAGCCTTCAAAGGCTGACCCAGAAAGAAAGAGAAAATCTCAACAGACCAATTACTAGCAACGAAATTGAACTGGCAATCAAAAACCTACCTAAGAACAAAACTCCTAGACCAGATGGCTTCACTGCTGAATTTTATCAAATATTCAGTGAAGACTTAATACCCATCCTCCTTAAAGTTTTCCAAAGAGTAAAAGAACAGGGAATACTTCCAACTCACACTATGGGGCCAGCATCACTCTAATACCAAAATGAGGCAAAGACACCACAAAAAAAGAAAACTACAGACCAATATCCCTGATGAACATAGGTGCAAAAATACTCAACAGAATATTAGCAAATAGAATTCAAAAATATCATCCATCATGATCAAGTGGGATTTATTCCAATAATGCAAGAATCGTACATTTGAAAATCCATCAACATCATCCATCACATCAACAAAAAGAACGAAACTCAACATCCATTCATGATAAAAACTCTCAAAAAACGGGTACAGAGGGCAAGTACCTCAACATAATAAAGACCATATTAGAAAAACCCACAGCCAACATTATACTTAACACCGAGAAGCTGAAAGCTTTTCCATTAAGATTGGGAACAATACAAGGATGCCCACTCTCCCCATTCTATGCAATGTAGTACTGGAGGTCCTAGCCATGGCAGTCAGACAACACAAAGAAATAAAAGGCATCCAGATTGCCAAGGAAGAACTCAAACTGTCCCTGTTTGCAGATGACATGGTATTGTACATAAAAAAACGTAGAGACTTCCGGGAAGATGGCGATGTTAGCAGGGCGGCAGAAATATCCTCGCAACACTATTTTTATCTACGAAAACACACCAATACATCTATTCCTAAAAGAGAGACGAGAATACACAGGAAAGCGGACAGCATGCGGCTACACCCGAGAGGACTCGGCATGCCAAGAGGTGGGTAAGATATGGAGCCGCGACCCGGCGGGACCCGAGCATTCCCCCAACCCAGCGCACTAGCGAGAGGAGAGGATTCAGAGCCGGGAGGGAGTGGAAGTACACCCCACGAAGTAGCCAGCCCCGGTGATCTGCGTGGGGAGCGCTGACCCACATTGCGCAGTGCAGCGGAGATTGGAGAGACAGAGGAGCAGGATCTGAGTGGGAACGTGCCAGGGTGCTTGCAGCCGGCTCCCAGGAAGGAAAAAAAAAAGGGCGCGCTTTCTTCAGCAGTCTTAAAGAGACAGGAGCCCAGCAGAGGAGCCGGATCACCCCGGCACACTCAGCCCAGCAGGCTGGGAGTCCTGGGGAGTTTCAGACGCCTTACCTGGCGACTGAGGAAGCGTAGCCATACTTACACTTCTCACTGAGATCAACAGCCTCCTATTCCTTTCCACCCCTGCCAGAGCGACAAAGGGCCCTGCGGAGCGGCGCAGCCACAGCTGTGGAATAGTGGGGCAATAGTGCCACCTACAGCATTCCGACAGAATCTACGCCCGATGGGCATTTTGCTTTTTGTTTTTTTGTTTGTTTTCTTTTTTGTTTTGTGTTGTTTTTTCTTTTCTTTCTTTTCTTTTCTTTCTATCTTTTTTCTCTTTTTTTTTCCTTCTCTTTTTAAACTCTTAAAGAGCCCAGCTAACATACGTGGCAACTTTCAGTAACCAATTCTATAGCCATGAAAAGACAGAGGAATATGGTTCAGACCAAAATCAACCAGACAACCCCAGAGAGGGAGTCTGAAGGGATGGAAATGCACAGTCTTCCTGAAAAAGAATTCAGAATAAAAGTCATAACCATGCTGATGGACCTACAGAGAAATGTGCAAGAGCTGAGGGAGGAAGTGAGGGAACTGAGGAAAGACAATGCAGAAATCAGACAAGCGATCGACGGGCTTAACAGCAGAATGGATGAGATGCAAGAGACTGTTAATGGAATAGAAAACAGAGAACAGGAGTACAGAGCAGCTGAGGCAGAGAGAGATAAAAGGATTTCTAGGAATGAAAGAATATTAAGAGAACTGTGTGACCAATCCAAACGGAACAATATTCGCATTATAGGAGTACCAGAGAAGAAGAGAGAGAAAAAGGGATAGAAAGTGTCTTTGAAGAAATAATTGCTGAAAACTTTCCCTCGCTGGGGAAGGAAGTAGTCTCGCAGTCCACCGAAGCTCACAGATCTCCCAACACAAGGGACCCAAGGAAGACAACACCAAGACACATAATAATTAAGATGGCAAAGATCAAAGATAAAGACAGGGTATTAAAGGCAGCTAGAGAGAGAAAAAAGATCACCTACAAAGGAAAACCCATCAGACTATCATCAGACTTCTCAACAGAAACCTTACAGGCCAGAAGAGAATGGCATGATATATTTAACGTTATGAAACAGAAGGGCCTCGAACCAAGAATATTGTATCCAGCACGATTATCATTTAAATAAGACGGAGGGATTAAACAATTTCCAGACAAACGAAAGTTGAGAGAGTTTGCCTCTCATAAACCACCACTACAGGATATCTTAAATGGACTGCTCTAGATGGAAGCAAACCTAAGGCTAAAAAGATGTCACCAGAGAAAATAAAATCATAGCAAAGAAAGCAGACCATCCAAATACTAATTAAAGGCAAAGAATAAAACACCTAGTATAGAAAGAATGGAGGAGGAGGAATAAGAAGGGGGAGAAATAAAGAAACATCAGACAGTATTTACAATAACTTAACAAGAAAGTTAAGTTAGATTGTTAGATAGTAAAGAAGCAACCCTTGAACCCTTGGTAACCATGAATCTAAAGCCAGCAATGGCAATAAGTACATATCTATCAATAATCACCCTAAATGTAAATGGACTGAATGCACCAATCAAAAGACACAGAGTAACAGAATGGATAAAAAAGCAAGACCCATCTATATGCTGCGTACAAGAAACTCACCTCAAATCCAAAGATATACACAGACTAAAAGTGAAGGGATGGAAAAAGATATTTCATGCAAACAACAAAGAGAAAAAGCAGGTGTTGCAGTACTTGTATCAGACAAAATAGACTTCAAAACGAAGAAAGTAGCAAGAGATAAAGAAGGACATTACATAATGATAAAGGGGTCAGTCCAAGAAGAAGATATAACCATTATAAATATATATGCACCCAACACAGGAGCGCCACCATATGTGAGACAAATAGTAACAGAATTAAAGGAGGAAATAGACAGCAATGCACTCATTTTAGGAGACTTCAACACACCACTCACTCCAGAGGAAAGATCAACCAGACAGAAAATAAGTAAAGACACAGAGGCACTGAACAACACACTAGAACAGATGGACCTAACAGACATCTACAGAACTCTACACCCAAAAGCAACAGGATACACATTCTTCTCAAGTGCACATGGAACATTTTCCAGAATAGACCACATACTAGGCCACAAAAAGAACCTCAGTAATTTCAAAAATATTGAAATCCTACCAACCAACTTCTCAGATCACCAAGGTATAAAACTAGAAATAAATTTTAGAAAGAAATCAAAAAGGCTCACAAATACATGGAGACTTAACAACACTCTCCTAATTAATCAATGGGTTAACGACCAAATCAAAACAGAAATCAAAGAATATATGGAGACTAATGACAACAACAACACAAAGCCACAACTTCTGTGGGACGCAGCAAAGGCAGTTCTAAGAGGAAAGTATATTGCAATCCAGGCCTATTTAAAGAAGGAAGAACATTCCCAAATGAATAGTCTAAAGACACAATTACTGAATTGGAAAAAGAAGAACAAATGAGGCCCAAAGTCACCAGAAGGAGGGACATAATAAAGATTAGAGAAGAAATAAATAAAATTGAGAAGAATAAAACAATAGAAAAAATCAATAAACCAAGAGCTGGTTCTTTGAAAAAATAAACAAAATAGATAAACCCCTAGCCAGACTCATTAAGAGAAAAAGAGAATCTACACACATAAACACAATCAGAAATGAGAAAGGAAAAATCACGACGGACCCCACAGAAATACAAAGAATCATAAGAGAATATTATGAGAATCTATATGCTAACAAGCTGGAAAACATAGAAGAAATGGACAACTTCTTAGAAAAATACAACCTTCCAAGACTGACCAAGCAAGAAACAGAAAAACTAAACAGACCAATCACCAGTGACGAAATCGAATTGGTAATCAAAAAACTACCCAAGAACAAAACCCCTGGGCCTGATGGATTCACCTCTGAATTCTACCAGACTTATAGAGAAGAAATAACACCGATTCTCCTTAAAGTTTTCCAAAAAATAGAAGAGGAGGGAATACTTCCAAACTCATTCTATGAAGCCAGCATCACTCTAATACCAAAACCGGGCAAAGACCTCACCAAAAAAGAAAATTACAGACCAATATCCCTGATGAACGTAGATGCAAAAATACTCAACAAAATATTAGCAAATCGAATTCAAAATACATCAAGAGGATCATACACCATTATCAAGTGGGATTCATCCCACGGATGCAAGGATGGTATAACATTCGAAAATCCATCAACATCACCCACCACATCAATAAAAAGAAGAACAAAAACCACGTGATCATCTCCATAGATGCTGAAAAAGCATTTGACAAAAATTCAGCATCCATTCCTGATTAAAACTCTCAGCAAAATGGGTATAGACGGCAAGTACCTCAAGATCATAAAGGCTATATATGACAAACCCACAGCTAACATCATACTTAACGGCGAGACACTGAAAGCTTTTCATCTAAGATCGGGAACAAGACAGGGATGCCCACTCTCTCCACTGTTATTCAACATAGTACTGGAGGTCCTAGCCACGGCAATCAGACAAAACAAAGACATACAAGGCATCCAGATTGGTAAAGAAGAAGTCAAATTGTCACTATTTGCAGATGACATGATACTGTACATAAAAAACCCTAAAGACTCCATTCCAAAACTACTAGAACTAATATCTGAATTCAGCAAAGTTGCAGGATACAAAATTAACACACAGAAATCTGTTGCTTTCCTATACACTAATGATGAACTAACAGAAAGAGAAATCAGAAAAACAATTCCATTCACAATTGCATCAAAAGAATAAAATACCTAGGAATAAACCTAACGAAGGAAGTGAAAGACCTGTACTCTGAAAACTACAAGACACTCCTAAGAGAAATTAAAGAGGACACTAACAAATGGAAATGCATCCCATGCTCTTGGCTAGGAAGAATAAATATTGTCAAAATGGCTATACTACCTAAAGCAATCTACAGATTCAATGCAATCCCTATCAAACTACCAACAGCTTTCTTCAATGAACTGGAAAAAATAATTCTAAAATTCATATGGAACCACAAAAGACCCCGAATAGCCAAAGCAATCCTGAGAAGGAGGAATAAAAAAAAAACAGGGGGAATTACGCTCCCTGACTTCAAGCTATACTACAAAGCCACAGTAATCAAGACAATTTGGTATTGGCACAAAAACAGACACACAGACCAGGGGAACAGAATAGAAAATCCAAACATTAGCCCAAACATATACAGTCAATTAATATTTGATAAAATTGCCTTGGATATACAATGGGGAGATGACAGCCTCTTCAGCAGCTGGTGTTGGAAAAACTGGACAGCTACATGTAAGAGAATGAAACTGGACTACACTCTAGCCCCATACACAAAGGTAAACTCAAGGTGGATCAAAGGCCTGAATGTAACTCATGAAACCATAAAACTCTTAGAAAAAAACATAGGCAAAAATCTCTTGGACATAAACATGAGCAACTTCTTCATGAACATATCTCCCCGGGCAAGGGAAACAAAAGCAAAAATGAACAAGTCGGACTATATCAAGCTGAAAAGCTTCTGTACAGCAAAGGACACCATCAGTAGAACAAAAAGACATCCTACAGTATGGGAGAATATATTCATAAAAAACGTATCTGATAAAGGGTTGACATCCAAAATATATAAAGAACTCATGCACCTTAACAAACAGAAAGCAAATAATCCAATTAAGAAATGGGCAGAGGACATGAATAGATACTTCTCCAAAGAAGAAATTCAGATGGCCAACAGGCACATGAAAAGATGCTCCACATCGCTAATCATCAGAGAAATGCAGATAAAACCACAATGAGATATCACCTCACACCAGTGAGGATGGCCAACATCCAAAACACAAACAACAACAAATGTTGGCGAGGATGTGGAGAAAAGGAACCCTCCTACACTGCTGGTGGGACTGCAAATTAGTTCAACCATTGTGGAAAGCAGTATGGAGGTTCCTCAAAAAACTCAAAATAAAAATACCATTTGACCCAGGAATCCCACTCCTAGGAATTTACCCTAAGAATGCAACAGCCCAATTTGAAAAAGACAGATGCACCCCTATGTTTATCGCAGCACTATTTACAATAGCCAAGAAATGGAAGCAACCTAAGTGTCCATCAGTAGATGAATGGATAAAGAAGATGTGGTACATATACACAATGGAATATTATTCAGCCATAAGAAGAAACCAAATCCTACCATTTGCAACAACATGGATGGAGCTAGAGGGTATTATGCTCAGTGAAATAAGCCAAGCTGAAAAAGACAAGTATCAAATTATTTCACTCATATGTGGAGTATAAGAACAAAGAAAAAAAACTGAAGGAACAAAACAGCAGCAGACTCACAGAACCCAAGAACGGACTAATAGTTACCAAAGGGAAAGGGTCTGGGGAAAATGGGCGGGAAGGGAGGGATAAGAGGGAAAAAGGGGCATTACGATTAGCAGATGTAATGTTGGTGGGGCACGGGGAGGGCAGTACAACTCAGAGAAGACAAGTAGTGATTCTATAGCATCTCACTACGCTGATGGACAGTGACTGTAATGGGGTTGGTGCGGGGGACCTGATGAAGGGGTAGTTTAATAACCATAATATTGCACATGTAATTGTAGATTAATGATAATAAAATAAATTATATTAAAAAAAAAGAAAAAAAAACCTAAAGAATCCACTCCAAAACTACTAGTTCTAATATCTGAATTCACAAAGTTGTGGAATACAAAATCAATACACAGAAATCTTTGGCATTCCTATACACTAACAATGAACGAGCAGAAATAGAAATCAGGAAAACAATTCCATTCACAGTTGCATCAAAAAGAATTAAATACCTAGGAATAAACCTAACCAACTAAGTGAAAGACCTATACTCTGAAAACTACAACACACTCATGAGAGAAATTAAAGAAGATACTAATAAATGGAAAAACATCCCATACTCATGGATAGGAAGAATTAATATTGTCAAAATGGCCATCCTGCCTAAAGCAATATACAGATTCAATGCAATTCCTATCAAAATACCAACAGCATTCTTCAATGAACTGGAGAAAATAGTTCTAAAATTCATATGGAACCACAAAAGACCCCAAATAGCCAAAGCTATCCTGAGAAGGAAAAATAAAGCAGGGGGAATTATGGTCCCTGACTTCAAGCTCTACAACAAAGCCACAGTATTCAAGACCATTTGGTACTGGCACAAGAACAGACCCACAGACCATTGGGACAGAATAAAGAGCCCAGATGTAAACCCAAGCATATATGGTCAATTAATATACGATAAAGGAGCCATGGATATACAATGTGGAAATGACAGCCTCTTCAACAGCTGGTGTTGGCAAAACTGGACCGCTACATGTAAGAGAATGAAACTGGACTACTGTCTAACCCAATACACAAATATAAACTCAAAATGGATCAAAGACCTGAATGTAAGTCATGAAACCATAAAACTCTTAGAAGAAAACATAGGCAAAAATCTCCTGAATATACGCATGAGCAACTTCATCCTGAACGCAACTCCTCGAGCAAGGGAAACAAAAGCCAAAATAAACTCATGGGACTACATGAAACTAAAAAGTTTCTGTATGGCAAAGGACACTATCAACAGAACAAAAAGGTATGCTACAGTAATAGAGAACATATTTGTAAATGACATATCTGACAAGGGGTTAACATCCAAAATATATAAAGAACTTACACACCTCAACACCCAAAATGCAAATAACCGAATTAAAAAATGGGCAGAGTATATGAAGAGACAGTTCTCCAAAGAAGAAATTCAAATAGCCAACAGACACATGAAAAGATGCTCCACATCACTAATCATCAGGGAAATGCAAATTAAAACCGCAGTGAGATATCACCACACACCAGTATGGATGGCCAGCATCCAAAAGACTAAGAACAACAAATACTGGTGAGGATGCGGAGAAAGGGGAACCCTCCTACACTACTGGTGGGAATGTAAGCTAGTTCAACCATTGTGGAAAGCAATATGGAGTTTCCTGAAAAAACTAAAAATAGAAATACCATCAACCCGGAAATCCCACTTCTTGGAGTTTATCCAAAGAATCCAACTTTTCAGATTAAAAAAAGACATATGCACCCCTATGTTTATCACAGCACTTTTTACAATAGCCAAGATATCGAAGCAACCTAAGTGTCCATCAGTAGATGAATGGATAAAGAATATGTGGTACATATACACAATGGAATACTATTCAGCCATAAGAAACAAATCCTACCATTTGCAACAACATGGATGGAGCTGGAGGATATTATGCTCAGTGAAATAAGCCAGGCGGAGAAAGACAAGTGCCAAATGATTTCCGTCATTTGTGGAGTGTAACAACAAAGTAAAACTGAAGGAACAAAACAGCAGCAGACTCAGAGACTCCAGGAAGGAACTAGTGGTTACCAAAGGGGAGTGGTGTGAGAGGGCAGGTGCAGAGGGTGGGAGAAGGGGATTGAGGGGTGTTTTGTTTAGTACACATGCTGTGGGGGGATCACGGGGAAAACACTGTAGCACAGAGAAGGCAAATAGTGAATCTGTGGCATCTTACTACACTGATGGACTGTGACTGCATTAGGATATGGGTGGAGACTTGTTAATATGAGTAAATGTCGTGACCACATTGTTTTTTCATGTGATACCTTCATAAGAGTGTATATCAATAATACCTTTAAAAAATCTATTACGATCCCTTTCTGATAGAAGATTCTCTGATTCTACAGCTCAAAAACTATGGTTTTATTTAATATTATTCTTTACCACCATCCATGCTGACATGAAAATTGGTTTTTACTGCTACTTGTCCTATATCTCACCAAAGATGCTTTCATTGATGACTGTTCTTGTTCTTTGCTCTTATAAAGTCCTAATTCCGAGTCTCTTTCTTCAACAATTTTATCATATTGGTGCTATATTAATTGAAGAAAAAATTTTAGATATATTAGAACCCAACCAAGTACTTTTATTGAAATACAGTTGAAATGCAATATTATATTGTTTTCAGATGTATAATATAGTTATTTGACCCTTATATATACATTATTAAATGCTCCCACAATAAGTGTGGTTACCATCTGTCAATATACAAAGAAATTACAGCATACAAAAAAATATTATAGACTATATTCCAACTCTGTGCTTCCCATCCCTATAAATGACTTTTCTTATAATGGGAAGTTTATACCTCTTTATCTACTTTACCTACTTCACCCATCCCCTCACCCCTCAGCTCTGTAGCAACCACTATTCCACTCTCTTAAGTTTATGAGTCTATTTGTGTTGTTCATTTATTTTGTTTTAATATGCCTGGTATCCTTATGCACTTAATATTTTCAGAAAATTATGCTTATGAACTCAACAATATATATTTGAGCATTTAAGAAATTTTTTCCATTCTTTAATTACAACATAAGCAATGAAACAGATAACTCTTAGAAATAATCTACCCTGAGAGCAAGATATAATTCTTTTTAGTTGGAAACATTGAAATTTATCATTTTTAAAATGGGCTAGATACACCAGGACGTCTTAGAAAAGTGGCTGATTCCAGATTTGCGGGGTGAGAAACACAAAATGAGTCTTGAGCGTTTTGTCATAACAGAAAGCAAGAAAGCTATCAGAAGCTATTAGGGTCATGTCCAAAGGACTTGCCAGTAAATCAGAAGAGGCTCCCACTAGCCAGAGATGTAACAATTTGAGTATCAACAAGGATAAAAATTGTACTGGATTGAGACATACCAAATATGCTTAAGGCTATGAGTTCACATATCTAAAATATTTTTTAAATACTCATCAGTTACCTCATAATAGTGTTATGTCCCAGCAACAATTTTTAAAGATGAATGAGTGGGTATAGCCCACCTCCTCTCCAAATCTTGAAGGGAATAAAGCTCAATTCCCTAACAGAATGATTACTTTAAAACAACAAAAAATAGAGCACACTTGCAAAGACAATGAACATTAAGCTTTTCATCTATTTATTTCATCAATAAAAATTTGTTTAGCCTAGCATCACACAGAAAATACAAACTTTTTATAAGACACATATCCTAGGTATGTACTTAAATAAATATAAGGTAATAAGTGTTGTAAGAGATTTCTATGACAATTTTAAAAAAAGGAGTGATTACTTCCATCAATCATAGATGAAAAGGAGAGATTCTTCAATGATGTGACACCCAAGCTCAGCTTTGTATGGTTAAGACTTGAACTTGGAGAAATGGGAGATCAAGGGTATTCTAGCTATAACAAGTCATTGTTGCATAGATAATAATTTTCTCTGACAAATCAGAATGCTATCTTGATTTCAACATTTTTCTGCATAAATATGGCTCCAATAAATTCCATTACACAAAAAGAAAAAATTACCTTATGTTTTTCCATAAGTGCGACCATTTCAGCTATTTTATGTTGACATCGTATATCAATTTCTTTCTGTAATTTTACTGCTTCATCAGATATTACTTTTGCTTTCTCAACCTATCAAATAAATTTAAAGTTTCTTAAAATTAATGCATGAAAAAACATTTAATTTAAATGTAAAGACTTATGCTCCACTTATGTAAAATGTGGAAATCAAACACCAGGAAATTAGGAAAGCCAAGTAGAAATTGCATTACTGTTTTGGTTTATTTTAGGATGGTCTATCAAGTGAGATGACAGCAAAATACTGTAATCATCATTTAATTTCTATAAAATAATTGTGTATTAAAGCTCAAATACTGAAGAGAGGATTAAAGATGGCGGTGTGAGAGGTGAGACAGAGGCTTCCTCCTAAAACCGCATATAATATGAATATAACTAATACAACTACTCTTGAAAGAGCAACAGGAAAGAGGACTGCAACAAATTGCATACATCTGGAGACAAGAGCAGACCTCATAGAAAAAGGGTAACGTACTAAATGTTGTCCTGCAGGATCCAAGCCCTTCCCCCACCCCAGCTCACTGGCAGGAGGAAGAGGAACAGAGCAGGGAGGGAGTGGAGATCTGGGACTGCTGAGTACCTAACTCTGGAGATCGGCTCTGGGAGCACAGACCTACATTTCATGGTGCTTGCATGATACTCTAGTAATTAGGGGGTTGGAAAGCTAAGACAGGTAGAATTCCTGGAGAGACTAAGATTCCAGCTGCTTGTGGAAAGCAGAGATCAATATCCAGCTTCTCTGGGACAAAAGAAAGGCAGGCAGTCTGAGACTTCCTAACAAAGAAGCCTAGCAAGAGAGCTGCTCAAGGGGCAAGGATTGCACATAGCTTACTACTCAGGAGAAAGGACAGGCAGACAAAACTGTCCGGGTGCACTCTGCCCAGCAGGTTGGGAGCTTACACGATCTTCAGGTGCTCTAGCTCCCTGGCTGCCTACACAGCTCCAAGAACCCTTTCCGTGACAGGCAGACTACTGCGCCTTTCTCCTGGCCAGTCACATTGGGCTTGCAAGCCGGGAAACCCCACCCTGGCATTAGGCCAGCCAGAGGGACGATCTGTCTACAGCAACTAAGAATGCAAAGCACAGAGGCTTATACCTGTGTGCTCGGCCCACTGGTTCAGGCAGTGGAGACAGGCATAGCAGCCGGGAAGCAGGAAAACAGCTCTTTCCTCCCCCCAGGCACCAATACCACTCCCCTGCAATCCCCAACATTGCTTCAGGGGCTGAGCAGCTCCAGAGAGTAGAGCTTATGGGCACTAGAGGGCGCCATACACAAATATGAAACGCCAAAGGAACCTGGTCCAGAGTAAAATTATGAATACAACTCCTGAGAAAGATTTAAATGATATTGACCTCATGACTCTCCCTGAAAGGGAGTTCAAAATAAAAATCATTAACATGCTTATGGAGGTACAGAAAGGTATTCAAGAACTCAGGAATGAATTATGGTCAGAGATGCAATCACTGAAGAGTACAATGGAGGGTATTAAAAGCAGATTGGATACAGTGGAGGAGACGATAAATGACATAGAAACTAGAGAAGAGGAATACAAAGAAGCTGAGGCACAGAGAGAAAAAAGGATCTCTAAGAATGAAAGAATATTGAGAGAACTGTGTGACCAATCCAAACGGAACAATATTCGCATTATAGGGGTACCAGAAGAAGAAGAGAGAGAAAAAGTGATAGAAAGTGTCTTTGAGGAGGTGATTGCTGAAAACTTCCCCAATCAGGGGAAGGAGACAGATAGTCTCTCAGGCCATGTAGGTGCACAGATCTCCAAACACAAGGGACCCAAGAAAGGCAACATCAAGACATATAATAATTAAAATGGCAAAGACCAAGGATAATGACAGACTATTAAAAGCAGCCAGAGAGAGAAATAAAGCTCAAATATTTAAAATAACAAAGATACTTTTAGCTTCTATAAGAAACTAATTAACTATCCCTAATATGTGTATTAAATCTTTTTAAAAATCATATTTCAAAAACATTGTTTCTCTCTTCAAATGCTAATAAACAAATACAAAGTTTCAGCATAACAAATTCTCAAACACTGGTCTTTCCTACCTCTTCCAAAAGATTTTCTTCTGATATCTTTTTGTCCTCAATTACTTTTTGATAGCTGTCAGTCATTTCTTTAAATTTTTGCTTGGCCCCTTCTAGTTCTAATTCTAATTTACTGACCTTTGAGTAAAGAAAATAGCATTAACATTAGTAAATACTGTGGATTACTTGAAAATATTCTGTATCCATTTTGTGGTTCTGTGAATCTTAAAAAATTACTTTCATGGAAGTTGTGGTTGGACTGCTTCCCTTACATTTTTCACATGGTTAAAATGTGCTTTTTCATAAAATCTATAATCTCCTCTAAAATATGTGTTTGGTTGTTAGTAATATTTCAAAAGCAGCTCAATTTTTATTTTTAATGAACCTCTTACTATTTAAGTTGTTTAGTCTCAGTTCAGTGTTTTATTACAATAAATAACTATTCCATTCACACAGAACACCCATGTGATTTCAATGAAAAAACATTCTTTTTAAAAACAGCTTTATGAAGGTATAACTGATATACAAAAACTATACATATTTAATGTGTAGTTAACAATTTGATGAGTTTGGACATATTTATATACCTGTGAAACCATCTCCACAATCAAGATAACAGCCATATTGACCTCCTTGTGTTCCTTTGTTTTTTGTCATAAAAACATTTAACATAATAGTTACCTTCTTGACAAAATTTTAAGTGCACAATAGAGTATGTTGACCATAGGCAATTTGCAAATATCTTCTCCTCTTCTGGAGAGGTGTCCTTTGATGCCCTCAAAAAATTTCAGTACAATCGCTACTATAACTGACTGCTTTTTGTCTGATATAGACAAAGCTGATCCTAAAAATAGACAAATGGACAAGGAGACTATTCTTGAGGACAAAGTCCAGCTTCATGGGCATGAAACCTGTATAGTCATACAATGCCCAACACTTAGTTCCTTCTCTGTTGTTCTCACCTTGAAATTGTTAATAACTTTTTAAACTAGGTGCCCACCATTTCACTTCGCAGTCCATGAATGTGTTGTGTCTACCTTTTGGCTATCTTGAATGCTGCGCCTATAAACATGGGTATACACATATCTCTTTGAGATCCTGCTTCCAATTCTTTCAGGTATATACCCAGAAGCAGAATAACTGGATCATATGGTAATTCTATTTTTAATTTTTTGAGTAACCACCAGACTGTTTTTCATAGTGGTAGTACCATTTGACATTCCCAACTAACCGTGGACAAGATTCTAATTTCTCTGCAACTTCACACATGCTTGTTCTTTTCTTTTATATATAGTACCCAACCTAATGGGTATGAGGTGACATCTTATTGTGGTTTTGATTTGCATTTTCTTAATGATTAGTGATGTTGAACATCTTTTTATGTACTTATTGGCCATTTGTACATCTTCTTTGGAGAAATGTCTATCCAAGTCCTTCACTCATTTTTTAATCAGCTTCTTTGTTGTTGTCTTTGCCCATTTTGAATTGGAATATTTGTCTTTAGGTGTTTAGTTTTAAGAGTTTTTAAATTCTGGATATATGTCATTTGTCAAATAAATGTTTCTAGATTATTTGAAATACTAGATCAGCATTTTCATCTTCTCTGTACTTTGCCTATTTTTGATAGCTTTTGATAAGCAGATCTTTCAGATTTTGATGAAGTCTAATTTATCATACTTTTTAATGGACATTGCTTTCTGTGCCTTGCCTAAGTAATCTTTGCCAATTTCCAAGCCATGAAGATAATCTCCAATGTTTTTTTAGAGGCTTCAAAGCTAAAGATTTTATGCCTATAGCCCATTTAAAATTAATTTTTGTGCATGGTTTCAGATAAAAGTTGAAGTTTTTCCTTTCCCATGTGGATATATCCAGTTATTCTAGAATGTTTGTTGAAGACTTTCATTCCTCCCATTAAATTCTTTGTGCATCTTTGTTGAAAAATCAATACATTGTATATCAACTAGTCTATTTCTGAACTTCCTATTAGATTCCACTTATCTGTCTTTCTTAAATATAATAATATACTGTCTTGACTGCTATAGCTTTACAGCAAAAGTTCAAATTAGGCAGCCTAAGTCCTCAGACTTTATTTATCTTTTTCAAAATTTTTGGGTCTTTTGAATGTTCATATACATTTTACCAGAGCTTGTCAAGGTATATATATAAGAAAAGACTGCTGGACTTATGATGGGGATTGATTGAATATCTTGGTCAATTTGAGGAAATCTGACATGTAAAAGATATTAAGGCATATAATCAATGAATATGATATATTTTTATTTACTTGTCTTCTTTAATTTGTCTCAGTAATGTTTGTACTTTTTAGTGTACAAGTCTCCCAAATATTGTTAAATTTATCTGTTATATGGATTTTGATGCTATTTTAAGTGGTATTGTATTTTAAAATTCATTTTTCAGTTAGTAGCTGTCAATATACAGAAATACAAAATTTTTTTTTTTGGTAATTCACATTGTAGCCTGTGACTTTGCCAAGTTCATTTACTAGTACACTAGTGACTTTGTACAAACATTATCAATTTCAATGTAGACAATCATATCACTTAAGAAGAGACAGTTTTACAAATTATTTTCCAATCTATATACCTTTCATTTCCTTTTCTTGCCTTAATGTACTAGCTAGAACTCCAGTACAATGTTGAACGAGGTAATAAGAGCATACATTGTTCTTGGTATTAAAGAGGAAGGATGTGATTTTTCATCATTATGTATGATTCTAGCCTAAGGTACTTTTTAGACTCTCTGTATCAGACTGAGGAAGTCTAGTTAATCAAAAATGTTTATCAAGAATGAATACTGAATTTTTGTCAAATACTTTTTCTGCAGCCATTAAGATGAGCATATGATTTTTCTATTTTTATTATGTGGTATAGTAAATTACCCTTACAGTTTCAAATTTTTAAGCCAAACTTACATTCCTAAAATAAACCCCAACTTGTTCAATGTTACATGGTTTTTATATATTACTAAATTAGATTTACTAATATTTTGTAAGGGATTTTTGTATCTATATTTATAAGGATGTTGGTCTAAAACTTTCTTGTCTTATAATGTCCTTGTTAGGAGTTGTTATCAAAAACCTAGTTGGGAATTGTTCCCCCTCTCCTAATTTTGGAAGAGCGTGTGGAAGACTGGAATTACTTCTTCCTGAAGTGTTTATTAGAATTTGGCGAGACCTTTCAGATCTGGATTTTTCTCTAGAAGATTTCTGATGACAAATTCAATTTCCCTGACATGGTTCTTCAGATTTTCTGTTTCATACTGTTAGTTTTAGTAAGTTACGTTTTCCAAGAAATTTGTCCATTTCATCTAAGTTTCAAATTTATTGACATAAAGTTGTCCATGACATTCCCTTCTTATCCTTTTAATACTCACAGTATGTATATTAAAATGTCCTGTTTCGCTCTCACCTATAATGAATTTTATTTTTTTTAATCAATCTTGATAGGCGCTTATCAATTTTATTAATATTTTCAAAGACTCAACTTTTTACTTCATTAATTTTTCTTTGTCGCTTTTAATTTCTTTGGTATTTTATCTTTACTATTTTTTCTCTACTTTCTGCAAACTTAATTTGCTTACCTTTTTCATATTCTAAATGAATACCTTGATCATTTCTTTTTGAAACATTGTTTATAAATTTATCTCCAAGAACTGCTTTAGTTGTATCCAACCACTTTTGATATGTTGTATTTCTATCATCATTCAGTTAAAAATAATATCTAATTTTCCATGTACTTCTTTAGCTCCTGAATTATTTATTAGTGTGATATTTAATTTCCAAATATTATAGCTCTTCTAAGTATTTTATGCTTATTTCTAATTTAATTTTATTGTAGTGAGAGTTTATATGCTGTAAAATTCCAATCTTTTTAAATGTATTTAAATTTATGGCCCAGCATATGGTCTGTCTTGGCAAACATTCTATGTATACTTCAAAAGAATTGATACTTTTAGCTATAGTGTTTACAATTGTGAGTTAAGTAAAGGTAGTTAGTAGTGTTGCTCAGATTTTTTATATTCTTACCAATTTTTTACTAGTTGTATCAACTGCTGAAAGAGGGATATTACAATCCCCAACTATCATTATAGAATTTTAATTTCTCATTTTAGATTTTTAATTTTTTGTATTTTGAAGCTCTGTTAAGTACAAACATATTCATGAGTGTTTTATCTTCCTGGTGAATTGATGTCATTTTCCTTCAGTCTGAAAAAGTTCCTTTAGTATTTCTTTAGTATTTAGTACAGCTCTCAATGTCCTTATTTTGTTGCATACAGAATTCCAATTTGACAGTTTATTTCTGTCAGCATTTTACTCCTTTGTCATTTGGATTTCATTGTCCTGATACAAGGTCAGCCATAATTTGTCATTGTTCCTCTGTATGCAATATGATATTTTTCACTAACTGCTTTTAAAAATGTCTCTTTATCTTTGGGTTTAGTACTGTAAGATATACCTGCCCAAAGATGGTTTTCTTTCTATTTTATTTTGCTTTGGATTTGCTAAAAGCCATATATCTGCAAGTTTATGTTCTTTATTAAATGTGAGAAATTTTTTGGAAATTCTTCAAATAATTTTCTTTTAACCTATTCTCTCTTCTTCAGAGACTCCAAGTACACATTTAAAACCACTTGATATTGTTTCACAGGCCACTAAGGTACCATCCCTTTTTCTTTTTTTGAACTCTTTTCTGTGTTTCTCTGACTAATTTCTATTGATCCAGCTTCAAAGTTCATTGACACTTGTTTCATCTATCTTCAGTCTACTACTAGAACCACTGAAGTTTTAAGATATTTTACTTTTCATTTCTAGAATTTCCATTTGATTCTTAGTTTCCATTTCTTCACTGTGATTCCCTATTTGTTATTTCATTATAATCATAATTTCCTTTCCATATTTGAACATAGTTATAATAGCTGCATAAAAGATGTTACCTGCTAACTCCAACATCTGAGTCATTTTAGGGTGATTTTCTATTGACTTATTTTTATACTAGTGACAGATATATGTGTTGTAGTTAGTCTAGGGCTACTACAAGTAATGTTACAATTAATATTTTTGTACATTTCTCCTGATTCTACCTAGGTATAGAAGGGCTGAATTATAGATATACAAATCAGCTACTTTTCTATATAATTCTAGCAGTTTATGAGAATTCTTATTTGTTTTCATTTTTATTCACAATATTTACATATTTTTAATTTCAAATAGTATTAAAGGTGGAAGATTTTTGCTTTCCTGAAAATGTCATCTATTTAAAACACTGAGAACCACTGCTTTCCATTCAAGATTCAAAAACTATTGAGTACTAACTGTTGGTCACTGTTCAAGGAATTGGGAATAAGCTGAAAAACAAAATATGGACCTAAGAGTATAAGCTTACATTCTAGGACTTTAATTTGTATTCTACAAAGTCAGTGGTTCTCAAACTCTTTGTAGAGCATAACCATATATGGAATTTTTTAAATGTAGATTCCAAGCCTCCATCCCAAACCTACTAAATTTCATTTTTCAGTATCTGTATGGATAAGGAATATAAATACACACATATATACACACATGCATATATATTTTTAAGCTGCTTAGATGATTTTAACACAGCTAAATCACAGATAAGCATGCTATTACAACTAAAAGGACTGATTCCCACAATACAAAAAATATCTGAAAATAACTGCTATAATATAAAGGATATAAAATTCCTAAATTCTCATCTATTTACTAGTATTTTAACAAAAATAAAGATTCCAATTACCTTTATCTCATAAAGATTCAGTTGCTTGCTTTCTGCTGTACTCTTTTTTTTTAAGGCCTTATTCTGTTAAAAGTTAAAAATAATTACATTTAGTACCAAAGTGATTCAGACTTGTACTACTAGTCTAAACTGAAATTACAAAAGGAAATTATTCTCTAAAATTGTACGGAAAAAATAGGTTTTTTTTAAGGTTTGATTTTGAGAATCTGTACATACCTCCTGCTGGAGTTCTTCAATACACTTGCTTTTATTTTCAATTTGTTTCTTTAAATTGTTACACTAAAAAATTATATGAGAAATGATAATTATTCTCTTTCAATATTCTACTCAAAATTAATTTCAAACAAAAATACTGCATAAAGTAACAGGTCACTTCAAAAGTCATGTTAAATAATTCTATTAATGTCAAAAATTATATGTACAAGTATAAAAATTATCTCAATACAAATTCGTCACTTCTTAATCACTCAAAGAATACATAAATTCAACCACTTAAGGAAAATGTACCTCTTGCTCAATCCTATACAGAAGGCTGAATTATATTGTTAATTGGACTTTGAAAAGAATACTCTGTAAAACATTTTTCTTGCAATACTCATGTGCAGCCATAGTGAGCTACTATTCTGAAACTGAATAATACATGGCACTGCTACTTACAGATGATTTATTTGATCTAAATTTTAATGTGCTCCATTCCCACAAATGGTCTACTTCAGAAAACCAGGAAGAAAAGACAGAGAAAAAAGAAACATTTTACTGATTTAGACAACAACTTGACTACCATAAACACATTCACAGGTGAAACTATTTGTGAATGTTATTTATTTAAAAAATCAAGGATATCCATTTTTGGCAGAAAAGCTACCTAGACACTCTGAACAACCTTCCTGATAAAAATAATTTAAAAGTGGCTAGAAAGTAAGGAATCTGTTTACTTGAAATTATGACTTTAAAGTGATAATAGTAGGTTTGGAGCTAGCACCAAAATGAGCATTTGGCCTAAGGATATCTGCTGAACCTACCCAGAATAAGGGAAATAGGAGCTAAAACTTAGAGCTCCTATAAGGAATAGAATAGAGCTATAAGGAGTCCAATACAATAACCATCTATAAAACCACAAATTAAAAGAACTACCTAACTCAGGGAAAGCATAAAGAAGAAATAAATCTGAAGAGTACAGTAAGGAAATTTGTCTGGACCCTGGTACCGGGTGAAAGCTATAAAAATCTCTGAAAATTTGTAGACATGAGGTGGCCTTATATGGGTTTATAGGCTGAATTCATGCTATCTCTATGATCTAGAAAAAAATGCAAATGGAGAATGTAATTTAAAATAGTTCTGCTTAGTGCTCCAAGAAAATCTTTTTGGGGGATATCAACTTCAACACAAGCCTCTAAGAATTCCCACAGATAAAATTCCAAGGAATCATAAAAAACACAAAGAAATAAGGGCCAATGAGTAAAGGTCAACAGAAAAAAAGAATAAAATCAGACCTGAAAAGACTTCAGAATTTGGAGTTATCAGACACAGAAGATTGAATAAAAATATTTAAAATATTTTTTAAATTAAAGACTTAAAACTGAACAAGAAACAGGAGACCATAAAAGGCAATTGGGCAGATTTTTTAAAGAACTCATTAAAACTTCTGGTAATTAAAACTCTGAATACATTAAGTGAAGTTTCAAACTCAACAAAGACAAGAAAACTGGTTAATTCTTGGCCTTACCAAATAAATGCTACACAAATTTAAACAGCAGTTCGAAGTATCACCAAATTATAACTTTGCCCAAAAGAACATGTTTCATGTATTTTTCCATTCTTCAGACCATCAAAACTTACTCTTTTGCAAGTTAATGTTGATGACCATACTTTTCTCCTACTCAGCTTTTCCTTAAAAAGCATCTTTATAACTGTCATTACTACACAAAAACATGTAAATAATAATGGCATCAGAACTACCAACTCTGAATATCATTTTAACTGCCCCATCTCACTCTCCCTTCTTTCTGAATAAGCTAGTGAAAATTAACTTAATTTTTCACTCCTTAAATTTAAATAATCTCCAAACTTCAGGATAATTAAATATATCTGATAGAATTCCCAGAAATTCTTAAAAAGGTTTTAAACAGGGTTCATTTTTTTCTTTTTTATTGAAATATAGTTAATAGACATTATACTGGTTTCAAATATGCATCGCAGTTCATTTATAAGTGAAATAATTCATGTGCATAGAAATGAATTTTATTCACTAGAATTCTAGGTAAAAGAAAATGGTGTTGAGTATTAGAGGTCAGAACTTAAGAAAGTGTACTATGCTTTATAGAGGACTACTCACTATTTAGAAAGTTAAGTTTAGGACAAGTGTGTGGTGAGGTGCAGAGAAGGGAGAAGTGAATGGAGATGCACAGACAGGCAATAACAACATATAAAGAGTAGAAATTTTTCTGCAGCTCCCTTGATCATAAGAATGGGAAAGATTTGCGGTGGGTGGGGGGGACCTGATGAAGGGGTAGTTTAATAACCATAATATTGCACATGTAATTGTGGATTAATGATACCAAAATAAATTATATATATAAAAAAAGAATGGGAAAGATGTCTAAGGATGATTTTTAAAAGCATCTTGCCACTCTAAAGGTACCTACAACAAGTGCAGCTGCTGAGTATGAAATTGGGTAAAGAGAAGAAATAGCTACAGAGCTTAATGAAACTTTGCTCTATGAAACACTGCAAAACTCCTGAACCGAGAGCCTCTTCAAAGAAACCTGTAGTAAAAAACCTACTTAAATTTCTCAAAGCCTTTAAAGGAGAATTGAGAATTCTTTGTACAAGACAGTGTAAAGGCTGGCCCTAAAGAATCTAGTCATATATATATTGTTACAAAGTCTATATTCTCAAATATTTTTTGCAATTTCATACCTTGTTTTCTAGTACCTTCATTTGTTTATCTTTTTTTAAAACTTCACATTCAATGCTTCGAGCCTAAAAAATAGTTTGACATCAGATCAAAAATGTTAACAATTTCTATTTTCATCTATGAGTATCTGTTAGAAATGGAATTATAAAGTTTAGTCTTATTTCTACAGGAAGTTTTTGGTTCTCCCAGTTTATTTCAGTATCCTTTTTAAAAAAAGAAATTGTCTTTGTGTTAACATGTATTCGTTAAGTCATCATTCTTATCTTAGCCCAGTATCACTTTGCAGCATTCTATCAGCTTTCCCAGTTTATCTTGAATTTTTTAATTGTTTTGCATATAAATGTTAATAATATATTTAGTATATCTTTCACAAACGTTTGTTAATCTGAACCTTATAACAACTCAATGATAAAGGATTGGTATTATCTCCATTTTAGAGATGAAAAAACAGGCAAAATAGATTGATTATGTATGAAATAATGAATGTCTAAACTAAGATAGTGGACTGGGAAAAAAAGTGTAATGAATTTCCATATCAGGCAAAATACTTGAGAAATATTTGCAACTTGGATTCTTTGGGGGAAACTGTTCCAATATATAAATTGAAATCCAACCATGGAAAACTTAAAATACTAACAACTTGACTAACATTCCATTTTTTTCCCTTAAGTCATCACTATTATTTTATACACTGATAAAATAAATTTAAATTATTAGCAAAGGATTTTTACTTTACATTAAGTATCAAATTCATGTTTTCCCCATCACAAATAAGATTAGTGTTTTAAAGCAGCCTCTAATATAAATTTTAAAGTAGTAAATTATATATCAAGTCTTTAGGAGATTAAATTCATTTTTTTCTGGTTGAGTTTCACTAACAAATATGACACAAAAAGAAAAAACTAGCTCTTTGAGAGGAAAAAACTGTGGTAGAGTCTAAAGAATGTTAGAAGGCCAGCTCTTTTACTTTTTTTAAATTGAAGTATAGTTGATATACAATCTTATAATGGTTTCAAGTGTACAACACAGTGGTTCAACAGTTACCCACATTATTAAATCCTCAGCCCAGTTAGTGCAGTTACTATCTGTCAACATAGGAAGACGTTACAGAATCATTGGCTATATTCTCCATGCCATACTACCATCTCTACTACTACTTAGTCATGTAGCCTTTTCAAAGATTTTTACTCTTTGGAGGCCCTATTTCCTAATTCATAAAATGAGGGCAAAATGACTTCCAGTTAAATAAGATAACATATAAACAATTTAGAATGTTCCCGGTCCATTGTAAACCTTTAAAAATATTAGCTTATCTCATCCTTGGACTATTCCAATGGTCTTACAGCTTTCTGAAGTGTAAATATAATTATGACATTCCTCAGGTCAAAACTCTTCAATACCTTGAACTCCTAAATATAGTTTATGAGGCTTTAAATGATCTATACTCATCTCACCCTACCTTCATTTCCCACCACCCCATCCTCATCTCTCCACTCCAGTCTCTCCCCACTCTCATCTTTCCCTACTCTCTTCACTAATACCACTATCTTAAACTTCACATTTCAGCCAACATTAACTTTTCATAGGTGTTTAAACTTGTCAGCCCCTCTCATACTTCCAGGCTCTCTCATACTTTGTAGATACAATATATGTGCATGTGTATGTGTGTGTGTTTGTGACTTGGAATAGTCTTCTTTTCCCTCTGATATACTTGTGTCTACCCCACTGCCTTCCACTAATTCCAATTAATCTAAGGTTTCAAGATGAATGTTGCTTTTTCCAGAAATCTTGTCCAGATGCAACTTTGGATTACATGCCACTTCTATGGACTCCAATAGCATTTATATGTGTATATGTCCTTTCCTACCAGATTCCTTTAGTGTAAATTCCACAGTAATCCTGCTCAGTCCACATAGTCTGATGGATCTGATCTGCCTCCAGGAATGGGCATGCAGCTCAGGCTTGACCAGACATGCTCTATCACCTAAGCACAATGACTGGCTCAGGATAAGTGAACTCTAAACTAGGCCAGAGTTCTCTAAGATTATTTTCAGAGCTTTCAAGACCATTTTTATAGCCTTCCAACTTATTCCAGTGCCTTTCTCCTCTCCCCATTCCACTTAAAAATATCACTTCCCTAATAAAAACTTTTGGATCACCAATGCCCACCAAAGCAAATGAAATCCAAACTCAGCACCCAGAACAATGCCTAGTGCATAGTAAGTAGTCAATAATAGCTACTGATTGAATGAAAAAAAAACAAAACAGAGTGAAGGCCTTCACAATCTAGCTTGATCTTTCCAATTTGGCACAATTTCCTCCCAGTTATACATATTATATACATATTATATACTATAATCATGTCACATACATTATACTATTCCTGTTTTGTGACATTCTTCCCTAAACACCTACCTATCTCAACTTGTTGAAATAATATCCCCCAAGGTGCAACACAAACTTTTTATCAGTATATTTCATATTACTAAAGCATGAGCCTTTATTTAGCTTAAAAATGTAAATCAACATTAAATATTGAGCATTTATGAAAGAAATTTAAAATTATGCCACTATTTTCTTCTGGATATAAACCATATTACAAGCAAAATAACCCAACTTTGCCTGTACTCTTAGGTCAGTGCCTTACTACAGTCCCTGGACCACTAGTTATACAATAGTATACTTCACTTTATTTTTTTTAGACATGTGGTGTTGCTTTTATGATTTGAAATTTTGTGATACAATCAATTAAATATAACATACATTTTCTTCACTCTTCTGCAATTTACATTTAACTTCATCTCCTGTCTGTTTTAGTTCTTCTCTCACAGATTCCAATTCATTCCTTAAAAGAAATAGAAAAGTGACATTTTAATAAAGTTTCTATTTTTATTCCTTTTCTGTAATTTCTAAGATGGTAGACTACTATTTTTTTTGGTGGTTTGTATTTTCGTTTTGTTTGGTCATTTTTCATGCATTAATACCAATAGGCACACTTCCACTACTGTATTAAAATTAATCTATGCATTTATTTTGAAATTAACTGGATATTTGTTATTTTTCCATTAAAATAAAACTCCTAGAAAGAAACATTTATTATTTAAGTCAAGATTTCACTTTACTATTTTCTTAGTAATAAATTAGTCATCATTCTAAGACATATAATTTCACACAAATTAGGGACATAAATATAAATTATTTTAATGAAGAACTATATGACTAAGATATTTGCACAGGTATATACCCTTATATATGTATAAAATAACTCTAGAAACATACACCAAAAAACAGTGATACCTCTTGGGAGGGAAACTACATAGTAAAAGACAAAGGGTAAGAAAAATAGTTTTCTTTCCCTATGTGCTCTTTTGTCCCTTTGAATTTTGTACCATATGTATGCATTATCCTTTCAAACTTTTTTAAACTCAAAATATGTCTGTTGCACATGAAAGCAATAATGCTTTGTCTCAGGGAGATATCTGAAGCTATTTCCATTGCAGTCTCTCGTTACCACTAATATGTTGCTAAGTCTAACATGTATCTATGGACTACTACTCAGTTGTGTGAAATAACTAGCCCATTATATTTACTCTTTAACTGAATATAAGTTTTTAATTGATATATTCTTACTGTTCCTAAAAATATTCACATTTAGAGTTCTCTAAGTAGCACCATATTCTGTAAGAGTAGGTAGATATAGAAAAAGAATATCTAAATAATTTAATTATTAATTATGAACAAATATTATTAACTAATTCCCTTAAAAAAAGCAGCTTTCCCTAAAACCCATATTCACTTTTAATCCCCAAAATGTCCAGAAGCTTAATCATAGAAATTCAATCTATAACTAACAGCTACTTCTGAAGAAAAAAATTGAGGAAAAGGACAAAAAGAATTATTAGAAGTATAATAAAAGATGACTTTCCAAATGTGGAAAATAGTAACATTTATGTGCCAGGCACTGTGCGCAGCACTTCATTCACCTTACCTCACACAGTCCTCAAAAAATTCTGTGAGGGAGGTATATTAGTTAGATCTAAAGGACATCTCAAATAATTTAAAATAGCAGTAAGTTTTAGTAACCACATTCTATAGTCAAACATAAGAAATAAAAACTTAATACTTAAGAATATAGTATAAGATTCACGATGGCAGTGTGAGAGGTGACACGGAGAACTCCTCCCAAAACCACAAATTGTACAAAAATATAGTTAATTAATATAACTAACCTTAAAACAGTAAGAAGAAAGAAGGCTGAACCAGACTGCATACAGATATCACGAACAACAGAGCAGACCTCATGAAACAGAGTAACATACCCAAGCCCTTCCCCCACCCCAGTTCACCAGCAGGAGGAAGAGAAACGGAGCGGGAAGGGGGTGGAAGCTTGGAACTGCTGAGCACCTAGCCCTGAAGATCTGATTTGTGACCAGAAGCCTGTATTATGTGGTGCTCTGGACATTGGGGAGCTCAGACAGGTGGAGTGCTTAAGAGACTGACATTCCTGCCATTTGTGGAGGAGGGGATCCACACCTGGCCGCTCTGTGTCAGAGGAAGGGCAGGCGGTCTGGAGCCTTCCTAGCAGTGAGAGGGCTGCTGAAGGGGCGGGATTTGCACAGAGCTTACTGCACGGTAGAAGGGAGAGCTGGACAAGATTCTCTGGGCTCGCTCTGCCCAGCTGGTTGGAAACATTGAGGAGCTTCAGGTGCTCCATCCCCCTGGCAGGCTACTCAGCTCTGAGGCCCCCACTGTGACACTCAGCCTGCTGCACCTTCCTCCTAGCTGGCCGGCACCAGTTCACTAACTGGCACTAACTATGCTGGCATCAGGCCAGCCAGAGGGAAGCCCTGCCTACAACAGCTATAGATGCAAAGCACAGACGCTTACATGTATGTGCTTGGCCAACTGGCTCTACCACTGGAGACAGGCACCGCAGACAGGAATCAGGAAACAGATCTTTCCTCCCCCCAGGCACCAGCTCCACTCCCCTACGACCCCCAACCTCACTCTACGGGCTAAGCAGCTCCAGAGACTGTAACTAGTCAACAATAGAGGGCACCACACAGAACTATGAAATATCAAAAGAACATGGTTCAGACCAAAATCACACAAACCCAAGAAAAAGGGCCAAATGAAACTGAACTCACAAATCTTCCTGAAAGACAGTTCAAAATAAAAATTATAAACATGCCTACGGACGTACAGAAAAATATTCAAGAATTAATGAATGAATTTAAGTCAGAGCTTCAATCATTAAGAAATTCCAGATCTGAAATGAAACATACAATGGAGGGATTTAAAAGCAGATAAGATGTAGTAGAAGAGATAGTAAATGGAACAGAAATTAGAGAAGAGGAATACAAAGAAGCTGAGGCACAGAGAGAAAAAGGAATCTCTAAGAATGAAAGAATATTGAGAGAACTGTGTGACCAATCCAAACAGAACAATATTCGCATTATAGGGGTACCAGAATAAGAAGAGAAAGAAAAAGGGATACAAAGTGTTATTGAGGAGGTAATTGCTTAAAACTTCCCCAATCTGCGGAAGGAGATAGTCTCTCAGGCCATGGAGGTGCACAGATCTCCCAACACAAGGGACCCAAGAAAGACAACATCAAGACATATAATTAAAATGGCAAAGATCAAGGATAAAGACAGACTTTTAAAACCAGCAAGAGAGAGAAAAAAGATAAAGTACAAATGAAAACACGTCAGGCTATCATCAGACTTCTCAACAGAAACCTTACAGGCCAGAAGGGAGTGGCATTATACATTTAATGCAATGAAGCACGAGGGCCTTGAACCAAGAATACTCTACCCAGAAAAGTTATCATTTAAATTTGAAGGAGGGATTAAGCAAATTTCAGATAAGCAAAAGCTAAGGGAATTTGCCTCCCACAAAAAATCTCTACAGTGCATTTTGGAGGGACTCCTATAGATGGAAGTACTGCTAAGGCTAAACAGATGTCACACAAGGGATAGACAAAAAGTACAGAATATGATTCATAACATTCAAAAGATGGAGGAGGAAGAAAAAGGAGGTAAAAAAATAACCTTTAGGTTGTGTTTGCAACAGCATATGAAGTGAGTTAAATTAGACTGTTAGATAATAAGGGAATTACCCTTGAACCTTTGGTAACCATGAATCTAAAGCCTGCAATGGCCATAAGCACATACCTATCGATAATCACCCTGAATGTAAATGCTTTGAATGCACCAATCAAAAGACACAGAGTTACTGAATGGAAAAAAAAACAAGACCCATTTTCTTGCTGTCTACAAGACACTCATTTCAAACCCAGAGACATACACAGACTGAAAGGAAAGGGATGGAAAAAGATATTTCACGCAACTAACAGGGAGAAAAAAGCAGGTGTTGCAGTACTTGTATCACACAAAATAGACTTCAAAACAAAGAAAGTCTCAAGAGACAAAGAAGGACATTACATAATGATAACGGGTCAATCCAACAAGAGGATATAACTGTTATAAATATATATGCACCCAACACAGGAGCGCCAGCATATGTGAAACAAATACTAACAGAATTAAAGGGGGAAACAGAATGCAATGCATTCATTTTGGGAGACATCAACACACCACTCACTCCAAAGGACAGAACAACCAGACAGAAAATAAGTAAAGTGAGAGAGGCACTGAACAACATATTAGAACAGATGGACCTAATGGACATCTACAGAACATTCCATCCAAAAGCAACAGGATACACATTCTTCTAAAGTGCACATGGAACACTTCCAAGAATACATCATATACTAGGCCACAAAAAGAGCCTCAGTAAATTCAAAAAGATTGAAATCCAGCTTCTCAGATCACAAAGGTATGAAACTAGAAATAAATTACTCAAAGTAAATGAAAAAGCCCAAAAACACATGGAGGCTTAATAACATGCTTCTAAATAATCAATGTATCAATGACCAAATAAAAACAGAGATCAAGCAATATATGGAGACAAATGACAACAATAATTCAACACAGCAAAATCTGTGGGATGCAGCGAAGGACGTGCTAAGAGGGAAATATACTGCAGTACAGGCCTACCTCAGGAAAGAAGAACAATCCCAAATGAACAGGCTAAACTCACAATTAATGAAACTAGAAAAGGATGATCATGTGAGGCCCAAAGTCTGTAGAAAGAGGGACATAATAAAGATTAAAGCAGAAATAATAAAATTGAGAAGACTAAAACAATAGAATCAATGAAAGCAGATATGGTTATTCGTGAAAATAAACAAAATAGATAAACCATTAGCCAGACTTATCAATAAAAAAAGAGAGTCTACACATGTAAACAAAATCAGAAATGAGAAGGGAAAAATCCCTATGGACATCACAGAAATACAAAGAATTATGAGAGAATACTATGAAAAATTATATGGTAACAAACTGGATAACCTAGAAGAAATGGACAATTTTCTAGAAAAATACAACCTTCCAAGGCTCACACAGGAAGAAACAGAAAATATGAATAGACCAATTACCAGCAAAGAAATCGAACTGGTAATCAAAAAACTACCTAAAAACAAAATTACTGGACCAGATGGCTTCACTGCTCAATTTTATCAAACATTTAGTGAAGACATAATACCCATCCTCGTGAAAGTTTTCCACAAAGTAGAAGAGGAGGGAATACTCCCAAACTCATTCTGAGACCATTATCACTCTAATACCATAAAGTGAAAAAGACACCACACAAAAAAAAATTACAAACCAATATACCTGATGAAGATAGATGCAAAAATACTCAACAAAATATTAGCAAACCGAATTCAAAAATACATCAAAGAGATCATCCATCATGATCAAATGGGATTCATCCCAGGGATGCAAGGATAGTGGAATATTCAAAAATCCATCAACATCATCCACGACATCAACAAAATGGGTATAGAGTGCAAGTGCCTCAACATAATAAAGGCCATATATGACAAACCCACAGCCAACATTATACTTAACAGCGAGAAGCTGAAAACTTTTCCTTTAAGATTGGGAACAAGACAAGGATACCCACTCTCCCCACTTTTCTTCAACATAGTTCTGGAGGTCCTAACCATGGCAATTAGACAACACAAAGAAATAAAAGGCATCCAGATTGGCAAGGAAGAACTCAAATTGTCCCTGTTTGCAGATGACATAATATTGTACATTAAAAACCCTAAAGAATCCACTCCAAAACTACTACATCTAATATCTGAATTCAGCAAAGTTGCAGGATACAAAATTAATACAGAGATATCTGTTGCATTCCTATACACTAACAGAGGAATCAGGAAATCAATTCCATTCACAATCGCATAAAAAGAATAAAATACCTAGGAATAAACCTAACCAAGGAAGTGAAAGACCTATACCCTTAAAACTACAAGACACTCTTAAGTGAAATTAAAGAGGACACTAATAAATGGAAATTCGTCAGTCCAACAAGAAGATATAACCATTATAAATATATACACACCCAACACAGGAGCGCCACTATATGTGAAACAAATACTAACAGAATTAAAGGAGGAAATAGACAGCAATGCATTCATTTTAGGACACTTCAACACACCACTCACTCTAAAGGATAGATCAACCAGACAGAAAATAAGTAAAGACACAGAGGCACTGAACAACACACTAGAACAGATGACCTAACAGACATCTACAAACTCTGCACCCAAAAGCAACAGGACACATTCTTCGCAAGTGCACATGGAACATTTTCCAGAATAGACCACATACTAGGCCACAAAAAGAACCTCAGTAAATTCAAAAACACTGAAATCCTGACTTCCGGGAAGATGGTGGTGTGAGCAGGGTGGCATAAATCTCCTCCCAACACTATATTTATCTACGAAAACACAGAAAACACATCTATTCCTAAAACAGAGACGAGAAAACACAGGAAAGCGCACAGCGTGCAGCTACACCCGAGAGGACTCGGCACCCCAAGAGGCGGGTAAGATCCGGAGCTGCGACCCAGCGGGACCCAAGCCCTCTCCCACCCCAGCGCACCGGCGGGAGGAGAGGATTCAGAGCTGGGAGGCAGTGGAAATACACCCCGCGAAGTAGCCAGCCCCGGTGATATGTGCGGGGAGCGCTGACCCACATTGCGCAGTGCAGCAGAGATTGGGGAGACAGAGCGGCAGGATCTGAGCAAAGAACGCGCCAGGGTGCTTGCAGCCGGCTCCCGGGAAGGAAAAAAAAAAAAGCGCGCGCTTTCTTCAGCGGTCTTAAAGAGACAGGAGCCCAGCGGAAGAGCCGGATCGCCCCAGCACACAAGCCCAGCAGGCTGGGAGTCCGGGGGAGTTTCAGACGCCTTAGCTGGCGACTGAGGAAGCGTAGCCATACTTACACTTCTCAATGAGATCAACAGCCTCCTATTCGTTCCCACCACTGCCAGAGCGATAAGGGCCCTGCGGAGCGGCACAGTCACAGCTGTGGAATAGTGGGGCAACAGCGCCACCTACAGCATTCCCACAGAATCTACGTCCAGGGGGCATTTTTTTTGTTTTTTGTTTTGTTTCTGTTTTTTCTTTTCTTTCTTTTTTCTTTTTTCTTTCTTTTTTTTTCTCTTTTTTTTTCTTCTCTTTTTAAAGTCTTAAAGAGCCCAGCTGACATACGTGGCAACTATCAGTGACCAAATTATACAGCCATGAAAAGACAGAGGAATATGGTTCAGACTAAAATCAACCAGACAACCCCAGAGAGGGAGTCTGAAGGGATGGAAATGCACAGCCTCCCTGAAAAAGAATTTAGAATAAAAGTCATAACCATGCTGATGCACCTACAGAGAAATGTGCAAGAGCTGAGGGAGGAAGTGAGGGAACTGAGGAAAGACAATACAGAAATCAGACAAGCGATCGACGGGCTTAACAGCAGAATGGATGAGATGCAAGAGACTGCTAATGGAATAGAAAACAGAGAACAGGAGTACAGAGCAGCTGAGGCAGAGAGAGATAAAAGGATTTTTAGGAATGAAAGAATATTAAGAGAACTGTGTGACCAATCCAAACGGAACAATATTCGCATTATAGGAGTACCAGAGGAAGAAGAGAAAGAAAAAGGGATAGAAAGTGTCTTTGAAGAAATAATTGCTGAAAACTTTCCCTCGCTGGGGAAGGAAGTAGTCTCGCAGTCCACCGAAGCTCATAGATCTCCCAACACAAGGGACCCAAGGAAGACAACACCAAGACACATAATAATTAAGATGGCAAAGATCAAAGATAAAGACAGGGTATTAAAGGCAGCTAGAGAGAGAAAAAAGATCACCTACAAAGGAAAACCCATCAGACTATCATCAGACTTCTCAACAGAAACCTTACAGGCCAGAAGAGAATGGCATGATATATTTAACGTTATGAAACAGAAGGGCCTCGAACCAAGAATATTGTATCCAGCACGATTATCATTTAAATATGATGGAGGGATTAAACAATTTCCAGACAAACGAAAGTTGAGAGAGTTTGCCTCTCATAAACCACCACTACAGGATATCTTAAATGGACTGCTCTAGATGGAAGCACACCTAAGGCTAAAAAGATGTCACCAGAGAAAATAAAATCATAGCAAAGAAAGCAGACCATCCAAATACTAAATAAAGGCAAAGAATAAAACACCTAGTATAGAAAGAATGGAGGAGGAGGAATAAGAAGGGAGAGAAATAAAGAAACATCAGACTGTGTTTACAATAACTTAACAAGAAAGTTAAGTTAGATTGTTAGATAGTAAAGAAGCAACCCTTGAACCCTTGGTAACCACGAATCTAAAGCCAGCAATGGCAATAAGTACATACCTATCAATAATCACCCTAAATGTAAATGGACTGAATGCACCAATCAAAAGACACAGAGTAACAGAATGGATAAAAAAGCAAGACCCATCTATATGCTGCCTACAAGAAACTCACCTCAAATCCAAAGATATACACAGACTAAAAGTGAAGGGATGGAAAAAGATATTTCATGCAAACAACAAAGAGAAAAAAGCAGGTGTTGCAGTACTTGTATCAGACAAAATAGACTTCAAAACGAAGAAAGTAGCAAAAGATAAAGAAGGACACTACATAATGATAAAGGGGTCAGTCCAACAAGAAGATATAACCATTATAAATATATATGCACCCAACACAGGAGCGCCAGCATATGTGAGACAAATACTAACAGAATTAAAGGAGGAAATAGACAGCAATGCATTCATCTTAGGAGACTTCAACACACCACTCACTCCAGAGGACAGATCAACCAGACAGAAAATAATTAAAGACACAGAGGCACTGAACAACACACTAGAACAGATGGACCTAAAAGACATCTACAGAGCTCTACACCCAAAAGCAACAGGATACACATTCTTCTCAAGTGCACATGGAACATTTTCCAGAATAGACCACATACTAGGCCACAAAAAGAACCTCAGTAATTTCAAAAATATTGAAATCCTACCAACCAACTTCTCAGATCACAAAGGTATAAAACTAGAAATAAATTTTAGAAAGAAATCAAAAAGGCTCACAAATACATGGAGACTTAACAACATTCTCCTAATTAATCAATGGGTTAACGACCAAATCAAAACAGAAATCAAAGAATATATGGAGACTAATGACAACAACACAAAGCCACAACTTCTGTGGGACGCAGCAAAGGCAATTCTAAGAGGAAAGTATATTGCAATCCAGGCCTATTTAAAGAAGGAAGAACATCCCCAAATGAATAGTCTAAAGACACAATTACTGAAATTGGAAAAAGAAGAACAAATGACGCCCAAAGTCACCAGAAGGAGGGACATAATAAAGATTAGAGAAGAAATAAATAAAATTGAGAAGAATAAAAAAAAAGAAAAAAATCAATGAAACCAAGAGCTGGTTCTTTGAAAAAATAAACAAAATAGATAAACCCCTAGCCAGACTCATTAAGAGAAAAAGAGAATCTACACACATAAACACAATCAGAAATGAGAAAGGAAAATCACGACGGACCCCACAGAAATACAAAGAATCATAAGAGAATATTATGAGAATCTATATGCTAACAAGCTGGAAAACATAGAAGAAATGGACAACTTCTTAGAAAATACAACCTTCCAAGACTGACCAAACAAGAAACAGAAAAACTAAACAGACCAATCACCAGTGATGAAATCGAATTGGTAATCAAAAAACTACCCAAGAACAAAACCCCTGGGCCTGAAGGATTCACCTCTGAATTCTACCAGACGTATAGAGAAGAAATAACACCGATTCTCCTTAAAGTTTTCCAAAAATAGAAGAGGAGGGAATACTTCCAAACTCATTCTATGAAGCCAGCATCACTCTAATACCAAAACTGGGCAAAGACTTCACCAAAAAAGAAAATTACAGACCAATATCCCTGATGAACGTAGATGCAAAAATACTCAACAAAATATTAGCAAACCAAATTCAAAAATACATCAAGAGGATCATACACCACGATCAAGTGGGATTCATCCCAGGGATGCAAGGATGGTACAACATTTGAAAATCCATCAACATCATCCACCACATCAACAGAAAGAAGAACAAAAACCACATGATCATTTCCATAGATGCTGAAAAAGCATTTGACAAAATTCAGCATCCATTCATGATTAAAACTCTCAACAAAATGGGTATAGATGGCAAGTACCTCAACATCATAAAGGCTATACATGACAAACCCACAGCTAATATCATACTTAACGGCTAGACGCTGAAAGCTTTTCATCTAAGATCAGGAACAAGACAGGGATGCCCACTCTCTCCACTGTTATACAACATAGTACTGGAGGTCCTAGCCACGGCAATCAGACAAAACAAAGACATACAAGGCATCCAGATTGGTAAAGAAGAAGTCAAATTGTCCCTATTTGCAGATGACATGATACTGTACATAAAAAACCCTAAAGACTCCATTCCAAAACTACTAGAACTATATCTGAATTCAGCAAAGTTGCAGGATACAAAATTAACACACAGAAATCTGTTGCCTTCCTATACACTAACGATGAACTAACAGAAAGAGAAATCAGAAAAACAATTCCATTCACAATTGCATCAAAAAGAATAAAATACCTAGGAATAAACCTAATGAAGGAAGTGAAAGACCTGTACTCTGAAATTACAAGACACTCCTAAGAGAAATTAAAGAGGACACTAACAAATGGAAATGCATCCCATGCTCTTGGCTAGGAAGAATAAATATTGTCAAAATGGCTATACTACCTAAAGCAATCTACAGATTCAACGCAATCCCTATCAAACTTACCAACAGCTTTCTTCAATGAACTGGAAAAAATAATTCTAAAATTCATATGGAACCACAAAAGACCCCAAAAAGCCAAAGCAATCCTGAGAAGGAGGAATAAAACCGGGGGGATTACGCTCCCTGACTTCAATCTCTACTACAAAGCCACAGTAATCAAGACCATTTGGTACTGGCACAAGAACAGACCAACAGACCAGTGGAACAGAATAGAGAGTCCAGATATAAACCAAAGCATATATGGTAAATTAATATATGATAAAGGAGCCATGGATATACAATGGGGAAATGACAGCCTCTTCGACAGTTGGTGTTGGCAAAACTGGACAGCTACATGTAAGAGAATTAAACTGGATTATTGTCTAACCCCATACACAAAAGTAAACTCAAAATGGATCAAAGACCTAAGTCATGAAACCATAAATTTCTTAGAAGACAATATAGGCAAAAATCTCTTGGACATAAACATAAGCAACTTCATCATGAACATATCACC